>NNCF01128925.1:65058-167244 GCA_002313205.1 Laupala kohalensis | reverse complement strand
TATATATGTGTGTGTGTGTGTGTGTGTGTGGTGGGTGTGGTGGGTGTTATTATTGTTGGTTGGGATTTTCTGGACGTGCAAATAATATTCAGTGAATAGAAAATTTTCGTTTAATGGTATTCTTAATTTTACATTTACATTAACTTTAAAAACTATTAATCTGAACTGACTTACCAAATACGTGTATCTTTATCAAACACTAACCTACTACTACTAATACCCGCTAGCTGTCATCGCTTGCCAGCTGCAGCTCGCGGTCACACACTATTCTATTCGTTTATCCCCTCCACCTAAGGCCGAACCCTAAGGAAGATAATCCTCAAACACTCACGTCAACTCTTCTCATGCTTCTCCCTTTCCTCCTTTCACAGCCAGGCGCAAGGCAATAACCCAAACAGCCGTCTCGTACTACACCCTCGGTATCCGTCAAATGTAAATATCTCACATATATTTGTAGTTACATCGAAAACAAAAACGTAATGGTATGGACCAGCGGTTCCCAAACTCTTTAGCTTGAGCCCCCCACCTCCCACGAGACAAATCAAGAATGACACACCCCCGCGAAATTTTGAGCAATGTAAAATATGCTCTACGTTTTTCTTATTTTTAAACATAAATTGTATTTAAAAACTACACAAAAGATTGATATTCAAACAATGTTAATTTCAGGATTTGTTTCAATCTACTTAAACACAATTTATTTGAAATATTCAATAAGTTTCAAATGTATTGTGTTGTTGTTTCGCTAACATTAAATTACGCACATGCTAAACACCTTAAATTGATTTACATAATTCGGAAGATGTATTGTTTAAAAACTTAGAATTTTTGAATTTAAGAGAGTTTTGATAATTGTACAAAACTGTTCACCTCTCTTCGCAGCATCCCATATTTTGCACCACAGGTTATAAACCGCTGGTATAAACCAATTTTTGAAATAAAGTAAACGTAAAAAAACTTTTTTAACAAGCTTTTATTTTAAAAGTTCTGTACTAAAAAGTAAAAATTAAGTTTTCGCAAAATTTAGAAAATCAGAAATGTTGATTCAAAAAGAAAAAAAGGTAGAAAGTTTTAAAACTTGAGGCGAAATTACTAATAGTACTTTAAAATTTCTGAAAGAAGTTCCAAGCTTTTAAAATTTTCTGGTTTTCCTTTTTTAATCAACTTTTCTGATCACCTTTTTTCATGTTTAAGTAGCGAGGTTCACGATACCTCACTCCTTTATATGTAAACTTAAAAACTGATAATATGAGATAATACTTCCTGATATCGACCAGTAAATTATCTATTTTAATGTGATTTCTTGTCATATCTCTAAAGGAAAATTGAGTAGTCAATAGAATATTGTCTATTTTTTCTTCTATATGTCACACAATTTCGTTTACAATGAATAAAATCATATTTTCTGCGTATTAATTCTTATTAGTTTTTTAACTAATGTGAACTTACGAACTGTGTCGTGAAATTCCGAGAATGTCAATCATTTTTAGACTTTAGTAGGAAATAGGTTAAAATAAATAGAATGATAATTGAGTGAGAGTTCGTTTTAAAGCATAATTACAGCGATAAAAACAACTATTAATAAATAAGTGTAATTGTAATTTATTAGTAAATAATCCGTAATCATTAACTTACTGTTGTCTTCAATGAGTACTCTTCTTCCGCCACGAGTTTATCTTCAACTTTTGAACTTCTGCACCCGCAAACTTGTTCATTCGGTCAGGAATGAAACACATTTGATGAAGAGTTCAATATCCGGAGGGAAATTAGCTTTTTAAATGACATGGTGCACATACGATATCTACTACGACGTATTTCTAGTCCATCTTAGTTTCTCTTATTTACACGAACTGGCACCTCATTATGTAACGGGTCACTTCGACGTCATCATCGTGATTTGATGTTAGTCTCTCTTCTATATAGCTTCCACAGTGGCGCCAAGAATGAAGCGACTTTTTCAAACTAAAGAAAATCCACTTCCCCTGAGTCAATATGGATGTGTGGTCATACGGTTTGCAACTGCTTTGTGACAATAAATTTTATTTCATTAATTTATTTAATTACTTATCGTTTTATAATATATCTGGCTCTGCAATAGTTTTACTACGTGTATGTTATTTATCTGCGTTTATTGTTGTGTAAAACTCGGGATCGTAATAGAAATTTGTAGTATTTGCAGGGACTAGCTCTCTGGATTCAAGTGCGACTTTCTTCCTATTATATTTGAAATGTAGAAATCCTCAACAAACATCGTGTTTGGAATAAAAAAATAAAATTAAAACTTATTTATTATGACTGTGTTAACAATTTGCCCGAACATCTTTTATTAGCTCTGAATAATATTACATCCGTCAATTCATTGTTCATTTGTTTTTCATTTATATTATTTAATCGACTCACTTCGCTCGCTGAGGGTCCCCAAACCCTAATTTAGGGCCTCACCCCACCAAGCTTACGTGCGTTTCACCCCCGGTTCTTTGGGTGTTCACCTCAGTAAGGCTCCAAGCAGGAATATCTCCCGGGTTTAGACAACATGTCGTTGTTATTAGCCATCCAATGCTTTTCTTATGAGCAATATCAGGGTGATATTTTATTTAGTTATTTTCATTTTTGGAAGAAACTCAGTGTACAGCATGAGGCGAGTACTACGCGTTCCCCAAATGTGGACTCCCTACCTGTACACCCGTATAACTATGCCGGTGAGTACCTACTCACACACAGACTAGCAAACAGTGACATTACGAACACAGGCCCGTCGAGAGAGGTAATAAAATATCCGTTATATAAACAGAGCTCCTGATCGAGAAAAAATAAAAATATATAAAATACTAGCTGATAACCCGACATTGCCCGGGATTTTTCTTAGGCTAATCTTATATATTGTAAGATCAAAATAATTTTTCTTACTGGTTTTTGAAACATGTTCAACATCCTAATTTTTCTGATCCATAATAATAGAAATTTAATACAAAACTTGACTGTATAAAGAACTCCATCTCATTAAAATTATTGTAAAATCTGAACTATTTGTTGAAATTTTGCGATTTAAAAACATGTTTTTAAATACACAAAACAAATAATTCATTAAATTTGACGATGATTGATATTTTCTTATTAAATTACTATCTTAATTTGAAGGTTAATTAAATTAAATTAACTTCTATTTTTAATAAAGTTTTATCGATAATTTAGGCTAATTTTTGTAGATAGACATATATGCTGCAGCGGACTTTTTTGTTGAACTCTTTGGCGCGAACAATATTGCCTTTCATAGTTGTCATCTTTCTCTAACCGTTTATGCAGCGTAAGCGAATATAACTCTTTTTTCCGGATTTTATCAACATTTAATATTAAAATCAAGTTTTTGTTTTCTTTCTTGTCACGCATTTTTAAAATAAGAGTTAACCTATATTCATCCCGTTCTTCTAAGCTATCTCCTTGCCGAATCTCATCACCATCGGTTCTGGGGTTTAGCCGTGATCTGGTAGAAAACAAACAGACACACTTTTGCGTTACACATTTATTTATTAGTATGGAGGATGAATTTTAGAAAGATATTAAAGAATATTTGATATTCACCCATGACAACTGGGTCAAGCATGTTTTTCGTAGCATTTGCCTACGTGGCCGGTCCACCAACCGTTCACTGGTGAGACGCTTCGTAAAGGTGGGAAGGACTTGGGAAGGCCAGTTTTTAAATTGCATTTCCAAGTCGCAAGAAGACCAATCAGTCAGCCAGGGATAGTGTTGAGGGTTTTGTGAATTCAGATAGGATTAATAATTTCTTTAACTATTAAATTCCTGACCATTGACACAAGTTTCGCGGGTTTGGATGCAGAATAAGATAATCTATTAATTCAAATTTCCATGGAATTGTATGTGGTAGAGCAAAGAGGGATGGGAAAACGGGTATGTACCGAATGGGAGGAGCGAACCCGCAGGGGTTCTTGGCATTAGGGTCCTGCTCGGCTCTGCACGACTCTTCCCAGGCTCGCACTAATTACATTACTATTGTGGATTACATTATTGTGGATAGTGAAATATTTTTCACAATTTGATCCTTAAAACATTTAATTGGACATGTGAAAAGTCCAATCCAATTTCTGAAAAAGTCGTCGCCAGTTTCATAAATTTTGTCCTCTTGTGCCAGGCAGGTCTCTGCTTCTAATACAACTAAACATTTAATAACTATTTTCCTTTTCTTTATCTGTAATAGAAAAACTTGAAAAGGAAGAACCAACATTCATAGAAGGCTCTTTATTTTATCCTTAAAAAAAACTTTTATGGAAATAATTGATCTAAACTCCATAATTTTACTAGATTTTAAACACATTGAGGGATTTTATCTATCATTCTGCTGTTGGTTCACTGGATTCATCGGGTTCAGGAGGAAAAAATTTTTCACTCATTTCAAATCCTTCTTCTACTGTTTCACTTATGTAAGAAGGTGCAAGCTGAGTAAATGCTTCCACTGCTTCTGGGTCGAAAATATCAATTACTAATATCAATTTCTCAGTCCTGTGAACAAAGTTTTTTCTGTTATCCTCAAAGAAAGCTGTGCTTCTCTATCTTTAACTAATAACACCTTTTATTTTCTATTAAACAACTAAGTTAATTTGTTATTAAACAACTAAATTATTCATTAATGGTGACACAAAATAAGTGGAGTGGAGCTGCACCTGTGCACCACTAACTCGGTATAACTTCATGCTTCATAACTTTTAATATTAAATTTTTTTGAACATATTAATAATAAATAATATCCAATAAATATGGACAAATTCAGAAAAATACTACACCATATTATATTTTATATTTGAACCAGATTTTTGTGGTCTTAAAGTGTTGGGAAATTTAAGAGAGACTAAAGGCTTTCATTTCCAGAGTATACCAAGGTGGAGGGGAAGAATCATTAAACTTAATGTTTTGTAATTTATAGCAATCCCTACATTCAAATAAATTATATAAATTATTAAATAATATTCTGAGAGAATTTATTCAGGTAAAAATTGATAAGGTTTATTGCTTTTTATTTGAAAATTATTTTAAAACTTTTATATTTTTTGAAATAATTAGTTAATTACATAGTTTTAATTGTTAGTTAATATTTATATTTCATTTATTAACAAATTTGAGTATACAGCATAAAAAAAATTATAATTGAAAGAGGACATGATCAAGCTTTTAAATCCAACCCAGCACCCAATATAAAAACACTTTATACAATGCTTTATAAAATTTAACTAGACCAATATATAACTACTTTGAACATTTCCTGTACATAAACCTAAATCTATCATTTTTCTCTTTCTACCAGACGCTTTAATAAGAAAATCCCAAAGTCTGTTTGCATAATATGAATAGAAATAATATTACTGATATTGTAGTAATTATCCTACAATAAAAATTATAGTGACTTAATTATTAATAAGAGTGAAATAGTATACCCTGTTTTTGGTGATACTTTCTCAAACTCAGTCAAATCTTTCGCAACTCTCTTAACATTCTGTGGATCTGCGCTCACAAAGAAGCCCAATTTGAGGATTTCACTTTCATATCCTTCAAGAATGTTAGCCATTTTAGGGTACATGTTAGCTTCATATGCTGCCACTAGATGAGGAGGCAATGGTTCTATATAATTTAAGGCTTCCTCAGAGTATGATGGAAACAGCTTGAGAGCAGCAAAGGCTTTCTCATCATCTGTTTGTGGAACCCATATTCCTGGTAATAAAGAAACCTCTCCAAATTCTTTTAATACTTCTAAATTTATTCTGAAAAATAAAATGCAAGAGCATTAACCAGGGGAAAGGGAAATCAATCCTCAAGGGACACAACATTATTAATGATTATTATATTAAATTATTAATTATTGTTTTTCTTCATCAAAAATAAAAATATTTCTAAATGGCTATAAGATCTAATGAATATCTATAGTCAAAGCTAGTAATTAGCTGTAACACAGACCCAAGACTTGTGTGTCCATATATAAATCCACCTCTACCCAAAGGAAAGTGGAGAAAATCCTGGACCAGGTCTCAGCAGTGTTTGCTTATATAATAATAACTTCCTGTCAACTAACTGTAACCTCTAATAAGTAATATTAACTTAATATACTCTGATCTTCAGTGGCATACACATAAATTAATTTAGAAGGGGCATATTGGTATATATAGGTATACATCTATCAATATTTAAATTGCTAATCCTGACTAAAATCAAAGGATTGTGATATAAGACCCATTTTTTCATTTAATAGAAAGTTTTTTCAAAACATATCAAAGAAAAATTATCTTGCCCTGACATACCCATCTGGAAGTTTTACTACTTGTGATTCATCGAGAGGGTCAGATCCATTGATAGTATTAAAGACATATGTTGTGACAGAAAGTTCTTCTTTAATTTCTTCTTCCTCTTCTGCATCTTTCATCTCTTGATTTTGGGACAGTTCTGTCTCTTGTTCTTCATCATCATCAACCTTTACCTTTCTTTGACGTTGTGGTTTGGGAATCGCTACAACTTTCCCTAAACATTTCCCATTTTTCAATAATTGCTTAAGATCATCTATATCTTCCTCATCATGTACATTCATGAGCTGAAAATGAAATTTAAGAAGCATGTTAATAGGTGGTGCAGCAAAGTGGTGAATACCAGGATTCGAAATAGGCAGGGGGAAATCAGGGAATTTCCCTACTTCTGACTTTTTTGTCCCTACTTCTACATCTTTTGTTTATTCCCAACCAGGGAAACATTATTCCACTTCTTGTGATTGTCAACAGCATATGTCAAAATTGAGCTTTAATTTCAACAATTGTGCCGACCATGTTTCATGGACTATATGTACATCATTTTAATAGGGCACTTGAGAATCATTACATCTGAATAATAGTAAAAATAAATTAGACAATTTAAAATACAAAATTACTAAAAACTATGGTGTCCATTTAGATGCCCACTTAAATATAATGACATTTTCTGGACAATTTTACAAAGTACTGTATAGAAATATGAATAAACAAGCTCCAAAAGTTTCCCCACCTTCTACATTTCCTTCAATTTGAACACTGGCAAATACACAGATTTCTATATATAATCCTCTCTTTTCAATCTATTCAGTAAAATCCCTATCAGCTAAAGGAGAGATTCAGGGAGCCCACTAACACCCTCACACGGAAATTTCAGATAACTTTTAACTCGAGTTAACATTTATCTGCATAACTTATTGAGTGTAAAACATTTTATCCTTATATAGTTTTGTTTATTTGCCATTCGTTATCTAATTGAACAAATTTATGATGTGAGGACTTAAATGTTAATATCAATAAATTTTTGACAAGAGGGCGGTCTCTCCCACTCACAAAAAACTTCTGGCTACAGACCTGCTCCCTACTGAATTCTATCATCTTCCGTAGAATCAAGTAATGTTTCTCCATCATTTGAATCCAATATATCATCCCTGGCACTTTGGATACATCATTCCCGCACACTTAAATCAACATTGTGATCCCCTACAGTGGTCTTTCCCAGTTACCCATATTGAATGTAAGTTTTGTAATTCATGTATTATACAGATTTACTACAGCAGCCATATGTACCATAATGAATTAAATAAAAAAATAAAAGTAATATATTCCATTAAAATATATTGAAATAAATTATTGTACAAATTAATGTAAAACAATTCTATGAATAGAGACTGTACATAAACTGTAAAAAATGTGAACAATAGGATAATAATAAATTTACATATAATTTGTATTATTGAACTAAAGAATGAAAAATAAATTAAAAAATTATAAAATTATTGTATAAATATTATAAATTCTGAAAAATACCTGTTGTGCATCTTCCAAGGGTAGATTTAAAAGTTCTTCATATTTCTCAAAATATGGTTCTCCAAGCATTTCTGTTAACTTTGTAAATTTAGACCAAACATTTCTTACTGAATCATATAAGAATGGTAAAAATAAGACCACTGTCTCATACTTCAGTTTTGGAATTAATTTATTAATTGTCTCTTGAAATTCTTCATTTTGGAATTTTTCTTCAGTTTGAAAAAGAGATAAAAATTTGAGAAGAAAAATATGGAAACAATGTTTCTATAAATAAATAAATAAATAAATTTTTAATAAATTTCAATTCCATCAATTCCAATCAAGGGCCCTAAGGCAGAGGCGGATTCAAAAATTTAAGCAAAAATTGCTAGATAAGATAAAAAGTTACCTACAAGTTATAATACTAATAGAATGTCAATATGTTTGTAATTTTAAGCAAAAAATTACATGTAAGTTATTATCGAACTATAGATTATTCTGAGTATAGTGCTTAAAAATTGAAATAACACTAAATTCACGATTTATTGTTACAATAGACCCGCCCCTAGACAAAGCCTAGAGAACCTGTATGATAAATCTGCCTCTACCCGAAGAAAAACCGGAGAAAAACCCGGGCCAGGATGGGGCTACAGAATTAATATACACAAACGTGCCAAAGTTGAGTTCACATAAAACTATATTAATATGAATTTTTAAGGCACTACAATCATGCAAGAAAATAGTTTTTGAAATTGTTATAAGTTATTTTAAAAGCTCTGCAGCAATGACATGGTAAAGTACAAGACAGATTTAACTTTTATTAAAATCAATAAATTCTTTTACATTGTAGAAGCACTGGTGTAGGAGGTAGTTTTTAACCGCGGATTTGAAGAGATTCAAGTTTATAATATCTTTTATATTCTTGGACAGGGAATATATAGAACTATTCCCGAATGATATGGTCCTTTTTGATAAAGTGTGGTTGACACTCTAGGGCTATGACTTTGCTACACTCTAGGGCTACTATTGCGAGTATTGTGTTCGTGAACGAGACTTTCGTAAGAAGCAAGGGTGGCACTTCAGTAATTCGGTCTCAACCAACATGACCGNGTTTCATAAATATAAATGCAGGGAAGTGTTAAGATATTTAATTCCTTGAATAAACGTTTACAAGAGTTTCGGGGGTGAGATTTACAAATTATCCGAACTATCCTCTTCTGAATTCTCGAAGTTTGAATGCTCTGACCGGAGTTGCCCCTGAAGGTAATGCCGTAACGTAAATGGGAGTAAACGTTTGCAAAATATACGCAACGGGATATACATGGACTAACTACGTTAACTAAAATTCGGAATGAGTAACACAATTTGCTTAATTGGGAATTAAGATTGTCAACGTGANTTCCATTTGAGGTTGTCTTGAATATGGAGACCTAAGAATTTTGTATTTGTAACAGTTTTTAATTGTGTTCCGTTTAAAGAAAGAGAAACCTGGGGTAAAGATTTTGTATTACTATTGTGAAATGACATAGACACTGTTTTGTCAGTGATTACAATGAGACGATTTGCATGGAATCAAGCCGAAAGGTTAGACAAAACTTTATGAGCGTTGGCGTGTTTACATAGTCATTAGTGTCATCAGCAAAAAGAATCATTTTGCAATCTGATGTGGATGATGACATGTCTTTCGCATACAATAAAAAGAGTTTAGGGTCGAAAATTGAACCTTGGGGTACTCCGCAAAAGTGGCTTTGTTTCTGAAAGGCAGCGCTGAAGTATTTTATTTTTAGTATAGGATATTTCGAACTATTGATATCTATCTTCTAAATAAGAAGTTAGCCATTGATGTGGAAGTCCACGAATCCCTAAAGAATGCAATTTGGAAAGAATTTAGTGATCGATGTCTTATTAATAATAATAATAATAAATTTATTGTCAAAAAACAGTACAGTTTTTTCAATTTTAATTTTTTCAATTTAATTCAAATCAATTAAACGTTTTTTCAAATGATATAAATAGTTATAAATCATTCTATTCATTACTAATACATAACATTTCTTTCCATTTCAAAAATGTACATGAATTTAAAAACACCAGACAATTTTTGTACTTCCCCCCAAATATGAAATTGTTCTGATTGCACATTGCAAAAATTTTAATTTCATACACCATGTCATTTCTGTACAACTCTATAGTCAATCTCTATATAACTATAATAGGTAATCCTTTTTACCTTCTTTGGCTTCCTTTATGGCTTGTTCTGTATCCTCTCTCTGTTTCTTTATTTCTAGTCTTGCTTCTTCTTCTGTTGTAAGAGTCAGTAAACTTGTCTGAAAAATAATATTGCAATGACTGAAATCTGTTGGTCTCAGGAGATTCCAGGACTTTGTATTAATTTTTTTAATTTTCTTAACATGAAATTAGCTGAGTCTGGGAACCAGCTCATGTGACTTTTTTGTTATTGACGACAGATTCTTTCTAAAATCTCCATTCATTTATTTTGAAAATAGTAAAGATAGAAGTCAGGATAAATTATCTTTTGTTATTTTCTTTATTTTCACACAAATACTTATACATATTACAGATTGTATATGCACATACCTTTTTACAAAACGTTCAAAAAATGTGCATTAAATTTTGTGAGTTGGAAGAGTCTGATTTTATCCTTGTCCAGAAGAACATACAGAAGTTAATATCATTTCAGAGAAATACTTACTCCTTCTTGCTCCATCAGACCATTTCTAATATCTTCTTGATGTTTCAATTCCTGGTTAATTACTTCCATTAAGTGAGGAACATTGGCTCCAAAAATCACATGTAACAATTTTCCACCCTAGAATATATGTCAATTTTGTCAGTTCCCGTTAGCAAATTCCATCAAATAGCAAAATAGCAAAATTTATGTAATTACAGCAATGAATACCCATGTAGGTTCACTTTTGTCAAGAAATCTTCTCAGACAGTCTACGACATCTGCTTTGACCTATGGAGTAAATGCTATGAATTAAATTACAAAAAACTACTGGCATTGGTTTTATTTCTGCTTGAATGCAATGATTCATCTATACTCACACATAACAAAATTAACATATCACCAACATTTAGTTTAAGTTTTTTCAAGAAGCTGATCATCCCTGTACATGGACCACACCAAGGTGAATAAACATCAGCAACTAAAGGAAAAAAATCAAACAAATTGAAATGTATTAATGCAGCAAAAAAGTCTTAATTTTTATATAGATATGAACGTTACCATGGAATATCATAATAATATTATTAATTGTCTCTTGATCCTTTAATTTATAATATTTGTACAATTATTCATAACACTGTAATTGATATTACTGTGTAACATCATTCTTTGTTGACTATCAGAGAGTCTGATAAGCTTTTTGTCAGAACGTAGGCAAACATTTTTGAAAATATGTACAAACCACAAGGCAACCATAAATAATTCAAGATTCTAAGAGTCATTTTCAATATTATGACAGATGCAAATGTTTTAATTTTTTTAAAAGCTGTATGGAATAAACTGTCTTAAATCAAACTTTTACCATTTAATTCCACTTTTAATAGCTGAAGGAAAGGCTTGTCAGTCAACTTAATGTAATTAAAATTCTTTATGAACTTCATTGAACATAAAGAAATTTGTAATATAAAGAAACAACTTTATGAATTAATGTTGCATTTTATTGCTCATTAAATGAACTTGCTTTGCTCCAAGGGATTTTACTCCTTTCCCTATTTGGGACAAAGCTTGTTAGCACCCCCCACCAACTCCCCATGCCGGACTCTAAGAATGGGTTTCACCTTGTTATCTGTACTCATCCTCGCTCAGATTTTTTTCTTGTTTTCCTTTGGGTATAGGTGGATTTTCCTTGGGCGGGAATATCATTCACACTTTTTTTATTATTAACCATGAATTTTACTTCACATTATATCTAAAATTCATTTTTGAATAGTAAATGGATAATAGTATGTATTTATTAAATAATTTGTTTTATAAATATTATATCTGCCACTGCCATTGGGCCCTTGACTGGAATTCATGGGATGGTCCTTTGCTTGGTTCCAGAGAGTAACTTAGTGTATTGTTACCCACATGGCCATATGGAGTTTGCAACTGCTATTTCAACAATAGTTTATTTATTTATAATATTTTTTACATGGGTTAATGAGTGACAGAGTGTATCAGGAGCACAACTTTTATATATCAAGACAAAATGACACAGGGAATAAAACCAGGAAAAAAATGTATTGCACTGAAAATTTAACATTCTGAACAAAATGATTTGTATTACCTATGAGACCAGTCATCCGCAGCATGGCTTCCCATTCATCTTGTGAATTAATTTCTATTTGAATTTGCATACCAGCTTTTTTAGCTCCAGGTCGATGAGCTGCTCCTTTTGCTCTCTGAAATATTATCATAGAGATCTAAATTTGGTTATTGAACATAAAGTTGAAAATATGGCTTTAAAAAAGTATTTTAATCATGAAATAAATTATAAAATGTGAAAGAATAATTTTTTGAGCTTTAGAGTATGCCTGGCTTTGAAAAGTATAGTTTTGTGTTCTCATTTATGAATCGACATTTTAATTCATAATTAAATCTTTCAAATATTAAAATAATAATAATAATAGAATTATTGACCAAACAAAATAAATGACTCCTGAAATCTGTCTGTTAATAATTCAATTTTTGAACAATCTTAAGCTCAATTTATATTAGAAGTTAAAATTTATTCATATTAGTGGATTTCAACATTTTTGCCAGTTCTGGTTTTCTGGTTTTTGTATTTATATATTTCAAAATTACATTAAATAATCATTTTCTAAAATATATTCATAAATACAGACTCCTGATTTAAGTCCATTCCTTATAAAGCCAATAATTTTTTTTAAAAAGATAGATCTTACCTTTTTCCTCATTTCTGTGTTGGTTCAGCACTCTAAAATCACAAATGAGACTTAAGTTGTAGCAACGCAGTAACAGAACCTTTTCCTTCAAGCGACTCCGGTGACTACCATTCGAAAATCGCGAGCATATATATGTATAGATGTCACCAGTCTGTACCAATCACTACGGAGAGAAATAGACGCGTAATAATAGTCGTAAACCGATGAGCTGATTTGAGTTTATGAGCACGCGATCTTAATCGCTGGCGGATACCAGTAATTTTCTTTAATGAACTCTAGTTTTCGTGCAACAGAAATTTATTTCTCGGCGGATTTGAATTCGCAAATGATCTGTTGTGTATAGTTATTAAGTTATAAGCAATTTTTTTCCGAAATCGAATTTTTTCACGTCGAATTTTGGAATCGTCAACTGTTCAATTACGACGACTGGTGAACTGCGTAGTTACCCGAGGAATTGCACTCGTGAGCAACAACATTTTAGAGTGGAAGAATGGAAACAATTTTGAGTTTCTACAACGTTTATATTTTCATAACTCCTTATGAAATATATAATATATCTTTGCGAGGTGTCCGTGACGTGATCCCCAGAAGCTAACTCCAATCACACAGTTAGCGTGTACTGTAGGCGCAAAAATTATAAGGAGATCGATTTATTTCGGGGTTATGTGTCACGGCCAAAATGAAAAACCACGCTCCCTCTCTGTCAGGATAAAATTTTTACGACTCTTAAATTAGTTTTATGAGACGTGCGCGTGAGTAACAAAATTTGAATGATTGTTAAATGAATCAAACTATGTCTTCTTTTAGTCTCATGAATCTTACATTTTTTTTCGCAGTTCTGTCATATGCTCGAATTTAGCGCTATACCACCCCCGAACTCTCCCCCGGAATTTGGTATTTCTATTTGCGACGAGTCTTTCTTATAACCATATTTGGTTTCTCAAAAAATGGAAATAGTACCAAATTCTAATTTAAAAAAAGAACGTCCAATAAGAACTTCTGTCCAATTCATGACTTCTATTAAGTCGTTCAGCGAAGCGTATCACCTCTTCATTCGATCAATGAACAATCCTCCTTTCTGTTCCAACGACCTTCTTCCCCAATATCCGGAATTTATTAGTAGGTCACTTCTACTTTCCAATAACGTTTGTGTGTAGTCTACAACAACAAAATGTCATTGCCAAGAAATCAATATCAGTATTTAAGTTTATGGAGTCCAGAAAAATGTTTTTCTGGAGTTTCAAGATGTTGCCTTGTGTTTTACATGTGTGTACTAGCTTTGCTCGCTGGGAGTTTTACATATTTAGGGCTTCACCTCAGCAATCCAGCAACCCGCTGGGGAGTTTGAACTTGGGTCTTCGCCCCAGACAGGCTTCAAGAATTGCGCAGGGATTAAATTATGGGTCAAGGCTTCTTTTATGTAGGCTGGTGGGTAGTCAAAAGTGGATCCGGTTGAGTTAAAATGTTCGAGATCGCTTCTCTGTCTTAAGAATTACGAGAAAAAAAAACATTGTCCTAGTTTTGTAAAAACACTTTTACTTTCCTCGGTGTAAGTCAAGAAAAAATTATAATATTTTTTACAACAAAAGATCTTTGAGATAGGATCAATAAATTGTTATTACAAATTATAAAATGCTGGTCAAAAGCAGTTACAAACTGCGAATCACCACGTGGAGGACAATAAACTAATTTACTCTCCGGAAGCAAGGAAGGCACAATTCCACCAATTCCTAAGTGGATTTAATATTTCAGCTCACTGCTAAGATAAGAATAACTAGTGGTGCAAAACCATTCCACATACTTTCTCATATACTTTTCTCCGTCTGCAGCATTCTTCTTCTTTCCTTTAGTTCTTCTCAGAACATAGGACTACGGCAAAGGACCTCCCTCTCACTCTGTTTTCCGCCAGCGGGATGACCTGCTTCCACGTTGTTCCAGCTTCCCGGATCTCTCTTTCCACTGTCCTTCTCCTAGTTCTTTTGGCCTACCTAGGCCACGACTACCTTGCGGGTTCGAGCAGAGTGCTTCTCTCTCAGCTGCGTTCCAGGGTTTTCGTAGGGTGTGACCGATCCAATTCCATTTTCTGCATTTGATTTGGAGATTTATTGGAATTTCCCCAGCTTTTCCAGTAGTTCTTTACTTGATATCACCAGTGGCCATCGGATATTAAAAATCCTTCTTAAACAGCGATTTGTGAAGACTTGCAGACGCTGTGTTATCTGGTTTGTGATCTTCCAAGTTTCTGCTCCATAGAGAAGTACAGACTTTACATTTGAGTTGTATATACGGAGTTTAGATTTAAGAGAGATATTTCTACTCTTCTAGATTTTTCTCAGTTGTATAAAACTGACATTTACCTTTGCAATTTTCTGCTTTACGTCTTTTTCCGTACCACCAGTTTGCGTCACTACACTTCCCAATTATGTAAACTCTTGGACTTCTTCAATTTTTTCTTGCTGTATTTCAAAATCTTATTATATTGTTGCATTCAATCTCATAGATTTAGATTTTTGGAATTGACGGACAGACCAGCTTTACGTGATTCTTTACATAGGCCTTTAAGTTTATTTTTCATTCCAGTAAACGTTTCTGACAGAAGACAGATGTCGTCCGCATATTCCAGATCTTCCAATGACCCCATTAAACCCCATCTTATACCTCTGTTTGCTTGCGTTGTTACTTTTTCATTATATCATCTAGGACTATGATAAATAACAGAGGGGACAAGATAGATCTCTGTTTCAATCCAAAATTGACAGGCAGTCACCATGATGTTTTCCCATTGCGTACGATGTAATATTCGAAATCATTATATAGTTCTTTTATCAAATCAACGTACTTGATATTTTATACTTTTTAAGCACCTCCCAAATCCATTTTCTTTTAAGAGAGTCAAACACACTTTTGAAGTTCACAAAAATTGCATAAATGAGACTTATTCATTCTGTGCTTTGTTCAAAAATAATCTTCAAAAAAGTGGGAGAGGATCTTTGCAGTAGTGCCGACGTCATTTAGGAGGACTTCTGCAGTAATATTATCGATACCAGGGGCATTTACCCGTTTTAATGCCTTTAAGACTTCTTTTATTTTTCTTTCTGTAGGAGCTGTCATATTCCCTTCATTTCCTTCTCTCTCTTCCTTCACTTCTCTCTCCTCATTCTTTTTATCTTCGTCATCGTGCCCAGCATTTGGTTCATCATTCTCAGTGTTAAAAACTTCGTTGAAGTATTCATGCCATCTTTGCATTTGTTCTTCCTCATTGATTGGGAGTTTCCCTCTTCGATCTTTTACGGGGAGTATTCTTATTTTATCCTTGCGAGGCAGCTTCCTGGTAATTGCATAAAGTTCTTTATGTCATTTCTTTTAGCAGCGTCTTCTGCTTGCTTTGCCATATTTTCAATCCATTCNAGCAGCGTCTTCTGCTTGCTTTGCCATATTTTCAATCCATTCTTTCTGGTCGTTTTGAACACATTTTTTTACTTTTTTTATCAACAGCGGAATAGCGTTCTTGTAAATATACAGTTTTTTCCCATAGTTTTGCTTAAATTTTTCTGTAGTTTTATCTTCCTTCTACCTCCAATCTTTTCCCACGTACCTTCTGACATCCATTCTTTTTTCTGCGACTTTCTAAAACCCAATATTTGTTCACTCACTTCATTTATCCCGAACCTTGTCGTATTCCAGTAACTTTCTACATTTTGCTCAGTGGTTTGCAACACTTCCAATCGGTTCTTTAGAGTTATGTTAAATGTGATACTTATCTCGGGATTGTTTAGTTTTACTGTATTATATCTTTTTCGTTGTATATATAGTATGTTCTTTGAGGATAGAATTTGACTCGAATAGTCTCTAATAGTACATGGTGGTCACTACCAATATCAGCACTTTTGTTTCCAAGAGTGATTTTCTGCATTTCTTGCTAACTGCTACATGATCAATTTGATTTTGTGTTTTATGATAAGATGAAACACAGGTTACTTTGCGGTGTATTCTATGTGTATTGACCAGTTTGTTGGACTTTATTAAGCATCAGTTTGTTTAAAACCCTCTCCAAATCTATTTGAAGAGCCTGCAAGTAGATGTCATTCGGGTCGCTCGACTTACGCGCTTAGTGACCCGTTTCACCATTAGATGCCACTACAAGACCCGAACAAGAACCAGAGTACATTGAAGGAGAGTGAGTTGGCTTAATGCGAGTTGGTTACGCTGTTTTTACTAATCTTTCATTATAGGGAGGGGGAAGATAGTTGACGATCAGTACAGAAAGTTGTCAGGAATTTCTAATTTGGTATTCTAATTTTCTGATGACATAACATTTGATTTACAAAAAAGTCACTATCGTTAATATTACACCTGTCACGTGCACCAACCTTTGTACACATTTTATTTAAATATGACTGAAATAGAATGTGCGTCACAGCTTTCAAATTTTCCGGCAGCAAAACATGGCAATTTTCCGATCATGTTTATACTATCCCTCGTATTCTGACAAGAACCAACCAGAAGTTAAAAGTAAAGAACTTCTGATCAATTTTTTTGTTATTGGAGTTATTGTTAGAAAAATACATCCGTGCAATGCTATTGGATAATTCTATAGACCTGTTGGGGGGGGGGGGGCAAGGCTACTTGTTCTTCCGGGGACAAATGTTGACAACGCCATTGCCAGGAGGTGGTCCTCAACCGGTAGAATCGAGATTTTGAGATACTAGTGCCTTGAAATTTTACATGTGATCTAACCACTAAACCACTACTATGTAATATACAATTTCCATTTATTAATTTTTTTTATGTGGTCAAGGCTCCGTTATGGAGACAAACTGCTATTCTGCAACACGTAATACATGGGAGTACTAAGGGTTAGCATCGTCAAGGGGGTGGATGAAATGTGCACTTTCTAGTCTGGAACGAAACAATATTGTAATAATAATTATGAACTTTCATAATCTAATTTATTAGTTAAATATAATAAATAAGTCTGAACGATAAAAATCCGAAAATCTTTATACACATATCATAAAACTGTAACTACCTCCTTTTAATTCTTACTCAGAACACTTGATGTGTGGAAATGATACTTATCTTAGGATCTATTCCGAACAAGGAAAAAGGAACGTGACAGTTAAGTTTTAATCCTTTAAGTAGTAAACACATTGTATATTTTCAAAGTTTTTGAGTTTCTGAGTAAAGACGAGCATGGGTTTTGCCAGACAAGATGTGAAGGGTGGGCTTATTCCTTTTTTTTTTTTTGTTAGAACTAGTGTAATTAGCTCAAGAATTTTTTTATAATTATCAGTAATATCTTACATATACAAGTAAAACTTCTGAGCGATGTTGGGTAAGTTCCGCCAGTATAATAATAAATAGAATAAATTTATCTCTTCCATAAATAAAATAAGCAAAAATAAGAGAGAGAGTGTGTGTGTTTTATAAACAGAATGGAAAAGAAATAATAAACAATAAATATTTTCAATAATCAATTTGATAGTAACACAAATATCACTGATAATAAAATAATATAATATAATAATATAATATAATTTAAGATTATATAATAATATCTTTAGTGAAGTCTGAATGAAGGATTGTGAAAGCTTTTTCTCCTAATAAAATCTCTATGACTATTATACAAAGCTATATTATTTATATGAACAGAGTCATAAAGGAAATACAAGTGCAAAATGTTACTTACAAAATATTTATTGAAAATACTAAATTTTTGGAAAAGCAAAATAGTGCCAGACAGTATTATACAATTTAATTAACAAATTTAAGAGGTTTTAGAATTAAACATTATGCTTCAGTTGCCTTGTTTTGTTTTTTAAGTTTCTGAAAATTCTTTTACTTTTTCATGTAAAAAATATTGTTCTTTTTGTGTGTGTATAATATTTCAAATTATAAAGTGTCCTTATGAAGCAATTTTTCATTGTAACCATTAATTTTCAGGATAAAATTGTTTTTCAACCTTGTTAAAAGAATAATTATTCCTTTGACTACAATTTTTAAAATTAAGGAACAAAACTCCATGAAAGATACAAAAATTCTTCCCAATTGAATCATTTATACGATCTACTTATATCCAAGTATGCCAAATATATTAAAAATATTAAAAAATACCTATTTGGTTTGAAGAAAATGGTCCTGAAGTGCTCTTCACTTTTACTTCTCTAGACCATAGAATTTTTTTGACCCATCAAGGATCAACATAAATATTTTACCAAAGTTGTTTGCAAAAACAATAAATGAAAGTTTCAAAGCAATTACATACTTAATCCTTAAAATTAATGTGGAATAAAAATAAGTTTAAAGTTAAAAATAAATGTTCCTGTAGTTGAAGATCACAAATTACCACATGACAGTGGCAGATTTTATATTTGAGAGCACTGAATACATAAAGAAACTCCTATTGAAAATGATTTTATTACAGTAGCACATAAATTCAGAATTATCAGAACAATTTTTTCCTGGTATTTTGATTCTTCGTGTTTTATTATTTTTTCAAAATCCAAAACAGCATTTGATGCCATGTTAGTCTGAAATAAAGAGAAATGATGTTTCATTATGATATAAATAAAGTTAAACTTCACAAAAAAACTTGGGAGAACAAAAATTTGATGCATGCGTGTCAATCAATTTTATGCTTCCATGCATTTCACTGTTGTGTAATTCACTATGCTCTACAAATTGATTAATCCAATTTTATTGATAAATATCCATGCTTATATAATTCAGATTTTAATTCTCATACAATATTTTGAATTATTTTGTTAATTAAATATGCAACTGTGCTTAATGATCACTTGTAGATCTTTAAAGTTGTTCAGAAACCAAATAACTCAAAAAAAGTTGCTTGTTAATACAAAACAAAAAGTTGATTTTTGGCATTATGATAGAAAAAGTTTTTCAAATATTGGATAATTTCCAACTTTACTTATCTTTAATTCAACACATTGTCATACTGTAAATAAATTCACAAATAATTCACAAATGTTTCAATCTCTTCAAACCGAGGTATTAAGTTATGAGAATACCCAGTGACATAGCATTGCATGCAAGGGGCATGGATACAAAAGGGGAAATCGGGTGAAACCTTCATCGAAAATGTTATCCTCTATTGTTAAAAATTATTATAATTATAATAATTACTGAGAATGATAAAATATATATTTTAATTACAGTGTACTATTCTATTATTTAGTTTATTTAAGTTGTTTTAATAAAAATAAAAGAACAAAAGAAATTTTTATTGATATATTCATCACAGTACCAGTGTTTATACTATTATGCATTTTCAAGGGAAAGAATGTCTCATGGAAATGTCCCTTACAACAAACATTTTCATATTCTTACCTTAGTAAAAATTATCATTATGTATTTAATAAAATATGATGTACTTGTTTTTTATGTATGATCTTAAGTTGTTTTGTTATTGAAGTTCACAATGGAAGGCATAAAATTTAGTTCTCATACTCAACCTCTTAATGAGACATTTCAATACAGGTGCATTGTGGTGAGGTAATCATATTGGGGACTGGGTGTTAACAGGCACATCATGAAGAGGTGCGGAGGGGAGGGGTTTAAAATTAGTAATTTTTGCTCTATATAATTTACATAATTTATGGATGGTCCCTAATGGTTCCTAATTTTCAGTTTTTCAAAAGCAATTGGGTGCTAGTTCATGCTGGTCAGAAAATCCAAAAGTTGTTGATCTAACTCTGCCCTAGAGACTAATTAATAACATCATGCAATATATGTGCCAAAGATTTCAAGATATTACCACTTGATAGATTTCTTTTCTTCATCCCGTTTATTAGATATCTTTTTTGTATTAAATTTTACCAGTAGTCTTATTTAGAAAATGAATGTCAGTGATATAATTTTTAAGTTGACTTTCCCTTAGGCTGCACCTAACAGAATTTTTCTTTTTTAGATGAAAATTTAATAGGTAACTGATGTATCAAATTAATAAACTTATTTATCTTTCATTTATAAATATTACTCCATAATTTTCTCTGATTTACTCACTGTTTCAGTTTTATTATTAAATTCTTCTTCAAGTTCTTCGAATGGAGGGAAAAACATTTCACAGTCTTCTTTTCCATCTTCAACATTCTGGCTAATGTAAACAGGTGTGAACTGAGCAAAAGTTAAAAGAGCATCATTCTTGGTATTGTCAACCACAATAACAAATTTCTCATTCCTGACAAAAAATTCATAAAATTAGTTACAACTATCATAAGAGAAGATGAATCATAGGAGAAGAAAAAAAACTGAGTAAATCTAGAACATTATTGTTCTTCATAATGAGGAAGAAATTAAATATTCAAAGATTCAGTAAAAGATAAAACTTGTGGTTTCTAAGAGGATATTTGAATGAACATGAAATATGTTTACTTTTAAACAGGAAAATACAATATTTAGTATGAAACATTACGATGAATTATATTACATTGCATTGGAATGATCATAAATTCCCAAAACATTTCTTACCCTGTTTTATTTGGTATTTGTTCAAAATCTTTATATGCTGGAGCAATTAATTTTGCTTTGTTTACATCTCCATTGTCAAAGAAACCAGATTTTAAAACTTCATTTTCAAACTCTGCCAGTGGTTCTGCTAATTTAGAATAAATTCCTGTCTCATAGACAACAACAACATGTGGAGGTAAGGGTTCAGGTTCTGGGCCCAGCACCTCTTTAACATATGTTGGAAATAATAAAAGGGCAGTACCAGCCTTTTGTTCATTAGTTGCAGGAGTCCAAATCCCTGGCAGTATAGAAATTTCACTATAGTCTACTGACGCTTGAGCTAATAAACTGAAAATAAATGAACACATTTCATTATTCCCCAGGTTGCAGCTACAGGATTTATGTACACAAGCATTCACACACAAAAATTGGCAACAATTAAAATTATAATTATATGAAGTAATAATAAGCATGTATAAAGTAATTTTTATATTCTAATCAATGATTTTAAAAAATTCAATGACATTGGTTATCTTACTATTAACTGGAACATTTGAAACTATCGTTTTCTTGACCGAAATCAATAAATACATTGAAAAAATAGAAGCAATGATGCGGTGGCAATCATTTAAAAAGAATCTGAAGAGATTACCTCTGATATCTTTTATTTCTTTCTAGAAGAGAAATATGAAGAAGAATGTACATTGAAATGTATTTTTATATTACCCTGTAGTTTGGCCCTCAGGCAGCTCCACTTCATTAGGGTTGCAGCCATATAAAACATTTTGGACTTGAATCTTCACATCCACTTCTTCTTCTATCACTTCCTCTTTTCCTTCTTGTCCTTCGAGCATGGACACAGCTGTATCTGAAGTGTCCACGGCTGCTTCCTCTTTGTCTTCCTTCACCTCCTTCCCTTCGTTTTCCTCTTCATTCTCCTCTTCAGGTTCAGGTATAGGGAATCCAATAACTTTGGCTAAACATTTACCCTTCTCCAACTGTTCCTTGAGGTCCTCAACTTGCTCCTCATCATACATGTTCATTAACTGGAACCAAAATTACCTCAACTGTCTTAGCCTTGATAGTGACAAAAAAAGAAGAATCATAATTTTACAAATTAACAAACATTATTTCATCATTTTATGGGTGAGATGTTGGTCACACTCTCCACTTTTTTGCTTTAGGCAGCATTTTAGGAGTTCTTATTCTCATAATTGTTACTAGTTGGTTCTTGAGACAAACAACAGTAGTGAAGGTGTGGATGTATTTTGAACTGTAATTGTTTCCTACTGGAACTTCAGAATTTAATGTATAATTCTTGAATAGCTATTAAAATAGTCAATCCCAAGTCAAAAGTTGCAAATGATTCACTTCATCAGTATTGTCATGTTTTTAATAACAAACATGAGCAGCCACTTATTTCATATGTCTTTTTTTTGTTTGTATGTGTGTAATTTCAGTTTGTTTTTTTCCATTAAACTATGTAACCTATATCTCAAACTTTACATTTTACTTTTTTATAATATATACCTGATCATATTATAAGGTACTTTCTCTTAGTCTTCATTAATGATTTTACATTGAGTTCATTTGATTATAGTGAATAATTTACACAGCTGTTCAAGAAAAGGAAGTTTAAGTTTGAATGTTCCATTAGAAAAGAATTTAATTTCAAAATACATCCACTCTCTCTACTAGCCCCGAGGATCAGTCAGCAATAATTTTAGATGGAAGAAAGAGTTTACAGACTATATTTTTAGGCAAAGCAGTGAAGTGGGTGACCTAATCACTCATCACTAAAGATTTTAGTGTTGTGATTCCATTGTAAGATCCTGAATTATTTTATCTCAAAATTTAAATGTATCTTATATGACATGTTATACTTCAATCAACTAAATAAATAAATTTTATTGTGAAAAAAGCAGTTGCAACTGCATTTGATCATGTGGGGTGTGATAAACTAATTTACTCTCTGGAAACAAGCAAGGGACCATTTCATCAATTCCAATCAAGGGTCCAAAGGTTGAAGTAATATTTCTGAAGAAGTTATTTAAGAGATACATAATACCTGAACATTTATAAATTTAGTTAAATGTTTTAAAAAATTTATTAGATGTGGGTTTTAACAGGATGTGGTAGTTGTACACAATGTTGAAACAAAAAGTTATTGGCACAATTCATAATTCAATATTTTTACATAACATAAAAAAATTATTAGAGATACCTGTTGTGCTAGTTCCAATTCTATTGAAGTTACAATCTCAGCTTTCTCAACAAAAGTTTCCCCCAATGTTTCCATTAAGGTATTAAATAGGGGCCAAGTTTGAGATATATCGTCATATAAAAATGGAAGAAATATTACTATTGTATCATTTTTAATTTCAACAATTAACTTCCTGACCATCATTTTATACTTCTTTTCTTGAGTTCTTTCTGAAAAAATTGATAATATCGATATTAAATTGGGTGATCGTTAGAGTGGGTGATGTAAAATTAGAACTAATGTTAAGTTATATATACTTTCTGCTGCTTCTTTTAGTGCCATTAATGCTTCTTCTTTTTTCTTCTCAATCTCTAACCTTTCTTCTTCTTCTGCAGTTAGTTCATAGAAACCAATCTGCAAAATGCAGTAGAAAATGTTACATGTTTTTGCCATATGTAAGTATTTTATTTCATCTTGAAAATAAACTCATATATAATTTCTTCAAATTCAGGAATTCTACATTAGGTTCAATTTGTTATAATTATGTATAGAAAGAATGCTTCCTAGTTATAAACAAAATATGTGAAGCAGAATAGTTTTATGATTCAAGGATGATCAACACCATACAGACCATTTTGTTTTAAAAGCTAATTTGTTCAGTACATCCAACCATTCATTGAAAATTATTTCCTAGAATATAATTTTTCCAGCCTTACAATATTGATACGTAGTATACCTGCTTTGTTTTATAAAGGCTTCTTGGCAAGAATATCCTGAAATAAAATTCTATTATACTATAAAATAATATTGATTGGTAAACTTACCCCTGTTCGTTCCCTTAATCCTTTTTGAGCCTCAGATTCATTTTGTAATTCTTGTGTTATAATTCTCATAAGAGCAGGTGCATTAGCTCCAAACATTATTGTCACAATTTTTCCTCCCTAGAAATGGGAGGTGTTATAATTTCACAGATTTCAATTAATTCATCCATTGTAAATCTTGCATTGAAAGAGTGGATTAGTTTTTACTCACAGAAATAAATAACCATGTAGGTTCACTTTTGTTACGAAACCTTTCAAGACATTCTATTTCATCAGATTTTGCCTTCAAGATAAAAAAGAATAATTAAAAAGTTATAATATTGGATAGGTGATTAATAAACTAATTAAGTAATTTAAATTAGTTTTAATTAAAAATTTATATTGCCAATAGTTAGTGTAATGAAATCTGATAATAATATTTCAGGGACTATAAATATTACTTCAGGAATATCAAGTAATATAATATTTCAAGAATAAAAAATTAAGAAAAATTCTATGAACTCACTATTGCTAGAACTAACATATCTCCTCCAACATCCAACTTGATTTTCTTTAGATTTCCTACCATTCCGAGGCATGGACCACACCATCCAGAATAGACATCCACCACTTCACAAAGAAAAATAACTCTTGTGATGTAGAAAAAAAAACACAGAAATGTGATTGTGTTTAAAAAAATTACCTATCAAACCAGATTTCTGTATTAGCTGCTCCCATTCTTCTTCTGTATTTACTTCATGTTGCAACTGAACTGTTGTTCCTTTTCTGCCCGCCATTCGGCGGGCAACAGATAATGCTCTCTGAAATAAAAAAAAGAATTATCTTTGAAAAAGTACATTGACTAGAAAAAGATAAAATGAAATTTTGTTACCATTAAAAAGATTGGTAGAAAACTGGTGTCTCAAGATCATAAATGACATTTTTAGGTTGAAACATATAATTATTTAAAAAAATGAAATAATGAGCGACAAAAGAATGTTGTGATGTCAAAAAATTGGGACACATTTTCTTCGTTTATAATACGCGCATATTTGCCTCACCCCTTTTTTCTTCCTCATCGCGGGGACAACTGAGAGAGCGCTCCTCACCGCTCAAGTTCCCTCCAAAAACTGAATTCAGGGGGGAGGAGCCAACGAGAAAGACGTGAAACTTAAATTGACGTCGCATTGTGGGACCTTTGTTTTGTGTTTGGGAAGTTTCGGAGGAGGGAGAAAGTCATGCATATTTATATATATTATGATACCAGTCTCCGCCAGCCAATTACGTGACGAAAGCGAAACGCTAATGACAGAAATAGGACAATGATACGCCGTAAAGTCTGTACCATGATTATGCTGGCCTGCACGCTACGCTAAACCCCGAGAGGAAGCGTGCGATCGTGCCTGTTCCCTAACTCTAGTGACATGCAAAGCGTTCGGATGATGCGACGGGTGGCGTCGGGCTGTTGCTTCCCCCACCACATTTCGGACTAAAAAGCTTTACCCACCTGCGCGACAAGGGGTAGGGCACCAGTCACAAGGCGCGCCTGCGCCTACCACATTTTTTAATAAGAAAAGCCTTTTCAGCAAGTTAAGCAATTCAATACGTTCCACCCATGTCAGGGGGTACGAGCGCCTTGTGTATTCGGTTGTCCTTGGCAACGAGGAATAATAGGGAAAGAGTGAAGGACGCGAATGTGTGGTGGGAACGCAGACGACGCTACCCCGGGTCATTCGGATCACAAAGCTTCAGCTATGTGCCACGATTTGCTTAAGGAAAGACTAACAGGTTTTCAGAGGGTGTTGAAATATTAAGTGATTAATATAAATTTGCAACTATGTAATGCGATCGTCTTCGGACGATACACAATATTTATTGAGTTTTTTTTTCTGCGCAACGTTTCGACTGTAAATTTAAACCTTCATCAGGTAACAAATAATACCCAATAAATACTGGATATCGCCCGAAGATGGTCGTATGATATATTTTACTTTTCTAGATTATATAATGAAAGTAAATAGTAGAATAAATTAACATTTACTTTTAAACTATATTATTCTCTGAAGGATGTTGATGATAGTTTGAATTCATTTTATAATTTTTGTCATTTGCATTGTCCATTATCTTCACCTGAGTAAACGTTCCATAAAGAAATAAAATCACAAAGATTTTTTTTCGAATGTTTTACATCGGTGTTCGTGTTCAGACTAGGGATGCATAAGGATTTGAATCAGGTATTTCAGTAAACGCGCCTTAAAGAAGAACGCAGCAAGCATATTCTCGTGAAAATGTTGGCGGACGTAAAAAGACAATGGACAGTATTTCCAAAAATATCGATCAAAATTAATTTCCTTTGTATCGTAGGGAGTTTTGATTCGTTTTATTTAATACGTCTTTTCAATACAATATTATGTGAATTTTATTACAATGTGAATGTAATATCACTTCAATGCAATCTTTATATAGAAAATAAATTTAATATTCATTGGTTACTTACAGTTGTACCTCTAAAAAGTGTATAAGCAAAGATTGTCGTAGTTTACATTGACATATACGATAAAATATTAAGTTTTTAAACGTTAAGTAACTTTTCCGGAGCTTCGCTTACTAATCAGTACCTTTACTTCCCCAACGTTATCATACAAACGGCACAAGCTACTGATAAATTTCACCTGGACATTAGTTATAACGTCAATACAAAATATTTTTTTGGAGGAACACCGTGCAAGCGGGATAAATAAAATTTCGAGCGCTCTGCCAACTGGGTTCATCTACTCTAAATGGGTCTTATATCTTCGTCGTCAGTCTGTAGACTGACTCCACGAAATAAGTGATAACTGAAGGGGTGAGTGGATGAAGGGGGTATGTAAAAGCAAGTGTGTTTTGACATATTTAGCCTTAAAGTTTTCATTGCGGTACTTTCTTGTTATTATTTTATTAAGTTCTTACTAAAAAAATATTATTCCTATAAGTGATAAAATTGTTATTCAGTATGGATTTTTGTTTAAACAGGAGTTTAAAAAATAAAAAAAATAAAATGTTATACATACCACCTTAGGTATATGGTATATAAGAAGGAGGTATTTTACACTAAATACCTCCTTTATCCACTAGAGATATATTTGGTAAAATTAAATGACTGCAGGAAGAAGGAGGTGTGTGGTAATTTATGTTCCAAACATCCTTCTTCCATCAGAAATATACTTCTAGTTGTTTCAAGTACCAAAGAACAGGCCAACTCATACCTTTTTCATCGCTGACAATAACTCAGTTTGAAGGAAAATGTTATATACCTCCTTCATCCACTCACCCCTTCAATTATGTTTCTCAGGCATCCCATGGTGCCTCTTTGCCTTCCACGGCCACAACACGCATTGAAAATACCCATACCTCCGGGGTACGAACCCTCTACGACTAAGCCATTCGGTCTGTTATATTATGGTAAAGTATTCGTAATTTAGATACATTATTGCAGGTAGATGAATTGTGAAGTTGGGAAAGAAAATATGATCGAAATATGATTTATTTATTTATTTATTCATTACCATTTATTTATTCATTCTGCACCCAACAAAGTTATTTCAAGGGTTGATTTTTTAATTAGTTCTTTTATATTTCTTCATCTTCTTCATTTCAAACATAACAAATGACCAAGAAACATTTAATTATTTAAAAAAAACAAATTTTTATTCTCTCTTCAAGAGTTTGTTCTGTCAAAATGAAAATGCCGTGGCCTACACAGTGTAGTTGCGTCGAAGAAGATGTTCTACCTTGGTAAACCATATATGTCGCCATCCCACTAATAAGAGATGGTTACTTCTAGTCCCAATTTTGTTTTCAAATTTCTTACGCTGCGAATTTTATTACAGAACATTTCAAACATATGGTATTTCTTTCTTGTTTCAATTAATGTTGTCTTGTTTCTAACATTCAAAATATCACAACGTATGTATTCATTTAGGAATTCTCTCCTCTCAGGGTCGTATAAAGGTTATTCCCAAAGAACATGATTTGAAGTGTCATCATCCTCGCGACAAATACTTATTGTTTTTTTTCTTTCTTTTTATTTTGGGCAGATATGCGTAAAATTTCCAAAAATAATTTGCTTGTAAGTACTGTGACTGGTGAGGTATCTTATGACTGCGTAGCTTAGTTGTAGCGTCATCCCTCCTGTTGCAAGTAGGATTTACATCTCCGCTTGGACGGATGAGGTTGTTTTCAGGTGGGTTCCCCTCACCCCAGACTAAATATCGGTTCGGTACTATACGTTCAACGACAACCTGCCATCTGCCCTTCCCAATTTCCTTTCTTTTATTCATTTAATCGACTTTGTTAATACTCGTACTTCATATTGGCGTGATGTTTCTATCTCAANTATACACATCTCAAAGTACATTTAAACAGCAGATTAACATCGCGCGAGTAACCTATTTACCCATTCCCACCCCACCCTCCAAACCCTCCCAGGAAAAATCCAGAATCGGCCATTGTACCGTATACACAATTCTTGAAACGATTTTCAAGGTGGAAAAAAACTAATGTTATAAATAATGTATAGCGTTTGTCGGCGATTGTTTGAAACTTTTGGGGAAAGACTTTATATTAAATATCTAGTTTTAAAAATTCAGATATTCTTTCGTCTTATTAGTTTTATTTATCTACAATATATGTGCAATTTATGGTCCTGGACACCTCTGAGCATTTTTAGTTAGCAATAATAATAAAAGTTTAAATGCATAAATAATAATGAAAATATCCAGCTTTCTCAAATTCACCTTGCTATGTTATATCAGCTTTTCGTGCTTTTTTGTTAAGTTGCAGAGATATTAGTCTCGTAAATTATCATATGAAGAAATATAAACATCTCGGAGAAAAAAGTCTTCTTAAGATGCGAACAAAAACACCCACACGGCTATGAAAGAAGAACTTACGAGGTTTTACGCTTTAATAATTTGTCACGAAAGAAGAAGCCGAAAATACGAGTAGTTATTGCCACTTGAAAGTAAAATGCTCTTTCCGTAAACGAGGGAAATTTCATGGATTTAATAACCGTAATTTGCAAATCAACTTGTGTCTAGTGTATTTTAAGACATGTGAATAACGTGAGTTTGATAGAATCACGACTTAGAAAGCACTTAACAATGAAGAGTGTTTATCAAATAAATACAGTAATAAGGATGATTATTATCTCTCAGATTCCTCATTCCGGATTTGAGTTGTCACAAATTCTATTTATTTTCTCCTTTCAAAAGCTGGAATTCTCAATACTTCATCGCTTTTACTTTGAATAATGTCTGTCATAATAATGTCCGTAGATTGGAACTGTCGTCAACTTATAGATCGTATCGTGTTAATAGCTCTATAGGAGGCACACTTCAATCGTGTTATCTCCAGGGGTCACGCTAGCAAGAGATGACCGAAGACGGATCTATTTATAAGAAAACATCAGAAAAATTAGCAAATAAATATATTAAGTCAAGATATATAATTTGCATTTCGTAGTTTATTCATTAACCTTTTATTAAAACAATAAAAATGTCGTTTATTTCCTCTTTCGATAAATTTTGCAATGAGATCTAAATCACGCCCTGAATACAAGATAAATCATAGCACAAACAAGTGATTTTTCTTAGAAAATATACTTATGTAATGCAACATATACATTTTAATGTACAGGCAGGGGCGTACCTAGATGGAGGGGGTGGACCACCGAGCCTCATTCTTTAAGGATCACGAAAAATCTTATACGAACACGTAAAATTGAACTTAAATGTACTCAGACATTTTGTTACAACAGTGAAATAAATAATAACTACACTTATTAATAAATGAAACCCAACTTTCAAATTTTAAAATAGACTGCTGTGTTAACTGTTCCTGTATGCTTGAAAACCCGTTAGTGTGTGGTCTATGAGGCCTTATTAGGTGAGTACGGTGTCCTCCAGCAAGACTCCAATCCTGGCCATTATTAGGTTCTGGTCTTACACTACTATGTACAGGATGAAGTCCCATTATTCTCTGAGCATGTTAAAGTATTGTTATATACTATTGTTGTGGGGGTGATAAACATCTTAGTCATAGCATCACATTATGAAGGAACAGATTATAATAAACACACATAGGCCAACGAATAATCGAAAATCAATCAGATATAATGGCAAGGAATGTTAAATAACAATAGGAAATCGGTATGATATCTTATTTCTTAGGCGATCTAGTGTCCCGGGTTTTAATAGAATTGCACTCGCCATTGAGTCAAAGTTACGCAGTGAACCAATTTTTATTATAAATTGAGTGAACGAAACACACTGAAAGTACACCACAAACTGAGGTACACCATAAAATGGCATTGCATTGTAACAACTCTTTATGACTATATTGTAAGGTTGCGATAACTTTCCCAAAGAAGCTAACAATTTCAAGTTATTTGTACACGGATGCATGAAAGATAATCCGCGCTCATCATCAAAGAGACGAGAATCGAGTTTGGAGGCCGCAGCAACCGTCTAATTTTCACCAAACGAGTGCATCGTAAGCTTTGAATGATATTGAATTGGATTCAGAGTTCCATATTCAGCATTACTCACTCCATACTTGCAAATTTTGCGAACGAGGTTATGCAACCCGGTATACAGAGGTGTATTACGCTGAAAATGTTTGCGTCGCGTGTTAATTCCGCACAAATAATTAACATGTTGAATAACTGTTTCTAAAAATTATTTAAAAAATCTGGCTAAAATTGTTTAAAATATTAAAAAAAATTATTTTATGATAACTATGTTTGCAATTTGAAGGGAATTATATGAGTCACTACAGGGTAAGTTCGGTTTTTAAATATGTTGTTCATTCAAATATTTAAAAAATATCGAATAACAAAAACTGTTCGAAGCCGAGGCGGTTCGCTATCTACCTATTTCTTTACCTATTTGTCTATCTATTTCCCTATTTATTTATTTATTTATTTATTAAGAGAGAGAGAATTCTCGACTTTTGGGGAAATTAATAAACCAATGCGACGAACTATTCCCCGTAATCTCCATTGTGGTTTTTTACACTGTAATAGTACATCATTTGATTTATTCTTTGTTCTTTGAGGTGTTGCCTCTCTTGCAGCGTTTCATAACATCGTCGCAAGTTCATCACGCAACGCTTTACCGAGTCGCTTTGTCGTTTTGTAAAGTTGAGCGACTACAGCCGCATGCTGCATGTTTGCACTTGGAAACTTTTTCTCGGAAACAGTGCTCTTCTGGCAACTGTTATTCTCAACCACGGTCGTATCTTAGTCTCGAATCACGTTTTATGGAATGAAAGATAGCAATAGACCGTTTTGCCGAATGAAAAATGGCGGTGAAAAAAAGCGATACGGTGTTATGGAAAGCAGCTAATGTAATTTGGAAGAAAGTCGATAAACGGAGACTCGAAGCGAACTGTCTCCACGTCACTCTATGTCGCCTCGCAAACTCCATTAATTTATATTATATCCGTTTTTTATTTTTTATTATTTACTTTTAAATTATTATTTTATATTTCTATCTATTATTTATTTTCTTAATTGTATATGTTTTGTAACTAGTAATTTTGTATTGTATATAATTTGGATTTATGACCTGAAAATGGTCGATATTCTACCGAGAGAGCTCTCGCCTAAAATAAAACGGGAAAGAAATGTCAAAACATAATTTTTCATGAGAAAACACATTAAGTTTAACCAAGTTACATATGATAATTTTGTAAGAGTTTAGGTCTTAAAGTCTTGTTAAATCTAATATATAAAGTTGCATATTCACATGTTTGACAGCTTACTCTGTTTACAAATCTTTTCATCATTCACATGGAAACGTTTCTGCTACATTTTCATGGATATCTGCAGCAGAGTTGTAACCACCTTGTTTACAGATAAATTTACTTCTATAGTATACGAAAAAATATGCATGTTGAGGAACATTATATTCTACTTTTTGGGCGGACTGTGGTGTAGCATGCGTTTTGCGTATTATTAGCAATTTCGAGTATCGGCGATCGCTTAGTCGAAGATTATTGCCGCAAATAGGGGAAAAATTAGATTTTCTTTTAAAATATATTTGGTACTGACTTTACAATTGGGTTATTCATACGACCTTTCCAAGCTCGATTTTTATATCCGTGTAGTTAATTGTACCTCTTTACTTGATGTTAAAAGTATTGCGTAATAAATCCCTATGATAACTTCGTGAAGGGGGTGGGAATTGTCGATAATAAGAGAACAGTAGTGTTTCGTCCCCTTATGTGAGGTATTTGGGAAAACGAATGAGAATATCAGATTTGAATGTATGACGTAAGCATTCAGAACAAATATAGACGAAGCCAAATTGCCTTTGCCTGATACAGGGAAATTAATTATTGATTGTTCGCTTGACAAAATTTATGAGCAGCGACAGATACAAAGTAGCGTGACTCGCAGAAAATACTGATGTGAGGCATGCCATGGGAAAGTTGAAACTCGATATATATTTCGGTATCTCCCCGTGAAATACAGATCAAATTACGAGGCACAACTTGATAACTCTGGTTAAATTATATTAATCGAGAGATGTGAAAATTGGGAGTCTCTGAGTGGCGCAAAATGGAGAGCAATGTATCAACATCAATCATCTTCTAAATTAACGGGAATAACGAAGGTCCTTCTGGTCTTTGATGAAAGCATCTGGTACAATGGTGACAGTAAAATCAATAAGTGAAAATACGTATTGATTTTACTGTCACCATTGTACCAGAGTCTTCATGATGCATGGCACATTTCCTGTAACGCCTGATTACATTATCAGTAAATGCAATCTCCCTGGAACGGTGTCCCATCGACTTCACTTGATGCAGGGTTAGCGAAACTATGATATTTGGGTCACAGATGATGAGCGCGAATCTTTACTAATTGGTGGATGTTTTACAGTTGACAAGAGTAAGGTATTATTTATGATCAGGGCCACTGAGATGTTTTAAAATAGCGGGGGGCAGATTTTGAATTTGGATCTCTGCTCATCACTTCCTCACACTTTTCCACACTTTCCCAAATTAGTAGAACTATATAGTAAATACACGTCCCAAAATACTTACATTCGTTCTTTAAATATATATTAGTACGCCTGTAATATTTACACTATAATAAATGGCTCGTAAAATAAACATAAATATGTTTATGAATACATGAATGAGACAATATTTTAATAAAGTTACTTAAACCACCATTATTTATGCCCTTTGTCTGAGCCAAAAACAAGATATTTATAACAACAATAATTGGTATGTTTTTGCGTTTTGGTCATTAGAGAAAAGAAATCTATTCACAACCTGCCAACGTTTCGGTTTTTGTCTTCAAAACTTTTAATTAGCATTAATTGATATCTATTTTCATCAATAGTTATGTTTGTATATCTCATCAAATATTCTAAAAACAAACTTTTTTATAGTTTATATTATCGCGCGTAACTACGTATCTGTCCGCTTACCCTATTTTGGCAAATTTAAGAAATTCACTTCACGTTCATTTTCCCTCTTGTGATGCTTTTCAAAGAAACTCATATATTTTTCTGCATAAAACCGCATATCTTTTGATTGAACGTTTCTCGAATTATTGAATTGTATGATATTCCTCAAGGAATATTCATCCAATGATTGAATGATTTGATTTGCCTCAAGGAAGAATTATATATTCAAATCAACTTGATTGAATTTTAAAACAACGCATCTCGAACTATGGTTTATTACACCATCAAGGACTTTTGGGACACCTTTTCCGGTATCAACTTTTTTTTCTTTTGGAAAGAGCAATTTAACTTTAAAAATAGTTTATTTGTAGTTTATGTACTCATCAAAAATTGAACTCAGCAATATAATTTCTTTATGCTATGTATGAATCAAGTTTTTCAGTTTATTTCATAAACTGATTAAAAACTAGATTAGAAAACTTTTAAAGCAATACTTCTTTAGATTATGGTTTTGTTCCATAATGTTTGAATAATTGTGTAATTAAAGCAAAAATTGGAACCATGCATGTATTTTAATCTGTGTAGTTATGACTTCGTATAAAACTCAAGAGAACAAAACTCATTAATTCTCCACCAAATGGTAGTCTGTGTTCTCGAGACTACTAACTAGATTGCGCACGCAATTTTTTACTGCTATAGTTTTGTCAAAACATTAATTAGACTCACAAATGGAAGTAAAATACAAAGCGTGACATAAATAGTGTTGAGCATGTTGTCGTATACCATTTTATCTCAACACATTTATTACCAGCTCTGATTTGTAAACACATAAAAACATATTAAATCTATTGACACTTCATTGATTATGCGGAGAAACTTTCCCACGTAAAAAGAAAAACTGTCTTAAACCAAATCTCTACCACCATCAGTCGAACTGTCAGACACGACCCTGTCCCATCCTTCCAATGTCTTCCACTGCTCATCAAACCCCTCCGCGACTCAGGTGGTAGAGTCAAGTTCATCACCAAGTCATCCCGGGTTCAATTCCCGGACGGGCCAGAAAAGAATTTGTAACTCTTCATATTGATGTCCGTGTTCAAATAGCTGTGACTACTGAAATACGAACCCTCCTTTCGCTATCCACCTACTCCTAGTATATTTTACCAACACACTCCACTAATCCACATCTTTTACTAATCCACCTACCTTTTTTACTAACTACTACTAACAACTCCTAACCTCAAGTTGTTGTTAAACCCAGTTAAGCGGCCCACCTACTAACAATAGCGTACCACCCAACTCCTACGTCCTATCGCTCCTTTAGCTTCAATAGCGCGTTACATTTCCTATTTACAAACACTTCAACTGCTCATCCACACGCTGCCACACGCTGTCGTCGCGCGCCGCGTCGCCGAGTTGCTCTGCCGCTGGAGCACTCACGTATCCGCCACTTAGTTGTCACCGAATGCACCCAACACTTCGCCACATTACTGTGGTAACAGGTTACCACACATTTCTAACACTACCACACACTGTATAATAAGAAAGCTGAATAAAATAACTGAATTCATTTGGCTCACTTTCTCTTGATAACTGGAAACTAATGATCAGGATTTAATTTCTTTGTTCCACTGACAAGAAGCCGTTCAAATGGACGAAGTATGTGAAAACGACACAATAATATATATGAGAATTATCGACAATTTTTAAAGTCCGCAACCAATTTGAGCTTATGTAAAATATTCAAGATTTACTCGATGAATATAAAAACTTCCTTTATTTTTGAAGTGTTTGACTTTTCTCATCACCGCACTCCCCGTTTGTGCCATTTCGTGGACACCGCCATTTTTTTTATCCCTCCATGGCGGCGACTTGGCCGTTTGGCGCTCTCAATTAAACACTCTTCACACAATGAAGTTCGTCCTATCTGGGAGCAATTTCTATTCCTCTACTTATTCTATTCGTTTTTATGCTAAACTCTAGCAGACTGAAGACGGCCATGTTGTACAGTCTAGAAGCTATTGTCCGAACGTTCAATCAACTCATAAAAAGCACGTATCCCAATTCGGAATGCAGGGTATATACGTTCATGAGACACGATTAACACGTGTAATTCTATTTATATTAATTTAAGAGTGAATAAATTGAAAAAATCGGAATAATACAGTTTTAATTCGAAAAAGGTTAAAATGTTTAAAATAATAGGTCAACTTCTCCAGTGAATCAGCATTAAGTGGCATAGATACAATTTTTTATTATGTATTTTAAAAGATTTGAATTTTTAAATATTTGTGTTATAGTTAGCTGCTAACTTTTAAGTAGCTTCAAAGGTGATTTCTTAAGTTCAAACCAGAGCGTGTGATAACGGTAGGGTACTCTAGTTTTGAGACATTTTTCGTTCACAAACTTTCTTGATTGATGTCCGAAAATGCAAAGCAATTTCGTGCTATTCTTTTTCATATTAAATTTGTGATCATTTTCATATTGATTCCATTAGAAATTACATGGGAATTTATTTCAAACCACCCCACCGAGTCCGCAACCCCCCAAGGTCAAAATTTTATTAGACAAGTTGATAGACAATAGCTTATTCTTTCATTTTAACAAAACTTTCAAAAACAGAGGTCTCCAACTACCTTAAGTGGGAACTGTGGACTGGGCGTGCTTCGCTTGTCGCTGCCGGTCAATACGATTGTACTGACGACGTTGTATTGACGATTGTATTGCCGATGATATTTTACGACATTTTAATATCTTAATATGTCATATGATAAATATTTTATTTATGCGATAATTAATTGAGAACTTAGTATCCGTATCATCTAGGTGATTAACCAATAACCAGTCAAGTGTTGTGAAAACTCCACACCAACTTTTCGATTTTTTTTTCTCACACTATTGTTTTGTGTATATTACTTCCGAATTTCAGTCATGGCTTCTGTAAAAATTTATTCGTAATTTCATTATATATTTTTGGTCGAAAATAAATAATTTAACATGTTTCACTTGTTTTATTCGACAGCCTTCTCGAATATATATTATACCGCAACGATTGTACAATTCGAACTATCTTTTTGAGCTAATGTTCAGTTGATATAATTGTTACGCATTCGAGATGTTCTACCGCTCCCAATTAAAGTTGAGTATGAAATGTTTATGTATCTAACGGTCAATGTTATTTTTTGCTAAAACTAAAATTCCAAAAATTAATAAACCAAACTATTAATTACCTCTTTCTAACCCAACAGACTTTTTTTGCTGGCAATATACAATAGTAGAAATTCCTTGATGGGGCTATTATGGGTGTAAATTAAATTTCCAGACCTTGAGTGTGGAAAAGAAAACTTGATCACCCACTAAAACTTGCCACCCCGGGCCATGCGACACGTTCCTGGACATGTCCATGTCCCCAACCCTAACGCGAATCAAAAAATGTATGATACTGGAATTTTGTACAGATTTTGTACAATTTTGTACAAGCAAACTTCAATTTTATACAAGTCGTTTTTCATTAGTTATTAACTATCGAAAAGGGGGGGCTGGGGAAATATTTCGCAACACGAATTCAAAAATCGAGCACTGCTATAGTATTCTTTAAATTTTGTACAATTATGTACAACAATTGAAAATATTGTTAAACAATTGTTTATAACAAATAATGATGAAAATATCGCCCCCCTAATACGAATTCGAAAATTGAACAATGCTAACTGAGTCTTTGAATTTCGTACAATTTTGTACAACAATCGAAAATGTTGTTAACCTATTGTTAATAAAAATATTGAGGAAAAGATCACTAGCCCCCCATCCCCACACACTTTCAAAAATTGAATGGTTTTATTATATAATAATATTAGCAGTAGTAAACTCTGAAGCGCGATAGCTCCAACTGCATAATAATAAAAAATTGACACGTATTAGAAAAGAGATCAAAAGTAATGCAAAAGAACTAAGATTTAGTACAGGTCACAAGGAAGCCGAAGATACCAACAACAATATTTTTCATTCTACATTACGTTCAGCATCGTTGAAGACATTGGAAAATACTCGTAAACGTAAATACAAAGATTTTAAGACGCAAAACATTATGGCGATAGTTTCTTCAATAATATACATTGTATAATCTTGTATTGCAGATTCTGAATGACTAAAGTTCATCCTTTTTTATGATCAGAGAACCTCTTACGTTTTTGATTATACGAACTTGCAGTTAATCATGCTGTTTTTTAAATGTATTTTAGCAAATGGATGATACTGTTTGGAGAACCTCTTACATTTTTTATTATTCGAACTTGCAGTTACTAATGCTGTTTTCTTCTTCAATTTTTTATTTTAGCAAATGGATGATATTGTTTTAAGAGTTATGGACAATTTTTATCACACAATATGATGAATTCATCAAAATTTACGGATCAAAACAAGCGATAATAATGACTTACGGTACATGTTTTGTTGATGTCAAAAATAATTAGTTTTCTTAGCATTTCTAATTTTGGGTTAAATTGTTTATTGATCAGTGTTGGGATAGAGTACGTTAAGAAATAATATTTATTTATGTAAAAAAAATTGTGCATTTTGTCGAAAAGTCATTTGCTGCTCATTCAACGGGATCTTTTTTTGGGGAGGAGGGCTTTAGGGCTCGTCAACAGCAAGGTCATTAGAGCCCTTAGGGATCTTTTGAATGATGGATTTCCAGCACGATAGACGAAGGAAACTTGTCTTCCTCTCGAGGAAAATGTGTCTAGAGTAGTACTCTTCAAAATTCTATGATTTTCTTGAAAATTTTGTCTATCCGTCCAGCCCACGAAAATTTAGTCTGGCACGAACAACACTGTATTTTAAAAAATGAGAGATAGGTTCTGCCGGTTACCAGTTTCGCCGAGACAAGTGAATGTTGCTTCATAATTTGTCCGCTATGTTGGTGAAACTGGTCCAGTGAACATGGCTGACATCGGAGGAGTAGGCGGTGCCGACTTGTCTGAAAATGTAGTTGATACATTGAATCTTGAAATTGAAGAGGTAAATGTCATGTGCCACTTTGGAAGGAAAATTAGAGAAATAATAAATATATTTAAAATATGTACAATTTCAGAGTGTCGTCAAATGTAGTTCTTATTTTGTATTTGACAGTTGTCAAGACATTTTAGCATGTAAGTTTAAACTTTGCTCATGTTAATAAATTCTCAATAACTTAAGGCTCTGTAGATGCGTTTAGCTATCTCTTCACTACATTGTTTGCAACAGCTTGGCTTGTAGGTGTTCTCACGAACTCATGTTATGATAGGAATAGTGGATATATTTTTTTCTTTTCACTCATTTCTATGTTGTAAGAGGAACTATTCTAATTCTTTTAAATTTATATTTCAGCTCGATGATGCAGAATATAATATTCCTCCAGTTGAGCAAACACCAACTTTGGAAAGTATCCTTCATGACTTAGATGATCGTGCATCTTTGAGTGAAGATGAAGTGTCAAATTGTTTACTTCCTAATGCTGAGGTGAATGAATTTCTTATTATTTTATTTATTCAAACAATTGTTGTGTAAATACCTTACTTACTTCAACTCCTTAATGGAGTAATTTTTTTTTTTTTATGTCTATATAAATTATCACATGCCTTATTTCTTAGATACTTTAGCAACCCAGTTTTTGTTCTTATAGTGATTAATCTCTGAATAGTTTCTATGTCAGTATTTTGATATGTTATTAAGTATTATTTTCTCTTCTACAGGGAGGATTCGAAGGAAGTGAAACTTTGTCTTTAGGCAGCATGGGGTCACGAAGCCGAAGTTCCTCTGAACACCGCCAGAAGTCCAGTCGGTGGGCTTCTCACACTAATCCAACACAGCATACAGGCTCCATTCTTCGTCATGTGATTTTAAAAGGAATTTCCAGTCAATTATTATCTGCATCAGTAAGATTTTATTATAACTTTAATTTGTTTTGTGAACAGTTTATTTTTAATTTCTGTACATTTCTTCCTTGAAATCAAAATCAAGATTCCTCAAGTTTCTTTTATATTTTTTCATTATGATGTTTCTTTTTTAATTTTTGATGGTTTCTGTTGGTGTTATTCTTATCTCATGTCTTTGATAATACTTCAAGGATATCTTTTACATTTAATTTTTCATCTTGGTTTTATGATTTCTAGGAACGCATCAATGCTGGAATGCCAACAGCAATGGCTGCTACCACAATGATTGCTGTTGGTACTTCCCATGGGTTGGTTCTTCTGTTTGATGCCTCTCAAACCCTCCGATGGTGCCTTGGGGCCACTGAGCAAGACCAGGGATCTGTGTCTAGCCTTAGTTTCAATCATGATTGTACTCGTCTTTTGGCTGGATATGCCCGAGGTCACATTCTCATGTTTGATGTACCAAATGGAAAGATTCTACGTACAATGGTTGATGTTCATCCTCCCGGCACAGCTGTTCTTCATGTGAAGGTACAAATAATTATTTTTATAGTAATATCAAGGAATGTTTTTGTTGTGTTACTAATGTGTTGTAATACACTGTATTTTTTAGATGAATGCTTATTTAGTTTGATTAGTGGTATGTGGGAAACAAATGCAGAAGTTGGCATATAAAAAATCAGGTGTATTGTCTGAATTTAACATAATGTGTAAAATGAGAGTGATTGGTGCCGATTTAATTTTTTTATATTTTTCTGCCTTTACGTTACTGCTCAAAACAAGGACTTTTTGAAATATTACTAATTTTTTTAATTTGCTTCATGTTCAGAACGGCTAACATGTGCGATGACTATAGGCAATTTCGAGTCTTCAATGAGAGACTAACCATTCACAGCTGTCCGCCAAAATAAGGAAGAAGTTGGAGCATGTAATTAAAAAAAGTCCTGCATGCATTTTAAAGGATTGTATGGTAAATGAATTGGCAAAAGAAAACCAAGAAATTCAGAAGAAGGTGGCCATAAAAATGTAAACAAAATTTAAGTTTGCTCCTAATGACATCAGTGTCTGTGGAAAGTCTATTTCAGCTTTTAAATGATTTTGCCTGACAGAAGACACAGCCTAACTGTGGAAAACGTGCAGAAATCTTGGTAATGAAATGTGCTTCTTTTTACAAAAACCAATAAAATGTAACTCGCAAATGTAAAAATAGGACTTACTTTCATAATTAAAGGAGTTAATTTAACCATTTGGTGACCTATTTTAGATGCCTGAAATGCAACTTTTTTTGTATTTTCCTAAAACCTCACATTTTATGCTGAAACTTCTAAAGGCTAAGTTATCCGAGACACACTATGAGTAAATGAGAAAAATTTTATTCTATTCATCCACGGTTCTTTCCTGGTGTAGATTCCCTTGTGATATTGGTCTGAAAATAACTGTTTTAATTGTAGACTCCAAGAAAACTTAAATGGGTAGCAATAAAAAAATATCTCCTCAGGTGTATGAAAACAAGTTTCCATGAATTTGGTTTCCGTGTGTATTTATTCTCCTATGTTTCATCTATCTGTTTAAGATACAGTCAGTTTCCAGTGTCCTTCTTTATTTTTCTTCAAATTTTCATTTCACCATTTTTGTTGATAAAGTGTTACCGCGAGTTATGAATTTGTGTCAAACATTCGTAACATAAAGTAAACCCTGTTACTATTTTTTAATAATTAATCTTTGGTGTATGTAGAGAGAATTCGTCTTAAATTCAGTTGTTGTTATTTATTTTCTCTTTAGTTTACAGATTTACCTACTCTTGCACTGTGCAGTGATAGTGGGGGATCAGTATTTGAGTTAAATTTTCGTCGGACTATGGGCATTCGTGGCTGTGATTCAAAATGTTTATTTTCTGGAAGCCGAGGTGAAGTTTGCTGCATTGAACCTCTTCTTCTTCACCCTTTAGCTTCTCATCCCCTCCAGGGTGTTGTTTTGATCGCCATGGCTACTTTATCCAAGGTATGTTCAGAAACTTGAAATATTGTATGTAGTAAATTCATTTTAAGTATTGCTAATTATTTATCTTATGTTACCTCTGATTTAAGTTGAGGAGCTGTCTGGAAATTATGTAATGCTGAAATGACCGTTTTTAGCACCCCACTCCCCTCCCACACCACCTTTCCCTTCCATAACACACCCTTTTCCCTCTCAACAAATATTACAGGACTTTAACCTCTGCTAATATGAAGAAAAAAAAATTAACTTTCTGAAAAATTTGGGCTCTAATGTTGACATTCTGACCTTCGTGGTTGTTTGCCATTGTTCTGTAACAAACTCTCTATATAACGTAGCATTACATAATGCCAAGGCTGAGCCCCCACCTTCCTTCCATAATGTAACAGTATCTAGAACTGCTCCTTCTGTTATGTAATTTATGGATGAGCCCTTATTTATAATTGATTTTTGATAATACATCGACATTTCGTATTTCATTTGTAGTTGTGTTAAATTCAATGTATTTATTGTGCTCACACTGTAATCATTAAAACTTTGCCCTCCTCCAGGTTATCGTTGTCAGTATTCGACCAAGGATGCAGGTGATTTTCACTCATCCCCTGCTTAGCAGTCCTGCATCTCTTCCACTCATCACATGGCAGTTTGTCATCATTCAGATGGCAGATGCAAGCCGTGTTGTGGATCCAGTTCTAGCATTTGCTCGGGAGTCAACAATATATTTCTTTCAGGTAATATATTTCCTCAGTGCTGAGTTTTTTTTTTTTAATACTGACAATTTGATTTGTGAGAGTTTTTATTAAAACTGTCTCTATATTTTTGAAATATGACATGACTTTTAACAGGTCCTTTGAGTGATCTCGGTATGAAAGCCTGGCACTCATTGAAGTGTTAGTTACATGAGTATAAACACTTAATATTGATAAAATCCTCTTTTACATGAGTATAAACACTTAATATTGATAAAATCTGAGAAAAATAATTTCAGTTTTCAAATCTGTTCTAATATTAAACCAAATTAGTGTTTAAAAGCTGTAAGCTCTACTTATGTTTTGAAAGATATGGCCAATAGAATAGAAATGATAATTACTTCATGTGACACCAAACAAGACTTATTTTATGTGGTGGCTACCTTTCCTCTAATACTTTACATCTGTCAGAGGGATGATTAAATAACTCTATTTGTCAAGGATGTTATTTTTATAATTAGTCTTGTTATTACTGACATATTTAGAAATACTCTGGAAGTGTTGTTTATATTTATTTAGTTAAGCATTGTTTTATTTAATCTTTCTTTAATGTTAGTCATTAATAATTTGGTGTGGTTTTAGGTTTCAGTTGATTCTCGGTCTAAAGTGCGCATGGCACCTCTCCAAAAAGTTTCCATCCCTTATATTTTACTTAGTGTGCATTGGTTAAATACAAGAACTTTGGCTGCATTTGATACATTAGAACAACTTCATTTACTTGATGTGCGAACTCAGGAAGAACTGGAAGTATTAGATTTATCTGGTGTTGGTCTTGTTTATGGCACTAGTCACTTCAAAGGATTATGTACAGGAGGAAATGTTAGTAAAGCAATGGTAAGTAAATTCATCAAAAAACTTGGTACTTTTAGTTCACAAGATAATTCATGTAATTTATAAGTTTGATGACCTGGAGTCAGTGTGGCTCAGTGGGTGGAGTTCTGAATTGCTGACTGGCCATGGTTCAAGCACAGGTGGGTCTTGAGAGAGTTTCACTCATCCTTCAAAGTCAGCCAGACTCCTGGGACTTATCAACCTGCTATAAATATCTATCAGGCGTCAAAGTGGCTGGAACATGATGCTGGCCATCATCTACTCCTCCTCATATGGAAGCTTAATAAAAATTGTGAGCCTCATGGGCACATCTTGGGGCCTGTTTGGGTTCCGTTAGGTCTTTGAGTTGGACCTTTGACATATTTTGAGTTCCACAAAATGAATTTCATAAATCTGGTCTTGATAACTACATAACTTGTAAGATATTTAAAAACCATAATACCACAAATATATTAATTTTGGAATGTTTGTGCACTGTTCTCTTGATTATTTACATGTTATGATTTGAGTTTCCTGGGTAAATTGAAGAACTACAAGAAAAAGAGCCAAGAAACATTGGTTGAAAAAATTACTTAGTAATATTTGGATTTGCCTTCAAATATACTTATAATCCGTCTGATTTTGAATGTATTTGGATTTTTACTCTTCAAAATTAATTTACCTTCATTATTAAAATAAAAAATGTAAGATTTCTTTTTGCTTCTGATTTACTATTGTTATCAGAGATGTAACATGAATAAGTGCATTTAAAATTAAAAATATTTAATCATGGTTTGTTTTTTTGTAATCAAGTTTCATTCAATATAATGAAGAATTTTATTTTTTAACAGGCTCTAGCTGGAGAAAGAGCTTGTTACAACTCAGTTGTGAGTTTTGGTAATCAAATGTTAATATTAGGAACCAAAAGTTTTCACGTTCTAACGATACGAACATGGAATGAAAGACTGAATCATCTTGTAAAACAGGTACTGTAAGTCTGTGTCATCATTATCAAATATGTAGTTCTGTAAAGACTAGTTTGGAAATAAATTGGTGTTTTGCAGAGGAGATATCTTGATGCATTAGCATTGGGAATGGCTTTTTATCAAGATCGTGCCAAGGCAGTAGTAGGATTGAAAGGACCAAAGCATAAAAGGAAAGAAATTGCTCATGACAAGGTTTAGTTTCTTCCTTTCTAAGTTGAAAATTGTACACTGTTTTTTATGAATTTTTCCTTCAAATACNTCCTTCAAATATTAAAATTGAATTTTGTTTTAGGTTTTGGAAATATTAAACACATATATAGAAGATGTTTTGATGGTTGGTGATGGTAGTATGGAATTGTACCAAGAAGCAATCCCTGCATGTATTGAATACTGTATTGAATTAGAAGCAATGTAAGTATGTTACTGCAGTGAATTCATATCAGATATAAAATCCAACTAAGATCAAGATAAAATCATGACGAATTTTGCTTGCACTATATTTTTATGATTAGTGGCTTGTGTATTCCTTACAAATTTCTGCATAAGCGTTTACTGTAATCTGTCCTAGCGACTTCAGATCTCAACTTTCATTGTCATTACTCCACATAATTTCATTTTCAGGGATCTTTTATTTGGGCGCTTGTGGGAAGCTTTTGGAGATACAGAAATGAAAGGGATTTATTTAGCATCATTGGAACCTTGGCTCCTTAATGATAGGCTGCAGACTGTAAGACCTGATGTGATGCAAGAGTTTGTTATGCACTATGAAGAACAAGACCACTTGCAAGCCCTGGAAGCTTGCTTGGTGCATGTTGAAGTCAGCTCTCTTGATGTCCACCAAGTTATGAGCCTGTGTTGGGTGAAAGGCTTATATGATGCCATAATTCATGTACACAATAGAGGGTTGCGAGATTACATTGCTCCCATTCGAGAACTTATGCCTATATTGCAAGCTGCATTAGCGACAGGTTAGATTTTTGTGTGTTTAGAATTGTTGTACAATAAACATCTCAGCTTCCTATTATATACAGTAAGTTGTGAAAAGTGTATTCCTCAATGATTTGATCTACAAGCTTTCTTAAAGATGTCTGTTACCAAATTTTGTATAAATTGTAAATACATTCGGTTCATCATTACAAGAATTAAAAGGGTATCATGAATTATTAATTGACTTACTTTAACTGACTTGCACTGTTTTAAAGTAGTTCTTATCAACTTGACTGTTTGAATAATATTATTATTTAGTTTTATTGTTTTGAAAACATGTAGAATAAATGAAATTCCCATTTTATGTTGAGAAATATTTATTTCTTTTGGTGTTGTAAATTTCTAGTTATTATAACTTCTGTTTCTCTTAAACATAAATTAATTTGCATACTGTGTGTACTGTCTGTTTGAAAACAATGTATACTCAAGTTTGGAGTTGATTAAAAAGTAGCTTTTGTGTGTGTCTTTAGGTCACTTTTTATTCAAGTCTGAACTCAAGTATGTATAATAACTAACAATTCTATTTTAGTTTTACTGACAGTTATCATTGTCATGGAGGAAAACATGGTGCCTCTATCAGATAAGTTTTCCTCTATGATTTTAGATATGTTAGAGTCACTTATGTTCTATGATTGTTGAAAACACTATTTACACCTCACCATCAGCTAGTTAGTTATCATTGTATTTTTTTAACAAAAGTTTTCATTGAATTTTGTAGGTAAACAGTTAAGTGATAACCAAATAGCCCTAGGTAATAAATTATTGGTTTATATAAGTTGTTGTCTTGCTGGAAGAGCATACCCTGTTGGTGATATTCCAGAAGAGGATGTACAAAGTGTAAAACATGAAATATTTACAAGCCTAACCTGCCTTCATAGTAAGGATGCTGATGATAGTGAACCACCTTACCCTTATCTAAGGTAAAAAAAACTAACAAGTAGTAGAATGTTATCCGTAAAATATTCCTGTATATTGAAAAGTTGTGATGTACAAGCTACATTTTGGTTGAATATGAAGCTATGTTGCTTTTGCTTTCTGAACTTTGTGAACTTATTTGTTTCAGAGCTCTCTTACATTTTGATACTCGTGAGTTTCTTAATGTCCTTGCGCTTGCTTTTGAAGAACCAGAGTTCATGACCGAACTTGGATTGCGCCAAGTACAAAGATTGGTTGATATCTTGTTGCTGGTGATGGTTCAAGGAGATGGTTATAATGTGAGTGTAAAAAGAAATTTTTTTTACAAACTTAACAATTTCTATTCATGGTTGTCATTTTCTCTGTATTACTCCATTTTATCTGTCTTGTGTTGTAAGGAAAAAATATGTTGTTTTTTGTTTTTTCATTAATATTTATGTTACTATCTTGTGTTTATTTTGCAGCCTAGTCAAGTGGGTTCTCTCTTCACCTTCCTCGCACGACAATTAGCTAAACCTTGGTGCAGTCTGCATGTTGAGAGGCAGCTCTTTGAGCAAGTTGTTGAGTTTCTGACCGAAGGATCCACGTCAAGTACCATGGGGCAGCATGAGGAACGTCAACAGGCTTTGCTTGAATTAATTCGTGCAGGTGGATTGCAACATTACAATCAAGATAAACTACTGGCACAGGCTCACAAAGCTTCATTGTATGTATTTTTACATCTTTCTTTTTGTTAGGTTTTTACAAGAATTGAACTTATTTGGATTTCAATTGAAAATGAGTTTTTGAAACAAAAATATAGTTTGTTTAGAAACAAAAATAGGAGAAATGTTGTTGATATTGTCTCTGTCAAATTATCTTCCATTGTCTCATCCTTATTGTAATACTTATTCTGTTTTGTGTAGAACACATATTCCCTTCTTTTTTTTTTAGTTACCGTGTCTGTGAACTTTTATATGAACAGAGACATGAGTATGATAAAATTCTTCAGTGTTATTTAAAAGATCCCCTCCGCCGCCCACAAGTTTTTTCTTACTTAAGAAACATACTACTTATCTACAGTAAAGCTGAAGAACATGCTCGTATTGAAAGTGAGGTCCTGGAAAATATAAAGGTATTTGCTTTAAATGATGTATTTAATATATCATAGTTGTTTCATAATTATTGTCTTGGATGTCGTCCAAATACTATTCTTGACTGTTTAAATGTTTGTGTCAGAAACGATTTAAATGCCATTACACATGCCACAGGCAGTTTTATCATTGATAGTATGGCGTATTATTGTTTAAATGTATATTGAGTTATGTCAGCCACACTCTTTACTTACAATTTTCTTCAGACTAGACAAGGGTTGAATAATCAAATGTAGAATATTATTTGTTTACATGTGTCTTATGCCAATTCACTACTTGAACTGTCTTACTTGTGTCTAGGAGTTGCTTGACATTGATGCTGTTCGCACTGGCCAAATTATAACTTTGCATTTACGGCAATTATTACCCTCAATTGTGGAAAAACTTCGGCCAGAGCCAAAACTTCTTTTTCTTTTTCTTCAAGGACTTTTTGAATTTAGGTAAATGTTAAAACATTTCTCTTTCTAATAATTTTATCTGTAGAAGTTTTTATTTTTAAAATTTTTCATCAGATTTTTTTAATGGGTTGTTTTTGAAGGAATATTTTCTTTGTTTAATGAAATTGAATGTGCCAAATATTCTGCCGTGACAAGTATTCTAGATTTATTAAGATCTTCAAACATTTACCTTCACTCTTTCTCTTCTTCCGTCCAATTTATTCACATCCACTAATAAGGACATCTTTCAACCCAGTTTATGAGCTTAGTAAGATCTTTTTATCCTGTGATAACCTGTCAAATTGTTACTTTGCTTGTTTTATGCATAGTTTACCTTTTTCTTAACTTCTATTTAATCTGCTACCTTTGTTTTGCTTTTTTGTGATTATTTATTTCAGTGATTTTGTGATTTTGAGTATGTTGTGAACGAAACAAAGTATCAATTGTCTACTCAGTACATGATATGTAACCTCCTCAGGGCTTGTAATATCATTCTTATATCACTTTCTTCTATTCATTCACAACTCTTCCATATTAATTTATAATCTATCCTAGTTGTCATCAATTTTTTAAACTTTTTTTTTTACCATTATGCATATTTACATTGCATATATAAAATACCTGCAGAGGGAACATATTCCCTGTATGTGGACTGGAAATATTCACTAACTTAAAAACAAAGAGTATCCTAACTATTATTTGCCAGCAATTTCTATGTTACATTCATTTGAAAAACTAGTTTTGTGTTAACATGTACATCTCTTGAAATAAAGTTCAGTTAATCTTGGAACTTGTATTGATTATGCAGGGATACCCATTCTGGTGTTGGCCATCTAAAAGAAGAATTAGAATTAGAACCCCAGCTAGTAGAACAATATATTGAACTTCTCTGTCAATATAATCATGAAAAAGTTCATGCATTTTTGGTGTGTAATGAAGGGTATCGGCTGGACCAAACTCTTGAGGTATTTATTAGACATTTCATTTTAGTTTGTGTTAGGAGTTAATATTTTATGTTTAATTGAGGTTTTATCATTTAATTTAAGGTTTTATCAATCATAATTCAATTTGAGTTCTATAACATCACTGTTGAAAAGAATCCAAATCAAACTGTATATTAGTTAACTCTCTTACTTTTATTTGACCATTTACGGATTCATTTTACAAATTTAACCTCATGTTTAGATAATGAGAAACCATAATAATGTGGAAAATACTGCCTACTTGTTGGAGAAAACGGGTGATTTCCAAGGTGCTCTAAATTTGTTGTTGACAAAATTGGATATGGAAATTCAGCATACTCTTGAGTCATCAGAGAATGGTACGAACATTGCGCTTAGAGAACTGGCGACGCAATTGATGGGTTTGTGTCAACGAGGTTCATGCACTCTTGACGAGAATGGAAGGCGTGGGATGTGGTTTCCTCTTCTGGAAAGTTTAATGAAACCCCAGAGGGAAGTCAGTGGGAAGTTAACAGGTACTATTTCTTAATGTTCTGTTAAGTCTTTTGTTTTGCTTCTTCAGTACCATACATCTGGGATGTTTCTATCAGCTTTCACCCAGAAAAGTTTACATTATGGTCAAATCTTTGTTGTGGATTGTGTGTAAAAAATATTGATTTATTAATGTGCTCTGAAATTATTCTTAATTCATACACAGCTGCCAACTACCATGGATTGCTTGTAATTATTATGGAATTTTGGATAACTTGAATGAATTAAAAATACTGTTTGAAACTTCATGGAAAATACAATTTTTGACATTTCATACAATATTTTTGTTCCAAAGTTTGTCACAGTTTTTTGTAACTTTTGAACCTCATTTTCCTCCGCAAATTAATTATGTCACTGGTGGTATCTTAAAAATTATTTATTAAAATGAAATCATGAACGGTAAGCAGAAATTACAAAAAGTGAGTGCAGAGAAATACAAAACGCATCTGCTACCACTTTGTTTTTTCCTCCTGCACCAGCCTTGAGTCGATAAGAGGAGAAACTGGATTCACTTATTCTTTCAGCTGGTCAGGAGGCTTGTTACAATGTCAATTCAAGTAATGTGGCATATTTAAGTTTGTTAGTGCTTTCATAAATTTTCTTGTTGATTTATAATATTTCTTTTAAAGACATGTCATTTGAGGGTAGAAAAACCTACAAAATTGTTTCTTATTTAAAAAATGGATAGCTTAATTACTTCTAAACCTATTTTAGTGCATGTGTAAGTAATTGGATTTTTTTTAAAGATATGGGTATTATTTAAATATACTTTCTTATATCTGTCTTTAAAATATGTCGGTATTGTGTTATTAAAATTGGGGATTACTGATGGCAGTCTCAAAAAGTTGGCAGTACTACTTCCAAAAGATCAATTTTCTTTTAAACTAAATAGGTTCAATCTTTTTCTAAAATAACAAGGCTACAAGAAAGAATCTCTCTCTCTCAAAATTAAAGAGAAATTCTTGAAACAAAATATGCATTTTTGCAGTTGTAATAAAGTTTAACAATTTTCAGTGCTTCAAGAATTAACCCAACAACTACTCACTAGTATGAGTGGGTATGTTTCTTTACCTGCGATTCTCCAAATAATTCTGAAAGATCCGGCTTACAAAGATGGTAAATTTGGTGACATCAGAGAATTAATGATGGGTAAGTCAACTGTGTCAACTTTCTTTATTTACTCACATTAATAATTAATTGATAATGTATTGCCAAGAGAAACCTATTCTAGGTTTCCATACACCATATATTGGTACTATGTACTACTAGATAAAAATGTGTTCTTGAAGCTTCCATGTTTGGAGTAATGTGGTTTCACGTGAATTTTTTTTTTCTGGCTACAGGTATGCTTAGCAATTCTTGCTACGAAGAAACACTTTTACAAACTACTTCTCGAATATTAAGCGTTGACTTACATAAAAAATTGTCTCGTCTGATGTCTGACTGTCAACGAGGGCTTTCACCCAGGAGTGGATATTGTGCACTATGTCGCAAACCTTTAGACAGTTTGAAATCTACCGATAGTGTTATTTTGTTCAGGTAATTTTCATTTATGTTAACTGTGGATGGGATAATTCATTTGTGGAGAAAATTCATTTGTGGATGGGAAAATTCATTTGTCTCATTTCAGTTTGCTTTTGGAATACCTGTTTTGATGCAATCCACATCTTCAATATTATATAATAGTGTAAAGGAAAAAAATTACTGTGATAGCTTGAACCATTTGTTATATAACTAAGTCATATCATTCGATAAATCATAAAGACAATACCTAATCACGCTTAGAACAAATTAAAACAGCAAATCTATAACTTACACAAGTCACATAGCATAAACATGTATATAAACCTTCATTGATATTCTCCAGCACAAATTATTTTTTGAACAAATTTTAAACTTAAAGGAGAGGAATAACCAAATAGGGAATGGAGAGAGTTTCTCAGATGACAATATGTCAGCCATGAATGTAGATTACATCATTTATGTTTATTGTTTCATTTTATCATCTACAAAAATATGTACTTTTTAAGTGTATTGTTTTTTTGTTTTTTGTTTTATGTGATCTAGGTGTGGACATTGCTACCATATCCTCTGTGCAAAGAATCAAACACAGTGCTGTTTGTGCATTAACAACAGTTCTGGTGTTAGAAATACTCATTCAGAAGTTCCTCCTATTAAAGCGAAAGCCTATCCTTCGAATCCAGTAAGTAAAGTACTTGTCACATTCTATTGTGCTATTTAGGTCTGAAAGAAGAAAAGTGCATGTTTGTGGAATACAGTTGAATCTTGATTTCACTTTTATATCTTGCAATTTTGAACATGTGTACCCAATTGATAGGGTTTGTGCGAAAAGTTGTCCAAGAATTTTCAGTGACCTTGTAAAGTAACATTGGTTATGCCAGTTCTTCTGTTTGCACACCCCACACACCCACCATTCTTTTCAACTTGCTTCAGAACCATTTTGACACAAATTTTCTATTATTGTATGGAAAATGAATTTATTTCAGTATGTAGTCCCCCACATGATCATAAGTAGTTTGAACCTGCTTTTTTAACAATAAAGTTTTTTTTATTTTATTTAATGTACCACCACTGAGGTGAAGTCACGATTATTCTCAGGTAGTGCGAATTCTTCATGTTAGTACTTTCAAGTCCTATATAAAAATTTGAAACAATACATTTGACAGCAGATGCCATCTTTGTATTCCATTCTTGAGGTTGTCTTGTAAGTATCTATAAGCCAATCTAAATAAATTGACTTTCCTCACTTCAATTGCTTGAACAAAGCAAATACTTATTTTGGGGAAGGTATGTAAAATAGCACATATTTATGAGGATATACTATTGAATGGTAAAAATCAAATTCTTTATTTAATGAAGGCCAAAATTTAAAAATATTTTAATCAAAAGTCCTGAAACAGGTTGTTGTATTATGACACATTATTGAATTAAAGACCAAATCACTGAGCCCTGTGTTCTTTCCTGAATTTAACAATAGTGTTGAACCAATATGTGGCTAACTAAAAGAATATTTTAAGAATATTATTTTAAAATTAATGCATGTTTTAGTAAACTAATATCATTAGGTCCTGATAACGAAATAATATTTATACAATTTCATTTTTCCCCATTGTAAATGTGTAATGAAGGATCTACATTTTTTCAATTTAAAAAAATTATTCACTCAGTTTCTGTACTTAATGAGGTTTTTCTAGAATGGCAAGATAGTTGTTAGTTTTCTCAATATCAATTCTCCAAACTAGCTTACTTCAATCTGACAAAATATTTTTCATATATTTTTTCCTTTTAATCTAGTTTTTGTTTATGAGAGTGTAATGAAAAGATGTATTTTTCAGTCGCAGGTAGAATCTCGTATTTTATCAGCATCTCATGGACTCTTGCATAGCCAAGAATTTGCTCTCAAGCTTGCTCCTCCACCAATGCCTGATCTGGAGGGTCTTCTCTAGCCGAGTCTAGCTTCTAGTTGCTTCTTAGAAGCAATGATCAAAAACTACCAAAGACTGTTGGTGTACATTCATTGAATGATAATGCGCATTCCTTATTCTGTAAATATATTTACATAAGAAATAAAAAAGTATTATTTGTTGTATTGTTTTATAGACTGATTTTCATTTCATTTATTGTATATGGATTATAATCCATAAAACCTAGAACCTTGCCATGCATTTTTTTATATGCAGTTATACAAAAGTATGTTGTTTTGTGTCATCAAAAGTGTTTCAGAAACTAGTCACTGTTACAGGTCAGCATTTAAATTATTCTAGTGGCCTATTTTGTGCTTTTCTTGGAGGACCAATAAACAGATTTTTCATCACTATCTGTGATATTTTATTTGTGAAATAGTCTTTTCTCAATGAATTGTTAGTTTGAATATGGAAATCTGAGATCTTGATACAAATCAAGATGCTTTTCTTGATACAAGTTATTACAATAGTTTCTTTATGCCTTCATAATTTGTAATGTGTTTTTGTCAAAGAACTGTTGTTAGTAGTGACACTACGAAGTATCTGCTCTTAATTAAATTTCTCATTAATATTTAGGGTATATTTGACGAGATGGATTTTTTAAATTTTGGTTCAAAAGGAACAAGGATAATTTGTTTCCCCACTTCAATAAAATAAGCATTATATACATGTGTTAGAAAATTTGCCAGTGCTTCCAGCACCAACCTCCTTGGTATGTATTTTTATATATAATGATTACTAAATGTTAATTACAAACTTTTTATTTTATTTACATCTAGTGGTCATTTCCGAACTATTTTGCATGGGAATTTTACATCGGTTTGTGTACTCGGACAATATGCAAAAAATGCATCTCTGAAGAAAGGTGCATCATGATATTGCATGAACATTATATCCCACAATTTTCGGGTATCGTTCACCATCCAAGTTTGTAGTCTTCCATAGAACTTCTTCTTCTCTCTGTTAACCTTCAACAAATTATTAATAAATGCAGATATTTATCATGAACTGAATACAAACAATGAGCATGGATATTCTGAAAGTGTTTCACAATTTTAATTAAATGAATTACACACATCTTTATTGACATTTGCATTTTTAATGAGAGCATGCTTACCCTCATTAACAATTTCTAATGTCTAATGATTATCAATACAGTAATATTGTATTTTAAAGTGTTTTTATTTTTGTGGGAATCTTGACACATTTTTGTTCCTTTACTTTTTAAATAATGCTATACAATTTTTCTATGAAATAAAGAAATACTCTATACTTGTAGCAATTTTTCTTCTTCTCAAAATACAGTACACTTCAATTTACAATACCATGTGAGATTGAATTGAACTAAGGTCGATAAAGGTGAACTTTAATTATTAGGTTGTGAATTTATACAAGCCAGTTCAGCGACTAGTTGGGACTGGACCTCCGGCATAGCCAGCTTTTTTTGCTACCCGGCTCAGCTGGCCACTGCAATAGGTCAAATAGGAGATATTTTTGGAATATTTTTCAGAAAATGAAATGCTTACCATTCTCTCCAATAGGCACCGACTATCCCATGTGAGATTGTGAAGTTTCCTCAAGGGAAGTTTAATCCATGGTAACTGTTGTAGCTTCATTTTGTATCTTCCCCTTTCAAATTTTTCATCTGATTCCTGTTTCAATTTTTCTGAAATATTACAAGTACAGAATATAGTGCTTTTGAATGTTAGAATGAATTAAGATTTGGAAAATAACCTATACACCTACTTTTTTTTTGTTGTGTTAATGTAAATCTGTTACGTTGTAGTATCCATTTATGTATATGGGGTAGAAGATGTGCATCTGGTAAAGCTGCTAGTGGGTTTCCTTTCGTTGCTAGATACTCCATGCATTGCTGTAGTTATAAATATAAATTTGATTACTAGTTCTTTTGGTTTCTTGGAATAAATTAACAAATTAATCAATTTATTACCTTTAGATACTTAATGTAAGCCATAGATGTATATGGATCCTGTATAGTGCATGAGCAATGCTTGTGTTTACGACAATATGTAGGGCGTGGATATGCATGCCAATAACCTTCCAGAGTCATCAATTGCATCATAGATGTCCCAGGATACACATTTATGTCGGTCACTGGTGGAATGTGACTACCACATATTTCACTCAAGGGATAGTCGTCCCAAGTGTAGAGACACTGAAACAGTAAGACTTAATTCATATAACAACTTGAAGATAGCAAAAGTCATGTTTTGAAAATAAAAGTATATCTGTTCATACATTTAAGTATTCATAATCATATTAAGATTGGTCTTTACCATTGGACCACCAATGTAGAAGTATTATTGCTTTTCCTCTCTCTATTACATTAAAATCTTTCTTTTGAGAATTTCTTTAGGTCCAGTAATCCTCATAAATGATGAAAAAAGATTTGGGAAAGATTGAAGTTTTTCTTTTTGTGAGGTATACTTCAGCCCAGGACAAATTAAGACAACTGATTATATTTCTGTTTTAATGCCTTTTTGAAACGTTATGAAGATATCTTAATGATATAACTGCACCAACTAGGGAACACTTTTTCAGAATCACTAATGGACACTAATCGACAAAAATGTAATAACTACCAAGAAAAATTATAATTTTTTGTTTCTTTCTATCTCCTTTTTAATTTTTCTGGGAATTTATTATTTCTATACCTTAAGATATGAGATATTCTTCTCAATATTCAGCATTAGGATCAGTATTCAAAAAAATAAACCAGAGTTCAGGGAATGAGATTAATTTTACCTCTCTGAAGGACATCATGGGCTCGAAGCCTTCATGGCCTTGATTTTCTTGTATTTGAGGCAAAACACTTGTTTCAGGAGGTTCTGTAGATGTTGAAAACCTCAAATTGTTGTATGTCTGATTTGGGAATGTTGGGTCCAAATTAGGCAGATAAGATACTTGTCGATAGAAACAATTCTCTTCATCATTCACCATGCCATATTGTCGCTCTCTGGAAGATAAAATAATTTATCTTGAAAATTATTGTCTCTTATGAATTACCATTGTTAATTTTAATTAAGGATGTGTAACACCCACTGTGTAACATTTGTTGTATTTTATGTTGTTTAATAGTTATTCGAACATTGAACTCAAACTATTGACCATGCATTTGGCAAGAGTGGAGTTGAAGAGGTGTACTTTATGAATCCATTATGGATGCTACACTTTCCTAAAGCTTGCATTCACAAAGTGTTACTAAGGCCTTTTAGTAATTTACCAAGTTTATTTTTCCAGCAAATTTTATCCCATTTAAAACCAAAGGGGGGGAACACAGGCAACTTTTACTAAACCCAGTTGATGCACTAGTATGGTAACTGATGTTTATGAGTAAGGAGCTGAGGTGGTAAATCTATGGTAACCATTTGTTCAAAATAGGTAGTAAAGGTATCTATGGTTTAAAGCAAATAGTATCAATTCTAATTCATTAAAAAGTCAGACAGTATTAGCAACTTTCATGTTGCATAAAAATGCAAATGTGTTCCTCTAACTATTAGCATCAAGAATATTTTTCAGGGAATATTTTTAGAAGTATTTACCAAGTATGCACTCTTAATTCATTTATCACCATCAAATATTTGATGGGTGGGACTTTAATTTAAAGTCTGAATCTTAAAAAGTAAAATATATGACTATACTCACAATAGAACTCTAGTTCGTTTAGCGAGGACTTTATAATGTCTTTTGACACGCTGAATATATTTGTTGACAGTGTTGATATATTCTGTTCGATCATCAAATTCTTGAGCAATGCATTTCTTATAGAACTCTACATTAGTTGGGACGACCAATTTTTTCTTTTCCTCCAATTTTTCAACTAGTTCATATTTATGTTCTTCAATATTGTCCAAATGTTTTTGTATCAAAATTGGTTGCGGTTCACAATAAGGTGAAATGTAATATTTTTTCCTCAGTCTAAATGAGACTGGAGCTGCAAATGAATAATCTATTGGAAACTTTGCCATTGAACGCATGTATTTATTAAGATGAATTTATGTAATTTGTATACAGAATTGAATTTATTATTCAATAATTCCAAACCTTTTCGTTGCATCTTATTCAGTATTTTTGGTTGAGGAAGAAGAAAATGAAGGTCGAATAGAGTTCTTGGCATGAGAAGGTGAACGAAGCAAGAGAGCACTATTCTCTCCCTCACTGCATACATGCAGTCTGAAACAAGGGAATTTGGAATTAATGCAAATAATGAATGGTATTATATAATGTGTTTCTTTTGACTTTCAGCTTGTTTCTTCATTTTTTCTCTTTGACATTTCTGCTACTTGTCTTAGGCATTTGTAAATGCAGCAAATGTGTTGAGTGAACTATGTCTGCTTAAGCCATATCACGCAATACATACAATGACAAACTCTGATAAAACAAGACCTATTAGTCTTCTGAACTGAAATGAGTGTTAAAACATTTGCTAAACATTAAAAAATGAGAAAAAAGTAAAATGTGTTCTATACATAAATGGAAAAGTGAACATAATCAATTATAATACGGTTTTGAAAATACTTATCATTTAATGTATGGAACATTACCATGTACGGAAGGCATTGCCAGGGTTTTGAGCAGAGGAGGGAACAAGAACTTGACCCCTTATGGAGTGAAGGAGATACATCTCTTCTTTCCAATAAGCATGTGGAAACATGGCATGAACTCTAAAATAATTTCTAAACTTTAAAAACAGTAATCACACTTTATGCTGGTATACTTGTGACTGCTCCACATACTTTATTTTGGATTAGACATTTTGAATTAATATAAAATGTCTGTTAGATTTTCCTGTGTGAATTTGTTGACCAGACATTACTGGAGAATTTGAATGACATCCTGTTTATTCTTTTGTACTTTTTTAACATTTTTTTTAAAATTCAGAGATATTTGCCCCACCACCATCACCTTGTTATAATTTCCCTTAAAATAGTGAGACAGGGGAAGAGTACTTTTTTTTACCCATCCGGAATAAAGGTCCACGGAAGTTGAATATTGGTGCTTCTGTTAATGGGATTTCAGTTTTTTTCCTTGATAACTTGAGACCAAATGAATAAAAATGAAACTTGTTCGAGAGAACCAAACTAATGATTAATTTTTTTACTTCTCGTGATGTCATCCCTTGAAACATTTTTGCTTTTTCAAGTGAAATATGTAAAATTTGTCAAAAAAAGAATATTTAAAATTTTTGCATGGTTGTTACATGATATTTTTTCATAATATTATGAGTAACAACAGAATATAACTCACTCAATTGGAACAATATTTCAAAATCACATATGTAATACCAACTGCAGTTTCTAAAAAGTGGACAATAATACCTCGTTTTTCGTCGATTTTTTCCACAGAAAAATTGTCACGGTTTTTGTTGGTTGTCTCAAATTTTGTCAGCATGCCCAGATGACTTCAGTGCTAATTTTGAAAAAACAATTATGATTGCAAACTTCTATAATTGAATCGCACTTTTGAGAAAGGAACTAAGTCAAAATTTACCATTTTAAATTTCACTGCCCATATAACTAATAAAGATTACAGGCATTTAATAGTGAAGACAGAAACTTGTGGGAATGCTTTAATGGTCTATTATTATATTGTTTTAAAAGAAATAGCAATTTTATTTATTGGTTATTAATTTAAAAAATTCAGTTTTCTCTCTCTCCTGAAAAGTAATAAATTTTGACTGAGTTCCTTTCTAAAGAGTGTGATTCAATTATAATGTCCTGTCCTATTTTTGACAAATCTTAAATAGGTAGCAGAAAAACACCTCTTTAGATACTGGTCCACTGACTCTGAAGCTGGTCCTTGTGCTTAAATCCAATGAGGGCAGAGAGAGCAGTGTCTTTTATATTTATTTTGTATTCATTTCTCAGTTATTAGTTTTAAGCTGTATATTTATTCTCTAAAAAATGTGTTTTTATATGTATTTTGGAGTGTGTAGAATGAATAATTTGGATATTCACTTAGAAATAATTGTCATGTTTTTCGTTGATTGTTTTCGGACAAATTATTAACGAAAACAGAGGTTTCACTGAATTTGTTTTATTGTATACCTACCCAAGTTCTTATCTAGGGGCCTTTCACTGGGCTCCAAACACTTAGCCAAGTAGAGTAAAAACAATACTGGGCTTGTGTAACAATTGACCATTACGTGCCATATGATGTGTGTGCTTGGTGGAGGCTTTAGACCCAATCTGTTTACCAAGATCACCGTCCGATCCATTATTCCCTCTTCCATGTCAGCCATGAGAGCACATCCCAGCATCTCCACTGAATTCATCTGCAAATTAAGGCCATTTGGAAATATTCTCTTCTGCCCAAGTTTCTTTCTTACCACTTTCTTTGTACAACTATGTTAATTGTTCCCACTGTTGGCTGGGAAGCAATGCTGCTGCAGATGATACAGCACCTACAGTAGCGTATACACGGGGAAACAGTGACACAGGTAAGGTTGGGGAGGCGGTCATCTCCCCTCCCATTTTTTGAAAAAATATATATTCCGTTTTAGCCTCCTAAATTTAAGATTTTTTTTTCTATTTTATTATCCCTGTTTTCTTTTTATCATTCCTAATTCTTTTTATTATTAGCAGAAATTACCTTGAAATGTATTGGGTTTCAACTGATTCATGCAGCACAGCAGCATATAGCATGTGAGAAATGGTAGCTGCAGAAGCAGCAGCTTTTGAAGTGTTGTCAACACCCTCCTCTCCTCACAGACCTCTCGATACTTTTCACAGGCTGTATAATTCGACCTTATCCTGCTACTAATTCTTAATCAACATCACAAGGGGAAGACTTGGACTTAATCCCAAAGCATAATCATCAAAATATATTTTTAATTAAGAGTGATGTGAGACCTCTTGAAAATGCTGATCTACTAAGGAGTGGTTCAACAACTAACAAATAGTGTGGAACTACAATAAATAACCTACTAATTTTGTATAACCATAAATTGAAAAAATCTTTAATTTTTTAAGGGTAGGCTGGTAACCTACATGAAGTTCATGACCCCTCTCCCCACTCCAGACTGATTTCTGCCTGATTATTTGGATTTAACACTAATGAAGTACAGTGCGCATTTTGTACTCCTACTATGATACTCTAATCTACTTGGTTACTATTAAAAATAGAATTTGTTATGATTCTGTCAATGTTATAACAAGCAGATAACTTCATTTGTTCTTATTCGAGGCGGGTGCAATGTCACGATTTTACCTTGGGACGCAGAGATGTTAAATCTGCCTATGTCTTTATGTGCTTTTATCAGAATATGAGGTATGGGCCCTTGCTTGGTTCTGAAGAAAAAATGAGTTTATTGCTCTCCAAGTTGTCAAACGCAGATTGTAACTGATTTTTTGGTACATCATTTATTTTTACTGAAAGATATTTCACTGGGACTTTTGAGAAGTATCTCTTGGTTGGAGTTCAAAAGGGACATATTTCAAGTGAAGAATTTCATAAAAGACTGGAATATTCTGGGACAATGTTAAAACATCATAATCAACATCCTGCCAATATTGGCATCATATAGCTACACTGCCCATTTCCACTCCTGCATATTGTCTGTTGCTGACAGTGCTTGCGTTGCTTACGATGTTTGATTGAAGATTGTCCGGACCATCCTTTGTCCAGGAAGGTGATAGTTTTTTTTTTTTTTTGGCCAAAATAAGACTTTAATTAGTTTATTGGAAATCCTTTGAAATATTTGCTTATATCTCTGCAAAAATATGTATAATTGATCCTAAACTAACATCTATACTATTGCTTAAACTTACAATAATTACAATGAACATAATGAAATTGGGCATTGATGATACACAGGAAAAAATGAGATATATTCTGTTGTAAATATTATGATTTTAAATGATCAAACAATTTGTCAACAGATGTTTCCCATGATTTGTCAAAAAGTTATGAATATTTCTCTTTTGTCTGATATAATGAATACATTTTGTTGTAAATTAAGAAAACAAACCTGTGTTGTCGTTAATTCTTGATACCAACATGGTTTTGGCAATTTGTCTGGTTTTTTTGGAATCTTCTTTTTCTTCTTTTCTGTAAGGAAACACTGAATGTCAGTCTAAGAAAATAAATTTATTGAGACTTATTTCCTTTTTTATGCACAAAACGTGGAACAAAATTTCCCAACTGTTTAAGTAAACCTTTTAATGACAGGTTAATTGGTACTCTTAACTTAAAGCTTCTTTCAAGCTAAATATTGTATAAATACTGATGATTTTGTAAGAAATACTAAAATAGGGTATCTATAGATATTTTAATAATTAAATAAACCACAAAAGGGTTCAAAATGCACAATTTGCCACATGAATCTGTTTATGCTAATACCATGAATATTAAAATAAGTGTATTGTATCATCGGCCAGTAAACTATGTTATAGGCCTGGAGTCTACAAATTACAAAAGGAAGATCTTTACAAATTCTGCAATTTCTTTCTTTCTCTCTCTCTCTCTTTTTTCGTAAATGGTGAAAAAATTTCCAACTTAGATTTTTTTCTAAACAAAATCTCATTTAGTGTCCCTGATTCCTGGAAGAGGAAATTTATACACCTTTAACTGGGTAACGGCAATAACTAGAAATATTTTTCATAAGAATTTTCTCGATGGTGTACTGGTTTCTGAAGGTTTATATTCATCACATGAACATATGAGATTTTTATGCCATTTCATTTGTGGTGGTGGTCAATCAAAAATTTGATTTCAGGAATTTCTTTACATCTTATATAATTGTTTGTCCGGGACAAACCGCGTTTCAGTCGTCAGAATTGCCAACGTTTCGGCCATCCTACTGTGGCCTTCTACTGGGCAATGTGCGCATCGTACAGGCTTAAGGACGACTGCAACGTAGGTCTGAACAACTCGGACATTGCCCTGAAGAAGACCATAGCAGGATAACCGAAACGATGGTAGTTCGGTCTACTTAGACGCGGTTTGTTGACTCACTTATATTATTATAAGTTTATATTGACTCACTTATATTATTAAGTTTATATTATCACACTAATTTACAATTTGTTTCCCTCCGCTGGACGATTTTGTAAACAAATGTTTGCATTTTTTTTTCTGCGTGCACCAACGTAAGTTTGTTTACTTTTCAATAGTTTCAAAACTTGGACAGAAAAAATACGAAGCTATCATTGCTAGTTTCAAAACAAAAATCCCGGTAGTGCAATTGTATGGAATTGTAACTTATAAATAAATAAAATCCAAAAATATACTTTAAAAATTTAATTCGTTTTTAGTACAAATCGAATACTATTTTTCAACATGTTTGTGCCGTATTTTTTGACACCAAATTTTGCATTCCTTTCTCGTAGAAAGAGGCTGCCTGTGCTCTTAACCATTTACAAAGTGCTTCATTGACGTTGTTGTCTGCGTCGAATCGCCGATCACGAAGCGAGAATTTCGGGAGCAGAAAGAAAGACATTAGTCAAGTTCTTAAGTAAGAACCGTCAGGACTGGAAATATAATGCGGAATTTTTCACATTTCCGGAAAATACTACGCACAGTTTCTCATACTGGCTGGTTTCTCATAATAAACGTAAGCAGCTGTGTCGCCTACAGCCAAGTGAAAATTGCAATCGATTGGGTCACAGCAATTTTTACTTGGCCGTAGACGATGCAAATTTTCCTCCCCGAGTAGGTCGGAAGTTGTGAGTTGAAAATTGCAACCGACATGTAGGTACGTGAAAACCGGGTAAAAGCGCTCCCAGCAAATGAACCTGTACCACCGCTTGTGGTCACAAATCTCCTGCATGGGGTGTGACATAGGTTCTCCGGAACATGCCAGGTGGATGTTGTGTATGGGCTTCGGGTGTCGAGACGGGTGGTGCAGCGGCAGCACTCATGCGGTCAAAGCATGTAGTACCGAGTTCGAATTCTGGTCCGTCACAATTTTCACTTAGCCATAGACGAAGAGGTACTCGGAAGTTGACAGTTTAATAATTACCTGTAGTTGGTCACACGATTGTGCTGTGCCGCCCTCCCTTTCTTCCTACTCCACCAGTAAGAGTTGAGCATCAAGATATAGCTTGTGCAAAAGGGTCTATGAGAATTTGTATAAAAATATTTGCGTAGTAAAAATAACTGTTATGAGAAACTATGTGCTCTAAAGTAGGGTCCTCAATTTAAGAGAACCGTCTACCGTGTCCACAACTTGAGAGCACGTAATTTCTTATTACAGCTATATTTACTATGCAAAAAATTTCATGATCCCTTTGGTACCATCTGTTGTTCGGTACTCGCCTCTTATTTGTGGAGATGGGGTGACATGACACAATCATATGACCAACTGCAGCTGATTTAGAAACTACGCATAGTACTATATGAGAAATTCGGCAGTATATTTCTGTCCCTAACGGTATTCTCTTGATTTAGATCTGTACTCTAAAGTTGTGGACACGACTGACGTTTCTCTCTGAAGACATTAGCACTCTCGACATTAGTAGGTGCAAGGTTTACGACAGGACCGGACTGGAGGAGAAAAATGGCTCGGAAACTTCAATAAAACCGACCCCCTAATCATTAACAGCATCCATTTTTATACTGTTATTTAAAATCTAATTTATATTTGGTGTAATTTTCCTCCTGATCGGATCCTCTGGCATTTGCTAGAATTGTCAGATGACCTGTCCGGGCCTGCGTCTGATATATGAAAATTGTTCTCAGGAAATGGGAACGTATTCGTAGTGTTTGAAGAGCAGTTATTCCACGCACGGAGTAAATAATTTTCGACGTATTCTTTTCCTTACATTACATTAATAACTTGAAAAAATAGCAACAGAAAATTAAATTTTTGAATTATTTTCCAAGGGGGGGATCATCTTGCCTGGAATTTCAAAAATTTACATATTTGGCATGACTTTGTGGGGACGATTGTTGTCCAATAGTCATGAATTGAGCTTTATTGAAATCCGTATTATGTCAGAACAAGTATTTATCGTTTATTTTTCTTTCGACGAACTCTGCCTTTTCGACTTTTTCTTCCGGCACATGCGATAAATAGTGGCGTAGAAGTAAGAAAAATCTGATATAGTTTGCATTGCAGTAATCATTTTCCTAGCGAACTAGGTTTTTCTTGGCCCGGGTTTTTCTCCGTTTTTCCTTCGGGTAGAGGCGGATTTCTTNNGTATTATAACTCGCAGCTAACTTTTTATCTTATCTAGGAACTTTTGCTGAAATTTTTGAATCCGCCTCTGCCTTAGGGCCCTTGATCGGAATTGATGGGATGGTCCCTTGCTTGCTTCCGGAGAGTAAATTAGTTTAATGTCCTCCACGTGGTCATACGCAGTCTGTACTGTTTTTTGACAATAAATTTATTATAGATCGAATATAGTGATGGAAACCCAGATGTAGAGTCAAACTCAGATCTTGATGATTTGACCTCTGTTATATTTACAGTTTTCGCTTGGTTTGTCTTAAACTAGTCTTGAAAATGAAATAAAAAATGTGACAAAGTGAATAATTTCTCTAGCACTACTAGAGTTGCTACCATTCATTTTCTACTCTGCAGGAAGCACGAATTCTTCATTGTATTTTACATCCCACTATCACGTCACGATAAGAACTCTGGTACTTTATGGATGTGAGACGTGGGGTTTAAACAATTAAACTGTACATACAGGAAAGATTTTGAGGAAAATTTACGGCCCCATAAGGAAGGGTGATAAAGATACAATTATGAACTGTACCAACCCTACAAAGTACCAAACTAATTGGTACAACTAAACAATGGAGACTCCAATGGTTGGGGAACGTAGTGAGAATGGACAAAAGTCGGCACTCTCATGCTTCCTGGGAGGGACATCCGGACCCAAGTGGAAGACCCAGAAAAAATGGAGTAAAGATATAAAGAACGACTTCAGAGTGATGGGAATAAATGACTGGAGGGGGAAGATGGGAAGGATTGCTGAAAAGGCTACAGTGCCAGAATAAAAAGAATTTTTTATCCTACATATTATCACATTTGCAATTACCCTTAAAAATGTATCCATTCCGAATGGTCGAAGCACGTCCTTTCAATCACATTATTATGTCGGTCTTTTTCACCTCGATTGTCGAGATCTAGAATCGAAGTTTTAGTATTCCTTGCGGGAAATCTCAACTAAAGACACACGAGGTGATTGCTTTTTTCTGATTAAGTAAAAAAGATTCGAAAAAAACCCACCTAGAATAGTTTTGGAAGAGATCCAAATTCTGGGGAAAGAATGGATTTTTCCATACCTTTGAATGAGACATCCTAACCTTATACGTATTATAAAGTTGGGATGATGTATCCAAAGGTTTGAAGATACTCTTGCTTCCTCTGAATTAGACGACTCATCCAATCTTCATGGTGTTTTTTTCTGGGACTCTACTCTTTTGAGATTTTGCAAATTCCGGTCCGCTATTTCGCTGTATTTCTGTCCTATTTCGTTAATCAAAATAAATGACCTTGTTGGATCGTGCGAGCGAATCAACGAGAACGTTGCCAAAAATGAACCTATTATTCAGGAATCGTTGGAATATTCCCCAACCCAAGAAATGTTAAAGATATTTATGAAGAGAATCTCTTCAAATATGCAGTTAATTGCATCATTGCTTCTAAAACTTTATTGGTGTAATAAAAAAAAAGAATTTCAATTTCTCATTAAATATTGATTTTAAAAATAATTTTAGTTAATATTAAATATTTATTTTTCTTGTACTTCACTACACCATTGCTGTTGTTCTTAATACTAACTGATTAAACTACCAATAATTTTCATGTAATTGTTCCTTATTATTCAGAATAAAAACACCAAAGTTGTAACATTGTCTACGACCAAAGTTGTAACATTGTCTATGTAGCTCACGCTTTAGGGTAGGAGTCGTTATTAATACCATTGTTATTATTAATCTCGAATTTTAAGGATTGATGTTTGTATTTGGAATAATGAATTGATAACCCTTCACATTTGTTAAACAATTTCTTTTAGAAACATTAAATCCGCCATTGCCTTGATCGGAAATGATGTGATCGTTCCTTATTTGTTTTAGGAGAGTAATTTAGTTTATTGCCTCCTTTGTGGTCTTAAGCAGATTACAACTGTTTTCTGACAATAAATGTAATCGAAAAAACCAATTATGTAAAGACCAATTATTTTACGCATTGGTCAAATTTTCGGATTATGTGGTAATGAAATTACTTTAGTAATTGCTGTTGAAAAATAGTGTTGCATAATTTGAATACATAATTAAAAATATTTTTATATAATTATAATAGTTTATATTATAGCTATTTGACGAAGAACTTCATTGTATTATTTTAATACAAATATGTTGCTTATCTGTTAATAATATAACAACAACATGTAGCTAACTATTTTTGTTGTCTTAGAGAAATAATAAATCCGCAACTGCTTTTGGTACCCTTGATCGGGATTGTGTCCCTTGCTTTCTTCCGAGGAGTCAATTGTATTATAACCCCTACGTGGTCATAACCGTTTGTAACTGTTTTTTTTTTGTACAATAAATTGTTTATTTAATGACACTCACCTTTGAGCTTACACATCCTGCGTTCGATGAGATCCGTGACCTCCGCCATGAGCACCATCCGATCGCGCTCTTCGTCCATCTCCCGCAACACTTGGTCCGGAGTCTTGTACATCACGTGAACTCGAGGGCATCTCCTGAGACACGGGAATCCGAGCCATTAGCATCCTTCTGTACTATTAAGCGAACAATGTGCAGGGGCCACCCAACAAGAAAGTAAAAGATATTAATAAAATGAATCTCTTCAAATCCGCGGTTAAAAGCTACCTACTGCACCATTGCTCCTACAATGTATAATAATTTATTAATTTTAATAAAAGTGAAATTCGTCTCGTACTTTATCACGCCATTTCTATAGTACTTTAAAAATAACTTATATAAATTTCAATATTATTTTCCTGCTTGCTTCTATTCTATCTTATCTTATATATAAAAGTTCAGCCTGCGTATTCAAATTCAATCTTCGCAAAACTCGGAAAGTAGTCGGTCGATTGACTTGAAACTTTAACACAACGTTGCATTCGAATACGAAAGTGTTTTTATATACTTATTATATAGATATCATACTTGTGAATAGTAGAAAATGAATTTTACTCCTAGAGGTGAATTAGGGTTGATGAGATTTTTAAACTACCAATGCCGTTGAGATAACATTGTTGCACGGTATCGTAGCACAACATTATTTAACCGTCTGCAATGCCGCGCTCACGTTCGAACGTAGGCCGCAGTTCTCGACAAGCAATCACTAAACGTCAAAGGAGATCAAATCGCACTGATGATGAACGTTTAGACGAAAATGAACGTGTTAGAGTCAGAACTTCTCACAAGCATTGATGTTACTATCCGGTGACTTCAGGCAAACACCAATGGCGGATCCAAGGGACGCACAGGGGGCACGTGCCCCTCCCAAAAAGGGAGATTAAGAAACGAGAAAAGGAATTTTTTTAACTTCGAAAAAATTACACCTGTTGAAAGCAACAACTATTAAAAGTGCGTAAAGAGACGACTTCATAGAACGAACTATGACATACTTTGCTTTTATAGATTTCCACGTCAACATGGGAACGTGAGTATAAAGGCTGCGATATTTCACTGTTTCTGATATACTTTTGCACTCCAGCGAGATTCTGAATTACTTATCTAATATAAAATTACCTCGATGTAATTCACAATAGAAAGATAATAGAAAAAGTGTAAATCATAAATAAAAGGATATATCTTTTTCTGAAATAGTGGACCTTTATTAGTACAATAAATTAATAGTGGAAATGTTATATTGGTGTTCTTATAAAATGTATACTAATGATATTGTACAATTCTTGAATGATAGGAAATAATTTTCTTCATGGACCCTTCCCAAAATCAAATCCTGGATCCGCCCGACAAACACTACCAGTTAACACCAGCTGATGAATTGCGTGCCTGTTTGAAATATTCAACTTTGTGGGGCACAGTCAAAATAATGCCTTTAACAACAAATATGAGAGTTCAGCTTCAAACCGATCCAGCAGATGACGTATTTTCAAGAGAATTACTCGAGGTCTGTAACGGAACTGCACACACAAATCCAGAAACCGGAAAAATCACCTTCCCAAATAATTTCTGCAGCATCGTGAGTGCAGAAGAAGAATTAGTAGACAAGGTTTCCAAAGCATTGAAACAAGTTATCGAAATCGCGCATGGTTGAGTGGAAGAGTCATTCTAACGGCTAAAAATGTCCACGTACACGATATGAACAACATCGTTCTAAACAAAATCACATGTGACATACAAATCTATTGACTGCGTGATGAACCAAAATGAATTAGTGAATTTTCCAACGGAATTTCTTAATTCTCTCGTTGTTCTCGGATTATCGTCACACATTCGTAATTTGAAAATTGTGGAGCCAATTATATTACTCCGAAACATCAATAAACAATAAGTTATGCAATGGCACACGATTAGTAGTTAAAATATTGATGAATAATCTAATTGAAGCAACAATTCTGATTGGACCTCATAAAGGTAAAGACGTACTACTTCCTCGAATACCACTCATTCCGACCGATATGGTGTTCGAGTGCAAACGACTTCAATTTCCAATACTCCTTGCGTTTGCTATGACTATCAAACTAAAGTGCAAGGGCAATCTTTGCAAGTGTGCGGTTTGAATTTAATAAACGATTACTTCTCTCATGTTTAATTGTACGTCGCATGCTCCAGAGTCGGTAAACCATCCGATCTTCATGTTTACGCAGAAAACGGACAAACAAAAAATATAATAAACCAACTAGCTTTACAATAAAAAATGATTTTTGTAAAACACGTCTTTTCTTCCCTTTTATTCCACATACACACAGCAACGCAAGGCAGGATATTTAATTGAATGATGTATTTTACGGTGAATCTATGTTCGCTACCCTACTTTTATTTACTTTCCCATTCATTGTATATCAGACGAAGCCTCAGCAAAGCGTGACCAGGTTTAGCTAGTTATTCATATGTTTAGTTTTATGTGTACTCAACCTTAGCACGGTTGTGTACATTAATTCTGTAACTCCATCCTGTCCCGGGGTTTTGTTCGGTTTTCCTTCGGGTAGAGGTGGATTTTATACACAGGCCCTCTTAGACTAGCCTAGGGACGGCGGTCTATTGAAATAGTTAATCTCGAATTTAGACTTTTTAAGAGTTACGATTTATAAACAAAATTTTTCGAATAACCTATAGTTTGATAATAATATGTACTCGTGAAATAACGTTTTTTTCGTTTTAATACAAATTTGTTGGTATTCTGTTAATATTATAATACGTAGCGAACTTTTATAATTCTAATCCTAGGATAGTGTTGAAATGTTATAGGGACTCCATACGATCAGTATTAATGTCATTACCTTATCAGAATGATTAGTGATGATCGTGTAAGATGGAAAAAACTTGAATGATGCCCGATAATGACGAGAAATAAGATATTCTGATTTAGACTCATCATTACTGGCTCATGGTGGGGATACTGACATTAGTAATGAACCTGTAGGGTGGGGAATCAGTATTCCATCATCATTAATCGTATAACACAGTCTAGTTAACATACGTGCGAAAAAATGAGTGTGTGTGTTCTATCTGACCAACAATTAGAATCAAGTGAGACGTCGAGTGTCCCCCAGGGGACTTACATCTAATAAGTACGTGTTTAGCAAACACGGGACCCAGAACTGAGTCTGGCATTACTTCCACTTACTTGTAGTAGGCTTCTTCCTTTCTCTTTCCTGACCTTCCTTGGTCACCTCTTGTTCTTTTCGATCCCGACGCTAGGGTATCTTTCATTTTCTTCTTTCTTCTTCTTGTTTAATGATATATGTAATGTTTTGAGATATGTTGATATTTGAGTTGTAATTCAGGAGGGTTTTTAGTGGGTAGGGTTGAGTCATTCAGCAAGTCATGTTGGCTCTCCCTAGTGCGTAGCTGCATTTTTCCTACCTGTACAAGTTTTTAGGGCTCTAATGACCTCGATGTCGACAAGCAGTAAAGCCCCACAAAGAAGAAACACGTCGAGTGATACCCGTGAAATTCTACATAACTTTATTGTGATGAATGAAACTTTTCCCGAACTGTGGAATCCTACGAGTTCTAATTACAAAAAATGCTAATCTTTCACTCTCTGGTAAACGTTCCCTAATAGTTGTGTTACATCTCGTATTAAATGGTTTGACTATTCGCAGCAATTTATTGAAAGTTCCTTCAGTCATTTGAAAATAATTTTTGTAATTGTCTGCTTCCACTACACTAATCTCTTTCAGCAGGGTAACGTGGGAATACTTTTCTCGTTTTTGTAGCCAGGACTTCATCCAACGTCGGCGCTTTACATTTCGCATTGTGCTTAATTCCACAACTATTGAGATACATATTTTGTGCATTTACTCATTGGTAACTTGTTTGGAAATACAAAAATCAGGTCTGAATCTCTGCGTGGCTGTATGTATACTGATGAAAAGAAATGAAATTAGAAATGGTCGTGTAAGGTTGAAAAGTAATGAAGGAGTAATGATGAAAGATTTTCGAAGGTAATGTCATTGAGGGTAATGACAGTATTACTGATCGTGTAGGGTACCTTTTAAACCCGCCTCTGCCTTAGGGCCCTTGATGGGAATCAATGGGATGGTTCCTTGCTGACTTCCGGAGAGTAAATTAGTTTATTGCTCTCCACGTTGTCATACGCAGATTGTAACAGCTTTTTGACAATAGATTGATGATTATTTATTGTTACTCTGCTTTAAAAGGATGGTGCAATCTGCGCATGCGCCATACGTATATTCCTAACTTGCAAACATTGTCTCATGTTCACCTGCCAACAATCTCCCTCAACAGACTAACCAGATGTTACAATGCGGCGCCCGCGCTACTGGGAAATAGGTCAGTTTTCATTGTCAGCGGGGGTGAGGTTGCTTTAGCGTAAAACATTCCTCAGTGCAGTCAAATGTCATGATCCGTATAGTATAGTAGGTGAGTGCCCAGAGGAAATACTGCCGGTGGGAGGGTCCACGGAGTGTAAATTTATCTTTGCAATATATTCAATGCTTTCCCATATGATATTTTAGCGCGTAACACAGATTGACCCCCAGTTTCTGGAGTGCACCCCAGGGACATCATCGTGGGAAGGTCTCTTTATCCAGGGGTGCCCACAAGGAGGCTATCGCGACACAAACTGCGTCATTGATTTGAGGGGGGGGGTGATAAATGGATTTTAAGTTAAGAATATTTAATAGTAAAATAATACAAGTAGAATAAACTTCAAAATTACCATATATTGAAATAAAAATTTAGTATTAATTTAAAAAATTTCCGAAAATTTTAACATGTTAAATACTTTCAATTCACTTTCCAAACTGAATAATAAATCGTAAGAAGTTGCTCCATGCAGAGATCTATCGAGAGGAATAAGCACACGCGAGCATGGGATAAGGTCTGGACAGTCACTTCGTGTCTATCAAAAGACCGGAAGACTCATCGCATTCCCGTGAACCAAGAAGTGACAACAGATACCTACCTCTATCTTGCAATAGTAAGATTACACAACAGACGACAGATCTAAAAAAACTGCGTTTCAACCTTGCTCTGAAGATCCATTGCCATACCTCCTGTGTTTTAGTTCACTGTGCGTGGTCAAGGTCGGAGTTCAATTTTTTATCACGTCTTTTCCCCCATATTTTGTCATTCGGGAACCTGCGTGTTTTTTGTTATAGTGCTTTGCCCGATTGGTGTTGCATAAATCAATTTTTACTGCGTTGATAATAGTTTTTACGTAAGAATCAAATTGTACAAGAAGGCCCAAGTTGGAATGATTGTTCAATAGAACTGTTAGATATGAAGAGTAGATAGAACTTTGCCAAATATTTTTTACAAATTAATGTACTAATAAAATGTTGAAAGCGAACTGCAAAAGTAGTGGATCTCGTGAATCGTAGTCTGAGAAATTATCAAGCTTCACAGCGCGCGGTTTTATGAAAAACAGGTGAAATAAAAACTGTGTATCTCTAATTGTACATTATAATGTCTTCTGTACTACAAATTTAGTTCACGAACATATGCAGTCACGCACATCTAAACTCGTCAGAAAATATGCAACATTTTTCTTAAGGACTCTCCTGGCCTAAGCTTCTTAAAATCGAGTGACAAATCTGCTAATTGTCTCATCCTCTTTCTTTTTATATCTTACATGCTAATAGAGTTCATGCATCTGAGGTGCATATCCAGTGAAATAATCCGATAAAACGTAAGAAACCTAAAATTGGTGTTTATCTCATGTGAATCTGAATATGGGTCATTCCATGTCAAATCAATTCAGGGTTTAAACCTCATCACCTCAGATTTTGATAAAATTTATAAGGGAGGTAACCATCATGTAGATCAAGAAAAGTACCGAGTATTGTTGTATTCTTTACGCTGAAGCAATACACAGCCCCTGAAACGATGACTCATGAAAATGAAATAGGAATATATGAACGGCGCATGCACTCTGCAGCATCCTTTTCAAAACAGGCTATCGAAAGGGACTGTCCCTGTAGTAAGCACTTCGTAACTTCTTTAGGACTGTAAATTCTTCCTTCATTTACTTCGTTCCTACCTCCCCAAGTTCTTGTTGTCGCTCTTGTTAAAGAGCGCGAGCGGCGCCTGATCCAGCTGCGACGATAGCACGCTCTCGATGGGGATGGTGAGTCCTGGCGTGTGTGTGGGGTGTGCCTTAGGGGGCAGTCCTAAGGTCCCTCGTTGGCCCGGGGGTTCTAATGGCCCCAGGCGAAGCGGCGTGTTCACTCGACTTGCACCGGGGATCATGGCGGCTGGACGTCCCCGTATTGAAGCTCCCGGCATATTACTCCTGCGCACAACATAACACAGTTAACGTTAAAGAGAACCATTTTTAACGAGAATTGATATTTACGTGCAATCGTAATTTCCTTCGAAGAGCAGAATTTTGCAGGAGTTGGTTAATTCAAACGACCGGTTTACAGCTTTCACAATCGCACAACTCGTTCCAATCCATTCCCTTCCAATATGAAATTTGAATACATAGCAATCCACATTACCGTTCTATCTGTTCTATAGGTTAGCTTGAAATTATAATCACTCAAAAGGATGTATGGTCTCAATATTTTAATACAGTATTTTAAGGTGGGACTAGCGCTCCAAGTTAATCAAACTACTAAGATGTTTAATTGTTTTCATTTTTATTCTTATTGTTTTGTAACACAACGTTATGAATTATAATGACGAAGAAACATGATTTAATTCCTAATACTATATGTTAATAGAATAGTATAAACAATTTTCAGGAACTCGCTTGATTCGTTGGAAGAGCACAAGAGCATTTAAAATCATGGCGGCCGAACGAAATGATTTAGTAATTTAAACATCACACCTTGGGAAAAGTGAAATATCTTTTTGGAATGGTCGGTGACATATACATAAAATTGATGTAAAAAAATACATCGGAAAATTTTCTACAAATAGAAGTAAGCTTTCATCACTTTCGTGATTTAAAAGTTGGTCTTATTTTGTAAATAAGTGTTTCCTCCATACGACGCAATGCAGTTTACCATCAATTATAATTGCAATTATTTCATTTAAATGGCCGATAAGGTATGTTTATCAAGTTGAAATTAGAATAAGTACATTTTACTCTGTATATTTATGCTGTTTCAGATATTTTAGTGATTTAATTCTACCTACGCTAGTACTTAATATATATAACGTGATGCGTCGCATTGCTTTCGGGATGAATACGAAAGACTTTTTCCTTCAACGTAATTTGATTGGATATAGGGGGAAGCTGAATCAGGGACGCTCTCACGGGGGGGATAAGACTAAGGGGGCTGAAGCCACCCTCTTAAGTATAAATTTAAGAATGATTCTGTAAAATTAAAAAAGAAATGAACTGTACCAAATCAAATTACACACAGCATAATTATATGATCGAAATTGACGTATATGAAGGAAATAAACCTTCAGAGTAAACTATTATCCTTTGAAATTCATTCCAGATTCCAGCCACGAATTCTCCCTTTCCGGAGACATCTTTCTCAACCTTCCTCTCAGGGGTCAACACTTCCTTCATGCGGACGTGTTTGCATGACTCTTAAGCATTGAGGCGACATCATTCAAATTCAAATACATTGATGCATTTTTAGTACCTTCTATCGGGGATCCCCTCGAGTAGGTGCTGTCTCTCTTTTTCTCTCATGAATAATTCGTAAGGCCGACATTTTATTAGAAGAGGTTTTCCATAATATGTTATGTTTCCATGCTGCTTTACTGCTAGGCGGTTCATCATCATTAGGTGGTAAATATAACTAAATACTTAATTCAATTACTCTAGTTCGGGCGTTAGCATGAAAGATTATGTTGTAAACTCACGGGTAAAATCCGATCAAAATTCGTGATAAAAAATCTGTGAAGATACGTAATTAAAGAGTACCAAAGCTGCCCTGTTCCTGAATAATATCTCTGAGAATATTTAAAAGTATTAACAAATAACGCAATTTAACTGCCGTTTGAACGGAAACATTAGTTGCAGTGTGAGCCATACCAAATTTCATGTTTCGTCTAGAGACCGATATGTCATCAAAACGCCTGAATGTGAAAGTCCCTACGATAATTGAAAATAACCTTGGGCAGCTGTCGACTTCACGGCGCCGTGGCTTGGTCATAACTTACGTGTGGAAAGGGATTTCTTTTTAGGAAAGGTGAACAAAGCCATCATGTTCGCTGAAAGAAAGTAGTGGAGATCATACTGGACCGCCTGAATTCACTGAGGGGAGAGTGTTCGTTCTTTTTCTTTAATTGGGGCTTTAGAGCTTGCTAATTTCTAGGTCATTAGAGCCCTTTGTTCGTTCTTGTTGTGAAGGTAATCTGCATAATAAAATTACTAACAATACAATTTACTATGAAAATGTTATTAACCGTTTACTTCCAAAAGCTAATACAATTAGTTTTGTGATATGGATAGTGAAGAGAGTGAAAAAGCAACAATCACTCTTGGAAATAGGACGTCCGGTTATTGATGAAGACGCGCCGGCAGAAAAATGTGGTCCAAAAACTACTGGATAATTGGTGAGTTCTAATTTAATTTAATCAACATCATGGTCTGTTCCTATAGTATTGTACTAGAGTCTCTAGTCTAGATACAAAAAATGATTGTTGTACAATAACTTTCTGACCTTATCAAAACAAAATCTTTTACAAAATTACCATATGAAAAGATTAAAGTAGTAAATTAATTAATTGAAGTACTGATGATAATGATGAATTTTGTTTTCGATTCTGATCTTGCCTCGATTCCAAGTTTGTTTCCGATTCCTGAAAACTCAATTATTTCAGAATAATGGTTAATAGCAAGTTGTCATATGGGGTGAGTGAATAAACTTTTGTTCACTACGTGATTACGAATTGGCAGTAAGAAGCCATAATGAACAAATGGATGAAAATGCATTTATGTCTAGCGTTGCTACATAACAATAATTGATGTGTAATATTCATTCGAGGAAATAAGACTTAAGAAAATATTTGACTCCTTTGTGGCGACTAATAGTTTCACATAACCTCAAAAGTCACAGTCTACAATACGATTACAAAGATACGATTTTCTGAAAAATCGATCATAAAATCTGCTTTTATTTATTATATATTTCCATAAGTTGCTATGTTTTCTAGAAAAAATCATTTTCTTACCAAGTACTTTCCATTCCACGATGTATTTAAATTGTCTGTTATGTTCTACATCCCTACATCGATTGGCCTCTTCGATCTCGTGTTATGATACGTCTTCGAATCTTAACGTTTTTACCTATTATTTTAATTTATTTACTATCGAACCCATTATTGACGCCTTGTACACATTCCTCAAACCTCCCCCCTCATAAACACTTCTTGTTGTGCCCCTCCATTGAAGTGTAATTTCTACTGCTATATCTCTTCCCTCCCCCACCCCGTTGACCGTATAGTGAAGAAAGGTCTGCAGGTTTTTATGTTCCTACTACCGTGATGAATGAGTCTCGGATACCCGCCATTCTGTCAAGGAATTTATCGGTTTTAAGTCAAGAAACCATTTAAAATCCCAAGTATTATTTATAGGTTAATTTTTCATATAATTATGTGAGTTCTATTCCTGGTATCATGCCGTTGTCGTAGTATTTTTTCATAATGACTAATATCTCTTTAATTCATGCTTATTATATTGTTTCGTACTTATTATAGTATTGTTTCTGTATTTATTCAATCCTGGCACGGTTGAGTTCGTTGTCTCTGCAGTTTCATCCCGGCCCGGATTTTTCTTGGGGCACTTCGATCGGAATTGATGGTATGGTCCCTTGATTGCTTCGCGTGAGTAAACCACCTTATTCTCCTTCTAGTGCTCATTCGCAGTTTTTAACATTTTTGGGGGATCAACTGAAATGTAGTGATTAAACGACTTGCTCGAGGGTCGTGAGCACCACCAGATGGACTAGACCACATGAACGGAGCTGTAGAGAACTTTAGACGTTATTTAGTTTTAGCAACTTTTCTCATATTCGTATAATATTTTATTGCCAATTATATTCGAAATTTTTAAAACCTCATTCCCCTAAAAACCATCATCGTTATGATCCCTTACCATGTGAAACTCTGCTGTCTACATCACTCCCACCAGCATTTCGATGTGAATGGTTGACGTATAGGACGTTTCTTAAGTCGTTTCCACGTTCGACACATCTTGCGGGTGTTAGCGTCACAATAATCTTGCGGATCTCTAGGACTTATCAAAATTATCAATAGTCAACGGGTGTAACTTATTCCAATAGATATCTTACTAACATAAAAATAAGATTTTATTTGTATGTTTGATACCTAAGATTCTGAAAACTAAAAGGGATGAAGCAGAGCCATTATTTTTACACAGTTTTTTTTAAGTTCCGAGTTTCGCAGTAACACCAATACTGATTTGTACTCGCAATGTTTCGTACCTCGGAGTAGCAGTTTAGGTCCTACATGTAAAAAATACCAGATATCAGAAGTTGAGCCCAGATAATGAAGTTTTATTATTTACGTAGGAAATACCTCATACCTAATTCCCTGAAGATCTCCATCAAAATAAAATGTTGGATCTTTTAGTTCATAATACAATCATTATCATTCAGTATTTTCGTGCGAGACAATATAATAAATAATACATTTAAATTGAAATCATTTTTATATAGATTTTGTCTCATGACTTGAACACGGAGACTTCGTCTGAGTCGTCATTATGATATCGAATTATATTGTGATATCCTTTGAAAGTACATCTCCTTAATATCAACATCTAGAGAGTATTATTTGGTATCTTCAGCATTTTTTAGGTCTACTACATGCTGAGTAAAGGAAATGCTACTATTAAAACGCCATTATTTACTTTACACAATCTAGTGACTAGTATATCCATCTCATCATTTCGTATTATTGCTGAATTAGTGTTCACACGCATTACTGATATTGCACATTTACATTAGTGCAATTGGAGTCACTTTCCCTTGCAAAAGGAACCAATTCCCTTGCAGACAGCTCATTTATTAATAAAATTAACAAAAATCCTGCTAGTTCGGACCATGTATTTCAATTAGGCTGAAAAGCGTTTTTGAAGATTGTTCACAAGGGTCACTGAAATAAATAAAACTAAATTATGTCAAAACGAAGTCTCATTATTACTTAGGTAATCATGGTTGGTGCTGTGCAGCAATACTTATCAAGTAAAACAGATAGAAGAATAAAGAACGTAGCTCGTTATAATTGAAACCTGCATTAGATTAAACATGTTACGTCGAATGAAAATGGGAGACGGGACCGGGGATCGAACCCGGGACCTTGAGCTTTGCGCGCTCATGCGCCTACCTACTGCGCCATCCCGCTCGCTACCCGTGCCCGTCTACCATTCTCCGGTCCCCGGTCCCGTCTCCCATTTTCATTCGACGTAACATGTTTAATCTGTTACCTGGCGGTGAGGTTCACCGCAATCTAAGAGATTTCTATATCTGCATTAGAGTTAGATACATTGCAAGTATACATTAGGCTTAACTGGACAAATAACCTAAACGTTTGTTTACTACAAAAATGCCAGTTATGTACTTCAAACTTCCAGTGTATCGACAATATAGTAACATCTGTTAAAGAGCACTTGATAGTAGTATAGAAACAGAAGGTGAAATTTTTTTAAATCACAGTTTTCAATTCAATACAATAATTACATCGATATATTCAGTGAGAGAAAAATTGTATATGGATTAAATTAAAAATAATTATTTATGTAAGTTGAAGTATTTTGGTATTGTAATCATGCACCTACCATTGTTCGGGTTCAGAGATGTTGAAACTTTACTTGGATATGTGGAAAATTTAATTATCAACATCGTTAGTTTTAAACCTGCCACTAGTCTGGGAGAAGCTGAAAATACCACCTCTGTGCAGTAGCGTACCTATACTTGGAGTGAGATAAGTCTGCATGGAAGGGATGCAACCCAGGAAAAACAAACGAACGGAAAGGCACTGAGTTTATAGGTTTATTGTAAGTTAGCTACTGTAAATCACTATATTCTTTATGTGGTTGATAACCGCTATTTTTAATGGTAAATTATTTATTTAATTATTTACTTCCAGTTTAAGTGGTTTGAGGTTGGAACATAGTATTGCCAACGCAAACATTCTCCACCAATCCACAAGGAAAATGATATAATTATTTTGTGTTCTTCGCGTTTACGTTGGTAGTGATTCCGGATGTTTGAGAAAGTTAAATGTGTTGCCAACCAGAACATCGCTCTTCGTGCTCGTGTGCGCCGATGTGCTCAGATCGTGTGATCGTGTTCCTCCTGTGACTTGTTTGTGGGACGAATGTGCTAGTGCTTCCTGGTTACTAGTTTAATATTAGGACACCTATCCTTGTTTGAATCCTTCGTATATTGATTGTCCCAAACTTCCACAAGTGTTAGCAAATAATTAATCTTGATTCCTTAATAATAACTTACATGTAATTTTTTGCTTAAAATTACAAACATATTGACATTCTATTAGTATTATAACTCGCAGCTAACTTTTTATCTTATCTAGGAATTTTTGCTGAATTTTTTTGAATCCGCCTCTGCCTTAGGGCCCTTGATCGGAATTGATGGGATGGTCCCTTGCTTGCTTCCGGAGAGTAAATTAGTTTTTTCCCCTCCACGTGGTCATACGCAGTTTGTACTGTTTTTTGACAATAAATTTATTATTATTATTATTATTAATAGCACATCGTGCAATGTTAAATATAAAATAGATTTTGATGAAGTTATTAGTAACAATACAGAGTTAAGTGGGTATTCTTTGTTATTGTTAAAAGAATTGTGTGACTTTTAGATTAATAACAAAATATTTTTTGTGACACTTTTTTTCAGCTCAGTTAGTTTCACTATCTCAATCTTCTGTAGTCTGTCTTAAGGGTCTTTTAATGAAATTGTCATAATTACTATTAATTTTTTTGTGGGACTTAAATACGATTCGCAACTTAATGAATACTTTTTTCTTGAGTTATCGTCGTACGAAGTACATTAATGAAGTTACTAGACTCTAATCTCACTTAACATCAGTCGAGGCAAATCATATTACAGGCCTAGTCCAAACGGAAGCGTGTTACAAGAGTTTATTTCGTAAAAGTTGGCAATATGTATGAGGCAGCCATGTTGATTTTTTATGCAAACTTACGTGACTCGGAACGTAGGCGCGACCGGAGGGAGCGCTCTATCCCGGGTCTCATCTAAGGGACCATCAAATTGATTTCCAAAAAAAAACACACACACACGAACATGGAAATTTAAACTTAAATATGCTCTAAAACTTTTTTATACTTGTAAAATAAACAGCTAAGAGAGTTCTTAAATACAATTCAAGTTTCAATATCAATTTTTGAAGCACACAAATGTTTTAGACATGCACATGTTGGTATGCAAATGCATTTATGACGAAGATAGAGCGTGTTCGAAAAAGACTTTCGCTCCGGGTATCATTACAGTTCTCGCGGCGAAAGTGTAGTAATGAGTTGGGGGGAGACTAAAGACCACGTGAAAGACAAGGAGCCATTGCCAGAGTTGCGAGATTGCTGACTCGTACTCTTGCAGTAGTCACGTGGACGTTTTACTCGTGTCAGTTAGTTTACGTCTGGATGCTGCCACCTTCATCAACCGATTCGTAGAATTGGTTATAATTTATACACTGGCAGTAAAGGACAGGGGTTTTATTATCTAACCTTTGGCCGCAAGGATGTTGCCTGAAGTCAGCTCCTCCATCAGATATTGCAATCTTTGTCTGTGTACTACGTTATACCGCCTGGAATGGGTGTAGCTACACTTGGCCATTCTCCGCAGCATACATATGACAACGCCGCTCTTTCCTCCATTGATTACAACTCGTTACTATTCTTTCGCCGTGAGAACTATAGGTGTAGGTAATTGACTGCACCCACATCTCCGTGGTGGGAATGGATACAGCGCCGTGGCCAAGGAGATGTAGTACGTTTCTGACTAAGAATTGGTAGTTTAATTTTTTTATTGTTATTTTATTATTAATATTATCTGTATAATGACACTGTTTAAAATACTGATCAATAAAAAAAGGTGTAGGTATGCTTCTGCCTGTTTTTTTCTATTGTGAGTAAAACCTCGCCATTTTGTTGTCGTGGTCGTATCTCACCTGACTGGCATGTTTTGAGAGACTCCGTGATGAGACCCCTTTTGAGGGGGAGCATAACCCGCGAGCCCCTTGTGTGCTCTGGGAGCGAAGTGGTGGGGCGACTGTGTCGAACTTCGACCGGGCTGCGGCGTCACCACCCGCGGAAGCAGATATGTTCCAGCAGATATGCGGTTGACACCCCTTACTCCTACGCCGCCGCTACCACCACCACCACCACCACCACCGCCGCCGAATCCGCGCGCAGGCGCGCGATCTGGGATGACACAACCATGCGAAGGGGTGTCACTTAACTCTACTCTAGTAAAAATGGTCATTTGTGAGACCATCTGTTGTCGCCAAACGGCCATTGATGGCCACTTGAAATTAATGACCATCAATGGCCATTTTTACTAGAGTACGCAGGGTTCGAATTAAAGCGGGGGCGGGGGGGAGCAAGGGAATTTCCTTCCTTCTGATATTCCCCCCACTTCTACGTCTTATGTTTATTCCCAGCCAGGGAAGTATAATTCCTCCTATCCTGATTGACAATGATAATTGCTAAAATGTGCATCATTATAATAAGGCACTCTAGAAATCTTTCTTATAAGAAAAATAAATTTATTCGTATCAGAAGAATTTTGTTACAGATTCTAAAAGAAGGAATATAAATATACAGTATAACACAGTACAAAATATACTGTACATCAGAACATATAGAGTATTTCGTATATCTGAATGAAATTTTACATGCCCTCTGAACACAGTGACACTTTCATGACAAATTTATAAAGTGCTGTATACAAAAGTACACACAAATTCAATAGTACCTCCCCCTCCACATTTCCTTTAATTCGGATCCTGACCCTACCAACACTTTTCTGGAATTGAACGAAAAAGTCTCTTTCACCTATTACATAGTGCAGCCCCGCCGGGTAATGTTAGACAAATCGTTCAAAAGTGTAAATACACTTGGTTTATATTTAAATTATTTTGTATGTTTAATGATGTTTAATTTACTGAAAATGGGAGATGGGACTAGGATTCGAACCCGGAACCTTTACTTCCTTAGTTGTGAAGTTGGTTAGGGCATCAGTGCGTAGAGCAGAGTGTCCCGTGTTCGACTTTCGGTTCCGTCTTCCATTTTCATTCAATGAAACACCATTTTTCTGTTACATTGTTGGTTATTCGTCATAATAGATAATGTGTGTAAGTCAGTTTGATGTAGAATAGTGACTTGCAACACCAATATAATTTCTAACTGTAAACTCTCTTGACTCAGTTCGTAAGCAACGTGGCTTGCGATCAGCACAAAAGCCTTTGATGCAGTAGTAGGAAATTCCAGACGCAATAATAGCAACATTTTCAATTATTGACGTGTTTTATGAGACGTGTAACCTATCATTATTTTCTCGTCTTAACAGTTGCATTTTCTTATTAATTTTTAAGCTTACGCTCAATATTCATTAGAAAAAATTATATGAGTTAATACGACTCTGACGTTGGCTTTATAATATTTACATATTGGTGCTCCTGTTCTGTTTTCGTGCGTTTCTTTACGTCGTAAATCTAAGTAGGGGGCGGATGGAAGAGTTTGAAGAAGATATGAGGGGGTCCTAAATTCAATCTCTATCCCGGACCTCCTAAATCGCCTCGGCGACAATGACTATTTTATCTACATTTTGTCTTTTGAGCTTAGAAAATAGATGATGTGCCCGCGTTGGTGAGCTTATAGTGTCGGACACAGGAGTCGGTTACTACCAACCTACTACCATGAACATTTCCGTGTCTTTTTTGTACATTTATAGGTCAACGCAGAAAGCTTAAATTCGTACATTTCACTTTTATGTGGACCACTTTCTGTAGAAGTGTGAGCTAAGACATTTTATTACGATAGTGAGTCAATGTTTTTAGGAAAGTACCTTCAGTACCCCTCTCGCCGGAAAGCTTGTACTCAAGCGAATGCGCGCAGATAAAGCGTTCGCATTGTACAGAGACCGACCCACGACAATGTCCCTGAGCTGAACTCCAGAAATGGCAGGTCAATCAGTGTTTCGCGCCAAACCAAAACATTCGCTTCAAAACTTAAGAATGTAATGGATTGCAAAGATATACTTGCAACCTATTTGTCTGCGTTATTTCCGCAAGACGCTCGCCTACAGGTCATGTCATCTGACTGCTCTGTGTAATGTGTTACAATGAAGCAATAATGTACAGCCCTCGCTCCCGCTGGCAATAAAATCGAAAATTGACTCATTTCTTAGTAGCGCGGGAACCGCTCCGTGACATCTGGATAGGGTTGTCTGAGGGAGATTGTTGGTAGATTTAGGGTCAGCAGAGAACATTGTTTGCAGGTTAGGAATATGCGTACGGTGCTTGTGCTTATTACTTCATCCTATTCAAGATAGGATATCGAAAGGTAGACTTGCCGTGTTTTGAGTAAGCGGAGCTGATAAGACTGCCTCTACGATACGTCCCTATCCACACATTAGCTCGTCAGCTTAACTTGTAGCTCACCCATCCGAGGCGCCGTCAAACCCGACAGTTGCCTCGGCTTCCTTTCAATTGTCGCTGAGGCTATCTCTCACAGACGGTTTGATGGCCTGTGGGTAAATCGACCTCTCGGAGAGGAAACGTGACAAAGAAAAACAAACTGAAGCTCCAAGGGGAAAAGGCGTTCTTTGGTGTTGGTATCAAAAGTACGTGAGACGATTTTTGCGGAAGTAGAAATCCCGAGTCAGCCAGATAGGAAGGATCAGAAGGGCGTCTCCGAAGTGTTATGAGCAGATTGTTAGATGACCTTTCTGTTTACTTGGTGAGAGTGACAGAGACAATATCTTTTCGGTGGATAGTACGCAGTAAGAGCTCGAATTGAATAATATTGCGTCCCACCAACCCAGTGACAAGTCGACCTCCTCATGGGACGGTCACTAAAGTTGTGGATGCTTACCTCCTTTGCGTAGTTTATCTCTTTGGGCGCTGCGAGCTCGTACTTTGGCGAGGAGCTCCGCTTTCTTTTCGTCTTTCTTATCGTCTTTCCCGCCCATCGCATCGAGTAATTCCTGTTCGCGCTCATGACGCACGTCTTCTGCATTCGCATAGCGATCCTACATCAAAAGCATTCGTAAGGACACTAACTCTTTACTCGGCTTTCATACTCGACCTTTTGAGTGAACGTGTTTCATTTTCAATCACAACGTTTGGACCAGCCATCATGTTAATGTACGTATAATGAAGGGTAAAATAATGGATATACCAGTCGAAACGTTGACATTGAATAAATATTTACCCCATTTTGAAGGATCGAATAAAAAATAGAAGTGTTTCTATGACAGTACACCAAAATATTAACCTTTAACAATTTATCTGGTTGTGCATACACGAATACGTGTATGTCAGCGTGACATATACATCGACTTGGGTCTTGTTTCCGAACTATACTGACTTGAGATCGAAACGGAGATTACTGAGGAGGTGTATTATGCCACCCACTAGACGCAGAAGCAACGCATTCTACTACCTCAATGCACATGCTAAGTTACGTAAATAATGCATTACTAATTCCACAATTATTATATAATTCTCCATCGTGCGTACACTGATCCATCAATTATCTTCCAGATAGCGCATCAAGTAATTACCAGATCATTGATTCGAATCCCGCTATGGAATTTTTATTTGGTGAATTATGTTTGTCCTCATCAAATGTACATTGTAATATATTTCGATTGATTTTAAATATTTTTTACGATTAAATAAATCCTTCCGTCCATTTTGGTACTAGTTTCATTCCATCTATGGATAAACGAAAGAAGTGTAAGAACCACTACAATTAATGTCCATTATATGATCTAATGAAATAAATAATAAAAAACTTACGACTTTTTATCGACTTAGAATAATATTTATATTTTCTGAAGGGCTCAGAAAATATTAATATTATTCAAAGTCTATAAAAGGTCGTACGTTTTTAATTATCTATCTCATTAGTGTAAGAACTGTGTGAAGTAAACATTTTTTAGTTGTATCTTTCCCGAAGAAATTCATAAATTTCTTCGGGAAAGATGCAGCTAAGAAACGTTTTACAGAGCACTCCCACGCCTCTATACCCAAATTTCTCTTAATTGGATTTTGTAATTTTCTTTAGGCATTGACTTCGGGCAGGGTAACGTTTGTTGAAGAATGCACACGCTACAGAAAAATCGATGTGACATTTCTATTGGAGTTGTGATAATTGAGATGTATTTTGTTAATTTAATAACAAATGTTTTCAGAAGATATAGTTTAATGATAATAGTTCTATACCCACGACTCCATTCACCTTAATTTTTAATTTTTTAGCACATAATCTCTATTTATATCTGCTAAAATTATTGCATACTTTAAGCAATTCTTAATGTTCGCAGCTTAAGGTCCCACAATCCGGTTTCACATTATCCGGTTCCCTCCGTTCTGTCGCTTCTGTATAGACATCGATTTCATTTTGATTTCACTTTCTCTCCAACCTTTCGTTTCTGTTTGACTTTCATCAACTTGCTCCGTAAATCTTGGGCGAAAAATAACAATCACGACCGTCTTAGAAGAATCGAGAAGAAAATAAAACTTTAAAATAAGTGAATAAATAATATGAAAATCGCTACTGTTACCTCGTATTTGTACGGTGGTACTTTCCACTCTATGGAAACAACCTAAAATTACGATATTTCACAACCGTATGGAAATCGATATTATGAGAGTAAACCCACTGCAACATTCAATGATTATTTTCGTAAGGACAAAACAGGATGGTGTAAAAAAGATCAAAGGACATCCATGTCAAAAAAAAAAAGAGGCTGATATTTCTTTCTTTTCAATTTTTTTCGAAATAAGTAAAAAATTGTATTAAAATTTTCTTCTCCGTATTTTAGAACACTTGAATCTTGTTACTATGATGTGGTTCTCTTTGTATTTGGTCTACATTAATTACAAGTTTTGTTTCGTTTCACGAACAAAACGATCTACTATGCTCAGTACTTTAGAGAACACTTTCTTTTCTACTGTAAAGTGCAAAATAATATTGATAACACTATTCCTGGAGTACTTTTTCTACGAATGTAAAATTTCATTACCGAATGCATGCGAGCGTACTGGGCATCTTCAACATCTTCGTCGAAACAAGTGCAAACATAACCCCCTCTCTTTCGCCTCAACATAGACTCCTCCAGTCTTGTAGGATATTTTGGATTTTTTGTTAACATGACTACGGGCTGCGGCATGGTGAATCCGTATTTTTGTACTTCGATGTAGATAAATATATGCAAAAAGCTGGAATTTTTTCCCAAAAGGTGGTGTAGTACAGACCAATTTTTACATTTTCTGGTGGTTAAATACACTATTGCTTAGCAACTAAACAAAAAGTGGTAATTTTTCAAGGAAAACATACAGGAAAAAATGAATCTTGTATTCCGTGTCTTTTTCCACCAAGTGTTAAGATGTTATTTCAATAGTTGTTTAAAAAAAGAACTACGAAAATATATTAAATTGTATAAAAAGAACTAAATATACAACTGATGTCAAGAAAAGTTTCATTTCCTTGAAACATGCTATGAAGTTTTTCTCCATCAGAGATATACATACATATAATTGTGGTAAACTGATTAAGTTTGCTGGAATACATATTTCGAATTCAAAACGTGAACGGTAAACCAATTAAATAATTTTTGCAACGCAAGTTGAAATTTGCTTGACATAAATAAACAAACTTTATTGGAAATAAAAATTTCGATTCTATTTTTAGTCTGGTGAGATGGTTTCATATTAGTGGAAGGCCAATCGAGGATCGAGCGGTAGGTATATCATCATAGTTTAAATGGTGATTAACTGGGATGTAGTCGAGATTTTGAAAAGGACGTAGGAACAAGGTCTTACACTATTAGGATGCGAATTAAATTCATCTTTTCATCTCTGTAATAAGTCCGCGGACCGTTATCCATACCTTTGGCAAAATTTTTAGAGCTTAGATATTTCTCAATCGGCATGGACTGCGCACGGTAATTTGACGAAATACTGGAGAAGCGGCGATATCTCCATACAGTTTTGTTTTCAATTAGATAATGCGATGAATAAAACGTTAATTAGATTCTTCGCGTGTGAATATGTTCACCAGATGTATGATTATAACTCGGGAAATTGGATTGGAATACATGTGTTTTCACCTGTATTTTTTAACATTTCATCCAGAGGAGAAACACTGTGGTTTATTAGTACAGCTATTGAATACTGATTCCAATTTTAGCACGGTGGTTTACANGACCGTAGTCAAGGGGGGGGGGGTGCAACATGGGAGGGACTTGGTGAGTAATTCTGTTTGAAAATCATGATTTTACAACAAATTTTATAAATATTATATTTTAAATAAAGTAGATAATAAACAATTAACAATATTAAATAGTAACAAATTTGTTTAAAGTGGCAAAGAATACCTTTATCTGTTGAGAGTTCAGGTCCAATGGGAGGGGGGGGGGTTATAGCTGTCTTAACCCCGCCCCCCATAGATACACCACTGGTTGTGTACATTGTCTCTGCCCACAAAGGATTTTTCTCCCGTTTTCCTTGGAACATTTTGATCGGAATTGATGGGATAGTCCCTCACTTCCGCATATTAAATTATCTTATTGTCCTCGATGTGTTCATATGCTGTTTCTAACTATCTTTCTACAAGAAACAAACTGCAAAATTGTTCTACAGCAGTTTTCCTCATTTTCCCCCCAGGACATTGGTAGCGAAGTATGATGATTTGTCTTTGATGAATTTTTTATACATTTCTTAAACAGAAATCATATCTTTCATCCCCTTCTTCGTACATTCTGTAAACGCGTGAACAAACATTTCAATTCCATAATTCAACACAGGATAACAGGCCAAGACCAAGGGATGGTCAATCGTGTAAGCTATTGACACATGCCTGGGGGGCTTCTTAGTGGGGGCGAGCGGGTAATTTGTTTAAATTGAGGAAAAATTGACTAATGAGGTACAGGCATGAAAATTTGTACACTCGTAGAAAAATGTACCATCTCAATGCCAATTCGAAAAACTATGGATACCTAAACAGATAAAAACTACGGATAAAAACATGTCAGAAAGGTAAAAAGTGGCGAAAATTTTCGGAGAAAAGAATGATAAGGTACATGTCCTTACTTTCTAATTTGTAGTTGTTTATATAGCCTACTAGAAAACGTGAATAAATAAATGAATAAATAAATTTTACTGTAAAAAAAAACAGTTGCAATCGCGTATGACCACGTGGGAGCCGATAATAAAATAAGTTACTCTTCGGAAACAAGCAAGGTACCATCTTATCAATTCCGATTACGGGTTCAAGGACAGTGGTGGATTTAATACATAAAATAAATTATTTAATAAATATGTACTGTTATCCATTTATTATTCCAAAATTCATTGTATATAGTATGTGCAATCCAAATTCAAAATTAATAAAACAAACGTATTAATAACATTACCACCCATAGTAAATCCGCCATTAACCGAAGGAAAACCGGAGAAAAACCCGGGTCAGGATGGGGACAATGAGACGCAGGTGAGACGACAGATACGTCAGAACCACTGTGATAAATATATTTCACGATGCGCAATGGAAAATTGTAAAGTAAGCTGTTAAAGTATACGTCGCGCAATTGGTAGTACCCACTTGCGAAATTTTCTATATTTTATAAACGCGTTCTTCGCTATCATATCTTTGTTGCATGGTTGCGGCCTGCTTAGGCGGATCATAATTTCACCAGTGGGTGGGGCTTATGATTAAGTACTTAGTCAGTGATCGATGACATAGCTCTCCATATGCCAAATGCAATCGAATAAGTGATCGATAGCTATCGATAGATGTGCGATTTATCTGTCAAATCTTCATTGGTAAACGCTGGCCGGATTGGTCCAGACCAGATTGGTCAAGCTCTTTCGTTGATTCGTGTGCCTCATGGAATCAAAATTCTAAATTTGATAAAAATATTTTGAACGTGTATGGCTTTATTGACATTATTGATTGGGTGAATGGAATGTTTATTTACGGATTGAATAACGTTAAATTCAGTAAAAATTGATTGTTCGATTGAAACGATAAAAACCGCGGATTTTATCTTGTGGAAGCTGTTATCAGTTGTGAGGAAGTTCATTTATGAAGATATGTCTTGTATCTGACCTGTATCCGACCGACAAATTTTCTGAAGACTGTTTTTTTTTCGGTAGATAGCACGATTTCTGTTTCATATAATGTTTTGGGGGTTATAACCTTTAATACGCTGTTATTTAGTTAACCACATTTTGTCAGTGTGATTTGATTTATTTGGATTCTGTGTACTTGTGTGTGATTTCCGCAGATATGTGTTCTCCCGAAGAAATGCTTTTGTATATGGTGGACCAAGAAAATGAAGAAGTTGTGGAGACTTTGATCAAAACAGGAATTGACTTAAATTATAGAAATATGGAAGGTTTTACACCATTACTTTGTGCTGTAGAAAAAGGAAATAAGAAAATTGTGAAAATGCTCTTGGATCATGGTGCAGATTGTAATTACACTGGCAGATTATCAGATGGAAATTTTGGGTCTGTGGATCCTGTTATTGTTTGGACACCTCTATTCAATTCAGCTCTATATGGACATCCAGAAATCATGGAACTTCTTATTAAGCATGGAGCGGATGTGGACTTTAGAGATGAAAAAGGAAGATCAGCTTTGAATACAGCTTTACAACGTGGACATGAAGAGTGTGTTGAAATACTTATTAACAGTGGTGCTAAACTTACTTCTGACGACATTGCATCAAGTGCTTACTTTGAGATCAACATTAAGAAGATTGAGAGAGAACGAAGAGAGAACAGAGAGAGGAAACGTCCTAAAGAGCAGAGTGTGAAGAAACCAAAATCTGATGCGCCTTTGCATTCTGCAGCATCTGAAAATAATCGGGACTCTGTACATGATTTAATTAGAAATGGGGTAGATATTAATTATAAGGATAAAAGAGGAAATACAGCTCTTCATATTGCAATGGAAAATGGTAATGTTGATTGTGCAAGATTGTTGATTAAGAAGGGTGCAAGTGTTCGTTTGAAGGGTCATAATGGTAATACAGTTTTGCATGTTGCCGCTTCACTTGGAAAACATTCCATTGTTTCGGAGTTGGTTGAAAGAGGAGGAGATGTGGAAGCTAGAAATAATGACGACTTGACTCCTTTATCATTTGCTGTGTTTCATGATCATCCCCTTTGTGTTAAACAATTATTAAATTATGGTGCAAAAGTAAATGCACGTTTCGATGAAGGGAAAACAGCCCTCCATGTAGCTGTATCCAAGTCAATAGATTGTATTGATATTCTGTTAAAACAAAATGCAGATATTTTTGCAGAAAATGAAGAAGGCATTTGCCCATTAGAGTTAGCTGTTGATCAAGGCTTAAAATATTTCAAAAAGTTATTTCCTGGGAAGTTTAATGTTGCCAATGGTGAGGGTGTTACTCCACTTCATTATGCTGCCCGTAGTTGCAAAGGGGATTCATTGGAGTACATGATCAAAGAGGGTGGCAATGTGAATATTCAAACCAAAAATGGAGATACTCCCCTACATTTTGCTTGCATGTTTGATCACCTTGCATATGCTGCTAAGAGTTTATTTGAAGGCACTAAGAGTTTATTTGAAGGCATTCCATTGCGTGACTCTCCCTCAAATGTGGAAGTGCTTCTAGATGCTGGAGCTGATATTAAAAAAAAGAATAAATATGGTTTAGCCCCTGTGCATATTGCTGCACTGAAAGGAGTTGTAATACCTTTGGGCATTATGATGGAACGTGGGGCTGATATAAATTTACGTGGAGGTAAAAAGAAGCAGACTCCCTTACATATAGCATCAGAATCAGGGTCTTATAAATGTATTAAGTGTTTATTAAATAATGGAGCCGATAAAAATGCAGTGGATGCTGATAAGTGTACAGCTTTAATGTTAGCAGCGAAAAAGGCCCATTTTTCTTGTGTGAAATTATTACTGGAATTTGATGCCCATTTATGGGTAAATTGATTTCGAAATCTTTTTGTTTGATGTTAACCTAAATTAGTGTTATACTTTTCATGTTACTTCTTTACCTGTACAGTAATAAATTATGGAATTTTGTTCATATTTTAAATAAGTATAAATGTTATATATAGGGGGAAAAGGAATAAAAGAAAAAATTTAGTATTATTATATTCTCACGTAAAAGAGAATGAAGGGGAGCAGATTAGACAGAGCAAAAGAGGAGGGAATATTGGTTATAAAAAGATACAAGGAATGTGATTAAGTTAGAATCGAGGTTATAGATATTAAGTTTTTCAGTGTCCAGTTGTACATTTAGAGCCTTATTCATAAATACAAATTTTTTCTTAAGTCTGAGAAATTTATTAGGTAGCTGTAGGTGTCAAATAAAAATATTTAACATTTCAAAACAGCATTTATACATGAATACTTAACTGTTAATATGTTCCTATGTATAAATGACTTTTCTTCATTTCCTCTGTGAAGGTGTTAAAAATATTTCTTTTTTTTTTTAAGATATCAAATTCACCTCAATATGTGTTCTTTCATTAGCTGAATTATCTCCTATTTCTTCTCTAGTTATTAAGTGAGAGTATTATTGATAGTACAGTTTCAATCGTACTATTAATACATTTTATCGATAGTAGGATGTATGTATAAGCTTTTGGTGTGTTTTACAATATACAGAACTCCTTGGTGAAGAGGATTTGGAGACTTAGAGAGTGATAGAGATTCCATCATACTGAAGATTCTTCACTTTCTTAGTCACATTTAATGTTTAGGCAACGTAGATCAATGGAGAAAATATTGAGATTATATTCCAAACAATAAGTTTTTTCATTTGAAAATATTCAAAATGGAATATTTTTTAAATTATTTAGAGTTGCTTATCATGCAATTCTGTTCTAATCAATATGCTTTGTAGAGAACGCATTTAAGAAATTATAGTTAGCTGATGTGATTAACTTCTGACTAACATAAACCTGTATTGTGTTGTTTGCTTTCAAGTGCTTATGTTATGTACATTATTCAATTGCAGTATTTTCCTTTCTCTTTGTTTTTCAGTATTTAATTATGAACAATTTATGTTTCACTTATTAATTTATTTACATGTAAATGCATTGTCTTTAATATAAAATGTTATTATTAAAAAAGTTTACTCATCATTATTTGTTGGATGTGTAATTATTGTAATGGATGCTGTATTATAAATGTCAATGATCTTCTTAAATTTATTGTAGAGACGTTTGTATTGTGCACTACTTTTTTTTTGTCAAGACAAAAACTATATTGTGCATCCGTAGTTTTCTTTTGATTTGCTGTACTAAATTTCCAAAATTAACAAAAAGTATATTAGCGGTTCTTATTTTTAAGATACTGTGGTGTGATTGTAGCAAATTATTCTTCCTGTGTAAGTAAATAATATTTATTGTTATGATTTCAGCATGTTAATTATTTCCTAAAACATGCTTTTAGTGAATTTATTGTCATACCTTTCATAATCCTCTTTGCCCAAACCCACTGTAAGTTCTCTCACGAAGTCTCATGTTTTCATGAAGATCAAATGAAGTTATCAAAAGCTTGTTTTGGGAATATAATTAATTGTTACAAAGACTACAACAAAGATTATTAATGACTAAACATGGTGTTAAAATAATTTTGTGTGAAGCATTCAAAGAGTGCTGTATCACTCATATTTACCTTGTATTTGAAATATTTATTTCACTCTTTCATCTCTTCTAAGTTTGGATTTTTAAATTAAATAAGAGATGTGGATTAATAAATTGTTGAAAGGAAATCTGGTACAGATTGAATTTCAGGAGTAGCATTATTTGTACAGTGATATTGTTATTTTCATATAATTTAAGTTGATTTTGTATCGAGGATAAAAAGTAAGAATTTTATCTCAAATGTGACTGAAGCTCAGGCATGATGTGTATGTTTTGCTTTCTATCAGAAAAAAGAATTGAGGGTAATTATTCTGTTTTCTTAGGAACTTTCATTTCATTAAAAAATTGTTGACTTATTTTCAATCCATTGAAAGTTTGTACTTCTGAAAACTTTTCTAAAGAATGTGAAAATGGACAAAATCCACAATAAATGTATATCAATATGACTCCCTCTTGAAAGAAATATTTTTTTTATCTAAATTTATTTTTTTAAGCATCCTTTACTTAAATACAGTACAATGTAAATAATAGTTTGTGTTGAGAATACTGTAAGCTTGTACACGAAACAGAGACATCATTTGTTTTGTTTTTTATTTTAGGTGATATGATATTTTTATGTACCATAAATGTTAAGTTAAAGGAGAAATATGTCAAGACAATTGCATAGCTAGTTCCTGGGTACAGTTGCAAAGATGAGTTATAATAATTTATTGACAAAAATGTTTAAAGAACTCATGGTGACATAGATATTATTCATCTGGAAAGTGTCAGTGATAAATTTACATAGTATTTTTTTACATTATAAATTACAAAAAAAATATTTTGGGGAACTTTATTTTTTGAAATATTTTTTATGTTTACATTTTGTTAATAATTTAATATACAAAGTTTTTTCATTATCTTTGTCTCTGTATATCACATACATGTTAATGTTTATGTACAAAGAAAATAATTACAAAAAAACTGTAATGTCTCTCATTTTATTTACAAAAGATGGTTCATTTTAAGTCCCAATTCTAAAAAGTATGACCAAGATTTTATTCAATATGTTATGAGGAAGATACATTGCTTATTTGGATCAATATGAAGAATTAGTTGACTAATTCAGAACAGGAACTTAAAAGTTACAGCAAACACATTTTACACAACAAGAAATCTTTGTTAGTATCCTTTTATTAAAGAGCAAAGGAATCATCATTGTCTAGAATGGTTCCCACATTAAGTACATTTATAAAACTGGTTAACTCCAGCTAACTATTTATTATGTACATCAAATATGGGTAAGTTTCTCATGAGCATTACTTGTGAAATGAGAGTAATGTGAACAAAACAGAAACAAATAAAGTAGAATTCATAAGAGTGAACAAAGTTTATGCAATCTTATGTGACAGAAGTTTTCAAATGTTAAATCTTTATTTCAAATGATTGCAAATTGGGTTACCCAATAATACAAATGCCATAAAAAATATTCTAATTTATTATTTTATTTATAGGTTGATTTAATTTATCCCTTTAGTTTTAATTTATTTGAGTTTTTCTTTTTGTTATTCCTTGATTTATGTCTATTAAAAGGTACAGTTGGCAATTGTGATTTGAGTCTTGTAAGAGTGATTTTATTCATTATTATTATCTCCATCAGAAAAATACATTATTTGTGTCGTTTATGTTGCTTACATAATTGTTTCAGTATTCACAGCTGTTTAATGGAAAGATCAAAAAAGGAAGTAAGTTTTACATGTATGTGTTGATAGATCTGATCAAGTGGTACACAACTGAAAATAACAGGATGAGGGTGAGATCTGAAGTATGAAAGTGATTAGATGAATTACTATCAGTTTGGGTTGAATTGGTTGTTTCCACAGGATCCTGTTGTTGCTTGAGACTATTCTCTATCTCAGTTGCATTCTTTTTTGTTCTTCCGCAGTTAAGTTCATCACTTTTGTCACGACATTCAGCATGTCCATTGCAGCGCATTCGAGCAGGAATGCAAGTCCTATCTCTGCATTGGAACTTGTTCTTCGGGCAACCAACTGAAAATGTATTTTAAAATATTACATTTACTGTAGAGCATGGTTACACTCCACAACCAGAAATATTTTTTTTTCTGCAATTTTGGTACCTTTTCTAATATGTAGAATTAAGGAAAGGGTCATTTACAGAAATGTTACTAAATTACATTTTTAAGTTTCCAACAAAAATTAGAATATTTTAATGTAAATTTTTGTTCAATATTTAGCACTCTTGGCATATGTGATAAATAAGTTAACATAAATATATTTTGATTTATTGAGATGTTTTCCAAGCTTGTTGAAATGCTTACAGTGTTTCCATTTAAAATTGTAATACTAGTAACAAATTAAATAATTTTATGTCTACTATAGTTTGTTGATAGTTTATAAAAATTAATTTTATAAAACATTCTAGTATGTGTTTGGAATTGTGTCACTTTGCAAGATGAAACATGTTTCAAGAACATTTGTAGTCACAAAAAATATTAAGCAGGCAAAAATTTTCCATGGGTATATCCATTATTGTTGCAGAAATAATGGTTTCTCCTCCTTGATATTTCATTTCACTGAATTAAATTTTTCAATCGAAAACACTAGTAATTCCAAGTAACTCATCTAATTGACCCAACACTCATTAGCTTTTAATTATTAAAACTGGATTGGTCATGAAGTGATTTTTGCTGATATATTCTATTCACTGTGGAACTCTCTTAACTTGAAAAAAAAAAACTTGGGCTGAAATATTTAGACTTTGAGTTAGCATGTTGACACACTGAGGACCCTAGAAGACTTATTTTCATACCTCTTTTTTTTTCAAAATCCCATGTAATTGTGTTTAAGTTGTGCTCTTATGCTTTGTTTTTTATCTGGGAAATATTTTAACTGTTGTCACTTGACACTTCCCAATTAATGAAAAATTGAAGTGGTAGGCCACAAAATCTTACCTAATTTATTTTTATTTTGCAGCTGTTACTGTATTAGTAATACCATTTAATCTGATTTAATCTCAAGTGACATAGTATAATAGTTTTCCCATTTTGAACTTACCGCAATTGATTTCATCATCAGAGCAATCTTTGTGATTATCACAACGTTGTTCTTCAGGAATACAAGCACCATCATTACATTGGTAATTGCCTGGGAGACAGATTCCATCTACAAATATTGAAACAAAACAAATTATTGACATCAAGTTAACTTGTTGTTTGTGAATGAGACTCTTTTCCTCACTTGCATCCATGACAGTCACCAGTTTCAGTCATTTATTCATTTCATTCAAATTGTTATAATGAATTCCATATTCCTTACCACAGCCATTTTCATCGGACATATCAGCACAATCAAATAATCCATCGCATCTCTTTGTCATACTAAGACATTCATTTTTATCACACTGGAATTTTGTTGGTGGACATGTTACAGGGTCTGTAGGCATAAAATGTTGACTTTTTTATTTACATGATTCATTTTTTAAGATAATTAATATGTAATAGAAGATTATTCCTAACTAAAAATGAATGGTGAGTCCTTTTATTGTAACAATTTTTTTTAAATTTAATATTGGCCTAAGGGGCAGTCCATTACTACTTTTTAACTCTTCCCCCATCTCCCCTCCATTATGCACCTGTAACAACTCTTACCACCTTGAAATTATAGTGTATCACTTACCCTACTGAAATGGGGACAAAATGTTGATGATATAATAGTTCATTGCTCTGCTCTTGCAAAGCAATTGAGTACAAGGACTACCATGAGAAATTTTGGAATTAAAACAACCATTTTTGTAGTTAACTAACTTTTAAGTTAAAAGTACCATAACTTTTATATTATTAACATCCATATCTTAATGCTAATGTAGTTAAAAAGTTCATACACCTTTGTAGGATATATCCATACTACATGAAATACATACCTAAACTGTGTTATGTACCACCAAGGAACAGAACTGCCCCTACCCCAATGTAATTCTGTGTAATATCAAAACCTGATGCATTATATAATTTATGGACAACTTCTGAGAATAAGACTTTTTTTTAACAGAGTTAAAATTTCTTTAGCTCAAGTTGTTAGTGAAGATACCCCAAGGAAAAGAACTCATTCTGGGCTCTTTCAGGAAGTCAACAAAATTTAATTTTAAATTCACAATTTAAAAAAAAATTACAAATAAATAAAGAAATTCTAGGAATATTCAACAAAGGTAGTGGTATAATTTGTTTAATGGGACGTCTTAAAGAAGCAAAAATGAGAATTATAATTTTTTACTTAAAAGTAAGTGTCACGAGAATGTTTTCATATCTCACAATTTTTGTATCTTGATTGAAAATGTACATACCACATTTCTGCTCATCTGATGCATCATATGGACAGTCTCGGATATTATCACAGCGGTTTGATGAGGGAATACATGTACCATCATCGCATTGCCATTCATCAAGATGGCATTCTGGAAATCATAATCAAGTTAGGTAAATTCATTATTTTAATGTTTTACTGTGTTATTTATCACATGAATGTAATAACCCTGGATAACAATTTAAGGCTCATTTGATAAATTCAGGTTTGATTAATTTCATGATAAACTATGGATTTATGTCAACTTGGTTTTGTATAGAATACCAGATTCAAAACAATAAGTTTTGGAAAGTTAATTTTTTTTGTGACAAGAATTAGTCTCAAACATCATTCCAGAAAAAATAAGTTTTTTATGTGATAAATAAATAAATTTATTGTCAAAAAACAGTACAAACTGTGTATGACCACGTGGAGGATATATGTCATTCACAATTTATTATGCACAATAATTCATGGTGCTCACAGAAGAACTGTAACTAATGCCTGAACTCTATGTTCATATAGGAATACTAATTTCAGTTAGTAAGTGTTTGCTGTTAGTTGTTGATTTGCCAGGCTTGTTTCAGGATTTCTGAATTGACCAGGCGATTTCCATTTATTCATGCAATTGAAAGTAGATATGTTGTGAGTGAATTGCAGACGAAACTACTCTCCTGAATATGGAAATATATATTTTTAATACTAAAACGAACCACCTACTTCTAGAAGTTCTTTGTTTAAATTGGTATTTTTTTCATATGATTATTATTTGAAGAGATTATGATATTTGTATAATTCTTCAATCTGGTGTATGGAAATTTTGAAGAGACGGGAGGGTTGGAGCAAGAGAGGAAGCTAATAATTAACGAGTAAATAAACATATAAGGATAATTTACGCATATTATAACTTTTCAACATGTTATTGTTTATAATATATCGAGTAAATTGTACCAAATACTGATATTCTACATTGGTGAGACGGATTGCGGGTCGACACCTCCCAATACTCCTCTAAAAAATCTGAATTCCACCTCTGACGGAATTCGTAATTTATGTCAGGAACAAAACAGTAGTTTTAGTGAGGCCAGAAGCACCACTCGACTTTCGTACCGTCGATTTGGGAAAAGCAAGTGTCGAGGATCACAGGGGACATCTCATATCAATCTACATACCAATCTTTCAAACTCAAATATTTATTCAATTCATCACCTCTTCAGATGTTGAATCTTTGAAAACAAATGACGACAACCGGGAGGCGATGAACTTGAAGAAATTTTACTCAGGGATAAGTATCTGCATTACTGTTTGCTCACAATTTTTTTGTACCATGATGGAGAAGACAGTTTCCCATTATTATAGGACACCGATTATGTGTCGGAGGAGAGAAAACTGTGGTCATTCATTTTCAGCTAAATTAAAGGTAATTCACTTATGATTATTTTTTACTTTCTTCATGTACGTAGTAGAGAGATTATATACAAAAAAAATCGGTGGTGGAGATATCCGTTTTGGGCGTCCCTGATGTCGAAAAAGTGTTTTTTAATATTACATCCGACTCTCCTGCGCGCACCGATTCTGGCTAAACAAATTGGTCGATTTCATTTGAGCTTATTATCCGCTTGGTGTCTACGCACGCGCTCCATTGTTTTTACTTTACTTACTTCAATATAACCTTTCACTTTATTAAATTAATTTTGTTTACTTTTTCTTTAAATAATTATGAACTTTATATGAAGATCAATGTACATTTTCGAAAATTTCACATAAACTTCCATTTTTTTCTCTACATAAAGTGTAATGAGTATATATTACATCTGAATAAGAGGTATTGCGCTTTAAAGTTTGGTATAGTCGTACGAAAATAAAATCTCTCAACCCCACCTCTTTATTCATTCTACCGGTATCCCTACTACGCATTTCGAGACAACTGAAAAATATTCAGCAGTGTAGCATCAAACAATAGCAGAATACAGCGTAAAAAATCTAAAGAGAAAGTTATAATTCCGATGAAATTGATAGAATGGAAAACCAACTCCGGATGTGAAATTGCACGATCGTGTGCCTACAATGAAATTNATATATATATATATTTGTAATGAAAATGACTGATATTAGGGTTGCTCAGAACCTGAAAGAAGAGTTAGTTTTAGATATGAATGATAGATGTACTGTAATGTATGCTGAATAATGTTTTTTAAATTAACCTGGCATATGTGTTTTCAATAAAATGTTATTTTTTAAGACGCCTTTAAAATATTTAGTTGCATGGATATTTTAGAAATTTGATGACATTTAAATGAGTAAACAATTTGAATGAAGTTTGATTTGAAAATGATATTCTCTGTAACTCTGATATGAGTGTATTGTTTACCGTTCATACACAAAATAATTTCTTTAATCAATTATGTAGTGCAATGCTTTTTCACCCGTAGTTTAGCAAAATTAATTTCAACATCTCGGGGTATCAAAATATTGGTTCTTGAAATATTTGTTAATATGAAGCTGATCGGATAAAAAAGGTATATTTTAACTCATTAATTCAATGTAAGTGTAGATGATTATAATCACAAAGTCACCGAACGTACCGGAATAATTTTCGGAGGCTTTTTTCAAAATGTCTTTTATTTCTTTGACTTTTTGCGCGTATTGATTTATTTGGGTAACAAACGTGTTTATTCTAAGGGAGAATAACAGGAGAGCGGGTCAGCGACAGATTGAGGTGCAGCCATACGGCCAACAACGAGAAGCAACTATACAAATAATTTATACAATATCCTCGTCCCTACTTTCAGACATCCATTTTAAAGAGTACCCCCTCTTAAATTCCATTCCAGACTCCTTATCTCTGACTTCCTTAGATCTTTAGAATTAGATTACTCCCCGGAAGCAAGCAAGGGACCATCCCATCAATTCTGATCAAGGTCCGTTAGGCAGTGGCGAATTTATCATTTTTGCTCCTCAAGGCAAATCCATGGATAACATAAGGGTAAAAATTGTTCGTTACTCGTTACAATATCTACAAAATACCATCAAAAATCTATTTAATTGAATACAATAATTTGTAGTATTATCAAATATTTAAGTTTTTCCCAAAAATATTCCTAATAAATGGGAACTATTAAATTCGAGATTAATAACATTAATGAGACCGCCGCCCCTAGGCCAGGGATTGGAGAGCCTATTGTTTTAAAAACCATCTCTGCCCAACCGAAAACCGGAACAAAATGCGGGCCAGGATGCTGCAACAGAGATATGTACACAACCTTCCTGAGGAATAAACTGAATGTAAACATTTATATATTAGAATGTAGTCATTGCTGTTTCGTATATTGCGTTAAGGAGGTGCATATCCTGACTAACTCTTCGCCGTAAAGGCGCGGCCTGGGCGCGGCGACTCTGCTCTGTTTCAAAGGAACACTGAGATGTCTTGTGCATAACCTTGCCACTAAGTAGGAGCTATTTTTGGCGAGTGACTTTTCAAGGGTTGGAGGCGCAGAAATGGATGTTTGCATCACAACTCGACCTTACTCTCAATACAATTTTACAATGTTTTCAAGTTTTATGATCTTTTACGGAATGAATTAAGTTTATTTTGTTACAAACTGCGTATGACCACGTGGAGGACAATACACAAATTTACTCTCCAGAAGCAAGGAAGGGACAATACCTTCAATTCCGATCAAGGATTTAACATTTCAGTACACTCCTAAGATAATAATAAAAATAGACCTATTATAATATCAACAAAATACCAATAAATTTATATTTATTAAAACACAAAATAAACTATTTCACAAAATCATATTATTATCAAACTATAGATCATTCGGAAAACATTATTTATAAATCGTAACCATTAAAATAACTCTAAATTCGAGATTAATTATTACAATAGACCAGTATCTAGAGAGGCAATATATAAAACCCGAGGGAAAACCGAAGAAAAACCTAGTTGAGGATGGGGTTTCAGAGTTAATTCGCACAACCAAGCTTATGTACGGAGATCACTTATCCATATCAATTAACTCGGTCGTTCATCCGATTCGAGATGCATCTACAACGCGTAAAAGGTTTCATGGGAGATTTAACTCCCTCGTGTGGCTTGGGTTTATGTAACCATCAATTGAATCGCGGTTTACTTGGAAAACTTCGCAGCTCTTAACGATTCTGTAACCAGTAGACATTTATGATATTTTCAAAGGAACGCGAAGATTTGAGTGAGAACAAACGATTTGGAGGAAAAAATTCCTCGTCCTCAAGGAAACAATTTTTTTAAATTTCATTAACCAACAAAATATTTTTCACAAATTAATATATTTGTCTCATGCCATGTAATATACGTTTACTCCAAATTTTGATCCCTTTGCGTTAACAAATCTTATTTTTACCACTGAAGTGAGTGACTTCTCCTCTTTAACACTCCGAGAATGTTTCAAGAATTAATTCAAAACTTGAGAATAATTGTTGTCGTCTACGCGGTTGTTCTTAAAGCATAAGTTCGTATTTTCCCGGGAGTCAGACCGTTCTCGGGGACACTCCGATGGTCGTGTTTCTCATTAGCAATCCAGGCTTCTATGATCTTTTTTGCAATTAGGTTGAAATTAGCGTACATCACATCGTAATACGGATGAGGTTAATTTTGTATTTTAAGTCTGGTTTGTTTCTTTCAGGGGTACCAGGATAATTTGGAGGACCTGGGGAAGATTTCGAATTTGGACCCATCTCACCTTTCCTAGCCCTTCTCCAAGTTCTTCCACCTCTCCTCCCAAGATCTAAATTGTAAATAACAGTATGAAAATATTTCAATACTTTAATAGCATACACATATTGACCTATCACACATAGTAGCTCGTAAAATGCACATTAAGGAACTTAATTAACAAATGAATAAGAGAATATTTAAATAATGTCGTTTTTTATATTACTTAAACGAAATTTATCTTTATTCAGTTACTGTAGTTTAACAACTGCCGTCAGTAATTTTTCAACAAATAAATTTAAATTTTAAATTTATTTATTGTCAAAAAAGAAGTACAAACTGCATATGACCACATGAAGGAAAATAAACTAATTTACTCTCCAGAAACAAGCAAGGGATCATCCCATCAATTCCGAACAAGGGCCCCAGGGCAGTGGCGGATTGAAAAACTTCAGCAAAAATTCCTAGATAAGATAAAAAGTTATCTACGTGTTATAATACTAATAGAATATCAACATGTTTGTAATTTAACACAAAAAATTATTTCACATGTACGAATTATTATCGAACTATAGATTATTCTGTGTATAGTGATTACAAATCATAAGATGCCCACCGGTGGCGCAGGTGGTAGTGTTGTCGCTTGTCACGAAGTCATCCCGGGTTCGATTCCCGATGGAGACCAGAAAATTTGTAGCTTTTTACATTAATGTCCCAGTTCATATAGCTGTGACTACTGAAAAGCCAACCTTCCTCTACCCAGGTCCTCCTAGTATCAATTACTAACCACTTCTACGAACCCCTCCACGTGAGCCAAGTTGTTGGTAAACTCAGCTAAGCGGCTCACCTACTACCAATGACTTACCACCCAACACCTAACTCCTATCGCTCCACGTAGATAAGCTTCAATAGCACGCTACATTTCCCATTTACAAATACAGCAATTAAAAAAATCATAAGAATTGAAATAACACTAAATTCACGATTTATTGTTTCAATAGACGCGCCCCTAGACAAAAGCCTAGACAACCTATATAAGAAATTAGCTTCTACCAGAAGGAGCAAAACCCGGGCCAGGATGGGGCTACAGAAATACGTACATAACTGTGCCAATGTTCTTTTTTTTTTTTTTTT
>NNCF01128925.1:27391-56334 GCA_002313205.1 Laupala kohalensis | reverse complement strand
TGTTCCACACGCTGCACTGCGACTGCAGTTGACACCTCCACAGGACGACCAGGACGCTCCCCATCTCTGATGCTTCGCCTTCTGAATCCAATTGAACACAGCTTTCCTTGAGAAACAGTTGTCACCATACACGGGATGCATTACGCGATGCACTTCTTCTGTGAACAGCCCTTTGGCCTACAAAAAAAACGTACAACTGCACGCTGTTCTTCTCGTGTACATTCACGCAACACAACCGCCATCGTGCTCTGACTACCTCTGACTGACTGCATGCCTACGAGATGTCGCGCAGTCTAAACGACAAGCATACATATGCTGCCATCTGTTGGCAAAAAATGCGGTCGTATTTAAAACAGTATAAGGGAACCTGAAATTTGCGACGTATATATTGGCTTTTGAGGCCTCGCATAATGTTGTAACCTACATGCGAGGCCTCCTTTTCTCATCATAATTGACAAATTACAATACCTGTCTCTTGATAATTGCGGAGTAGACCTAATTTTGCCATGTTTAGCACACGAATGCATTTATGCGGAAGGAATAGATCCTATAAAAAAATTATTATTTTAGCGGAAGGAGCTTGGAATATTCTTCCTAATCCGCATTGCCAGGATCATAGTTCAATTCATTATTTGATCAATATATTAGTTCCATGAGTATTGTTTCCTATTTATGTTTTGATGGTCAGTATTTAAAGTTGGATGCTTCCTATTCCCACCAACCTCGTATCACCAACAGTGTTCGAATTAAAGAAAATGTGGAGGAGGGAAATTAAAGTTTGTGTTTTTATATTTCAATACAGTTCTCTATTAAATTGTCAAGAAAATAACACTATACTTAGAGAGAGTGAGGGAACTTAAAAAGATCTCATAGTTTTTTCTAATTTCTATTTTATTCTGTATATATATGTGTGTGTGTGTATACATGGAGTCAGCGCAGCTTTGTGGATAGAGCACTGATTTGCTGGCTGGATGGCCGGGGATCGATCCCCGGTGAGGTGGGTATTTTCACCACGCCTCAACATCTAGACTGGCTCCCAGGCCTAAAATGAGTACCAGGATGTATCATGGGGTCGAACCGGTCGGAGCGAGATGCTGACCACATCTCCTCGTTCTAATGCCGGGGTCAAAAAAAATGCGCGAGCTCTACACAAAGGGCTGTAGTGCCAGATAAGAAGAATATATACATTCTTTCTAGAGTGCCTTATTATAATGATGTACATATATTCCGTGTTTGATTCCTCAGTTGAAATTAATTCTTAATTTTGGCAATTATTATTTCAAAATCACGAGGTGTGGAATTATTTTCCCCCGTGTGGGAATAAACATAAGAAGAATTGTGGGGGGAACTTGACTCCCTCCTCCCCTTGAATTCCAATCCTGCTCACCAAGACTACTCAAAGGAACAACAAAACCGCGGCAATATGATGTTGAGGCATGGGAACTACCATCGTGACAGAAAACGTGTCATGCTGAGGTGATTGTGAATGATTTAATCGACATTACCCATCGGACCACCTCAATTATATAAAAATATTTATGCGAAAATGTTAAGACAATGTCATCCGTCATGGTTAATCGATCCGTGTAGAAGGGAGTAATGAAGGTCTACGAAATCTGAAACAGATGGATTTTTTCTGTACCTCCTCATTTACATCCCGATAGTTTTTCTTCTCTGCATTTTCGATTATATACAAAATAATTTAAATAATTTCACACCTATTTATAGACTGTCTCGCTCGAAAATTCCTGGTCCAGAAGAATGCTGCTCTAATATCTTTTTTATTTTATTTTTTCCTGATGTGTGCTGAATTCCGTCTTCTCTCGTACGTCACTTACTCATAGCGTACCGGACCACCAGCTCAGATATGTAGGAGATTGAATATGTTTTCCTTCTAGAATTCTGTATACCTGAGTCACACGACCCAAAGGAAAATGTATCAATGTAGGTACATTTGCAGTGCCAAGATTGCTTTACTTATCTTAGACCACGGGCCATTTTCAATACATTTTCGATTGATCGGGCCGGCACTGGATGCGGTTTGGCGAAACGTTGCCCAATTAATAAAAGTAATGAGTCATATTTATTTGTACCGTGATATTTTGTCTCTCATCAATAAATGTCTATTATTTCAAGTGAAAATTAAATAGTATATTTCTTAATTTTTTAAAAGTATTTATAATATTTAATATTATAATAAAATGTGTTCATATTGTAATGTACGACGAGGTAATTCCGAACACAATTTTCTATTTTCTTTCACAGTACATGCCATGCCAAATATTAATTGGGATAGCACATTTATAACATATATTGGTTCCCCCCGACGTTTGGTGAAATATTTGATGAAAAATTTACTATAATTCGCGGGACACCAGTTAGACAACGCTGATTTAATGTGTAACAGTAAATTGTTTAGTACTTCTGGGAATAATTTATTTATTATGTCGTGAGCACATAAAATTCGTTGAATAATAAATATGGTGTCTACAAACAAGTATACTGTAGAGCAAAAATATTTGATCGTAAGAATTTCATTGTAGGGGCGTGGTAAGGATTGGAAGTCGAGTAAGTGCGGGTAGGAATGCGGGCTGCATCACCTGGTGTCAGTTCGTATCTTCATGCGTCTCCGAGCGTTGTGGCCTTGGACTCCAAGAGCGTTGTAATGGAGCGTGACATAAGAGCAAAGAGATCCTTTCTCTGAAACCTTTGCGGGGAATTTAATTTGCATAACTTATCTTTGTTCTTATGCAAAATATCACTCCATTGTTTTTAATCACACCATTGCCGTAGTGCTTTCAAAAAACTGATAACTATTTCAAAACTTTTTTCTCGCATGCTTGTATAGTGTCTTATTATTTTTATAAGTTTAGTTTCATATGTACTCTACCTTGGGACGGTTGTGTACATTAATTCTGTAGCCCCATCCTGGCCCGGGTTTTGCTCCGGTTTTCCTTCGGGCAGAGGTGGATTAGACTCGCTAGGTTCTTTCGTAGTGACGGCGTCTATTGAAATAATAAATCTCGAATTAAGTGTTATTTAATAGTTACGACTTATAAACAATTCTTTCCGAAAATCTATAGATAGAATAATTCGTACTCCTGAAATAACTTTTGTGAGTTATTTTTGGTATTATGTTAATTTTATAACTCGTAACATACTATTTTTATTACTACTAATTATAGTACTACTAACAATAGGAGTGTGCTGGAACGTTGAATCAGCCTCTGCATTAGGACCGTTGATCGGAATTGATAGGATGGTCCCTTGCTTGCTTCCGGAGAGTAATTTAGTTGATTATCCGCCGTGTGGTCATACGCAGTTTGTTACTACTTTTTCGACCATAAATTTATTATTATTTTAAGAGCGAATCGCGAGAAAGAGTGAAATGTGAAGATTTGCGAAGGGTGGTTTGTAAGCCAGCACTACATGGGATATTACGAGAGTCATTACATTTATGTTGAAAAGCTAGGTTATATTTTTCAAATGGGAATATTGGGAACGAAAATATATTGTCTAATTAATAAATACGGTGTTATTGGAGGACTGCATAAAATAATGTATTGTGTCTTACTTGACACACTTCATGTCAAATTACGATATTTTTTTAGTCTATTTCACAGTTTAAAAGACTTACCCGACACGAGAATAAAAAATACACCTACCTTGAATTAACTTTAAGTTTTCAACTATACCTCATTAACAAATAAATAAAAAAGTTACAAATGAATTGTTATTTTTACAAGCTTTTATTTAATGTTAAGCATAAATCTTGCAAATAATTTTTGAACCTGTTCCCGCTGTCGAAATTGACTGAAATTTAGTACACGTACGAAATTGACTGAAATCTGTTGACAATGAATTTATGGTGTCGAACGTCGAAGAACCGGATAAAATCAAGTTTCTTTAGGGTTTTGGTTTTGAAATGTTAAATGAAGACAGTAGCTATCTCTCCTCTCGCGTTTAATTTCGCTCCTGAAATTATCAGATTCATTAGATTTTTCAGTTTCAAACTCTCGAATTTTTGTAATTTTTTTTGTAAAATATTGGATACGGATACCTACACTTTATTTTTGATAAGAGAGTTGAATTATTACTGGTTCATTGCTGATAATCAGTACTCTTATTTTACATGTATTGCATATTTTTTCCTGACATTCTACGAATATGGATTTGAGGATTCGATTTCTAACATTTTTAATACCTTGGGACCACTTGATTTTATTTAAATAGTGCATTTAAATACATATATTAAAAAAATTTGTTTGCACATGAATGCATATTTTTTAAGTTTTTTTAACTCTGTAATTTTTAGATTTAATTACTTTAACAATCAAAGTTTACATGTTAATTAGTTATATATGGTTCATACAGTATGAATGCTCAGTGGTATTATTTAACTAACCCAATTTACTCTTGCTCTGTTGTAGTAACAATTAAATACACGTAAACCTTGAATTTTTAGTGAAATTTCTTTAGTGCATTCGATTGGATTTTTAGTGCATATTTTTGATTTTTAGCGCATATTTAAAAGTGTTTAGTGAATATTTTCCGATTTTTTGTGGATATCGATCCGAGTTCTGCTGATAACTACATATACTTTTTCTCGAGTACAATGTAACTTTAATCAGCAAATTCTAATTGGAACAAGCAAAGTACAAACGCCACACACGAATTCGATATTGGTCTTTACTACACAAAAAATATAATAGAAACCGGATGAATTTCTCAAGGATTGTGACATCAGATCAGCTGTAATCGGCCACTCCAGAATGGGAGTAAATTTGAAAGAGAAAAAAAAAGATGTGTCTATCATGAGGATAATATATCTTTTCCGCTCAACCTAAATATTTCTACTGCAGAATCTTAGCAAAAATATGTCGATGTTAATTACATTATTTATCTAATCTACGAATGCGCCACACCACATGTACTTTTGGCCTAGATTCAAATCTGTATTATGTTGCGACATGTTTCTTGTATTTTTACTTTTTCATCGTGAATTAGATTCTTTTTACTAACATTAACGTCCATTGTATAATCCAAATAAATAAATAAATAATTGAAGACTTACGACCTGACGATGGACGAAGACCATTTATTTTGCTTTTACGTTTTTTCAAAGAACAATATCAAAATGGTATTCGTCCATCGTCAGGTCGTAAGTCTTAAATTATTTATTTATTTATTTGGATTCTTTTGCTCTCTTTTTAAATTTATCACCCTGTGTTTCATATAGTATTTTCATTCTCCCTATCTTAAAGCGTTTTTCTCTCAGATGAGAATCACACCGGTTATGTAGAATAAGATATTATCAAAAACCTCTATCAAGTTTCACATATTTCTTCCGTGAGCCTTCACGTGGAGGATATGTGATAACTTTTAGTCAGATGAAAATGGCGACCAGCCGGGAAGCGAACCCGGGACTGAGGTTCGGTCTGAGTGGAAATGGTGTACAGTTTGTTTCACGCGTGAAGCCATAAACTGACCGAACTAAGGGACATTTATCCGAGACATTCTGATGAAAATTTTCCCTAAGGTTTTGATGTAGGATTATTCTCTGCAATTGGAGACCGCGTAAATTGTAAAATGGACCCCCGCTTTCACCACGGTGTCATGCGTCGCCAAACGATTTTGCCGATATTCCATTTACCTTTTTCTGCGAACACTGATGATTTAGAAAGCATAGTTGTACATTATTCACGGAACCGAAGCGGTACCCAGTAAGTAAATTTTTAAAAAGTGAAAACAATATAGAAGTAACGACTTTTCTTTTTAGTTTTTCCGCTGCAGTTTGTTTAGTTATTTCAAGGTTTAAGGAAATAAAATCTCAAATGCTCGATCGTCTTTGGTCTTACGAGTATAAGTGAAATTTGTTGCACCTTTATTCTGTTTGTTTCAATTACGCTCGCTTGTCTGAGGATTTGAAAGCTTGGGCTTACAAAAAATAATCCGTTGGATGCAGGCTCTCCCCCCCCCCCATACACCCATCGCGGTATGATGCTGATGAGTAAAGTAAATTATAATCTCAGTGGATTATGGAAAACATGGGCAATAAGTAAAAAAAAACTTGGTTGCTTCGTGAAGGACATACACGTTATAAACAACCACGTTATAAGAGGTGTTTCATTGAAGTGATTGATAGATTTATTGGATGGTTCAGTGTTACGGAAATATACTTCCATTGATTATTTACTTAATCATGCAAACAGGGATTCGTATACTGCTGGTACATACAATACATTTTATAGGTTGGATATTTCAGTTGATTGTATATCTGGTTTAATACCCTGAGCCTCGTAAAATAATATATTCACGCGAAGTGTTTGTTTTGTATATATTAAAAAGTATTCGTATGTTTGATTATAAAAAGTAAGAACTATATTTTTCAACCGTGGATATTGAGTTTTGTATTTAAATTTACCTTCTTGAAACCCTCCACTGACATTAACTTAGATTATGTTAGTGTTTTTGTTTGTTTGTTTTTTGTGGGGCTTTAGGGCTCGTCAACATCGAGGTCATTAGAGCCCTTTATGTTAGTGGTGTTCATAAAATATATTTAATCCTTCATTTTAATTAAGATTGTTAGTTAAACCCAGCCTCTTCCCACTTCATGTGGCGTAGGCGAATGGGTACGGATATATGGTGCTTCAATTGGTTTTGGCTGGGGAATACTAGGGTGCACCTCCCCTGAAGCAGTTATTATGAATGACATGAGGGTGAATGAGTATGAGTGAATGTTGTGTTGGAATGATAGGCAGGGGAAACTGGAGAATCCCCAAAAATCCTGCCGCTATCACCATTCCGTCCACCATTATACTTGGATCGGGCCGGGTTTGAACTGGCGTCCCCAGAGGTAGAAGACGAGCGCACTACGCCACGGGTCGCCCTCTTCATTTTTATTAATATTACAAGGAGTATATCGTTCGTTTCTCGAAAAACACTTGTCACTGCACTTAACTCTGGAGAATGACTGATGCTTGGGAATGATGGGAGAGAAGATGATTAAATGATATTCTATGCAATCATTGGCACCTTATCCAGGAAACGAATCCACTATCCTTGTCGTAAAATCTCGCGCCTTAACCTCTAACGCCATTTGTTCACTACGACTATATGTGATTAAAGTAGACGAATGGCTGATGCCGCGGCGAAGTCGTGACTTCCGCGCGGAGAAGAGTTAAGGAAACTAATGAGTTCGGACTTTGGTTCATCCGAGTTCAAGTTCACTTTTTACAAAGATTCAGGATAGGGCGTAATACATTCCGGCACGCATCTGAATTGGCATTGCAATTGACAAATAGTCATTACAGTTCAAGCGATGCAAGATTTACCATTAAGACTATGCGCACACTAACGATACAAATGTCTTTGAGCTGTCGAACGATAGTTTGTCGTAGGTCTGCGATGTGCCATAGATCTCAACACACGTTCCTTTGTCGGGCTGGGACGTCGAAGCACCCAGACAGTTTTGTCGTTTTCCTGATTCCCAGATTCTCCTTTCAGACGCTTCTACCCAGGTCACTGCCACCAGTTTTGTCAGCATCCCTCTCCCAGTGCATTTTTAATCACTAGTGTGCGTTGTACCAGACTTTGCTACTAACGCCGTTTCTACAGAAATGTCGTTTCTACTTTCTGTCAACAAAGACTGAAAACTTTAGGAGCTTAGCTAGTGTGATACTGATAAAAAAATTACTTCAAGAACATATGAATTGGTTCGGGGGGGGGGAGGAATTTTCAAATATAAAATACACACACACACACACACATATATATATATATATATATATATATATATATAAGTGTGTGTGTGGAGAATCTCAAAAAATTTGAACGGAATGGACATAAATATTTGAAATAAAATTGCGGTGTTAAACTTGTACTCTTACAAAATTCACTAGATTGTATAGCACGTATTACAAAATTCTGAATTTAGATGTTCAGTTAAGCAATGGCATAAAAACACATAAAGCAAAGAAGCAATACCGATGTTACATTTTCTTCTTGGTATCGCAAAATTCGCTAACATTTATGTATCTTTTTTCCATTGATCTCTAAAAGTGTGCCAATAAATTAAAAAAGGTCATATCATTAACACTCCACAAGATTTTCGTATTATTTTCTCAACATTTCTATAAAATTTACTGAAACCTTAACTTCATTAGTAAGGATACTTAACACGCATTAAGTGAAATTCTGAATCATTTCTGAGTAACTTTTCATTTTCTTACGTTTCGGTCAAAATTCCTCTGTTTTGAGTTTCTGTGATGTTCCCGATGGCATAAATCTGAAATACGTTCATCTTGTCCCGACTTGAAAACAAAGGCCAGGTGATGGAAACTTTACTCATATCAAATTAACTAAATAATCCATATGAATATTGCATAATTGAAAAAAGGTCTATATATTAAAATGTTTCTTTGATACACTTTTCATGAACCATGTAAATCATGCCCAAGACGTTTAACATATTTTAGAATGAATAATAAAAGAAAGAATGCGTCTTCGTAAAATTTGCAATAATTGAAATTCATGAGGTAAACAAAGATAAAGATATTTCTAATGACAAATAAATAAAACATTAAGAACATTTTCACATCCTGAGAAGGATAAGTCAATAAACGAGTTCATACATTTTCCGCTACGTCTGTTCTTTCCATCCACAAGGAAAATATTGCAATCGTCCGACATGAAATTTTACGGAATCGTTCGAGGATGTCCTTTATTAAAAATACGTGATATGGTGACGTACGCAAGTATGTGTCCTCAAAAATACGTCAAAGGATAATCACTATCACATAAAGCGAGAATTACGCTTGTTCAGTGTAAAACATTAATTCTGGGCAGTTGTATACTTCTGTGATGCTTTTCGGGCAAGATCAATTTCACGGTGTAAATGTCAGACAGACTTATTTTAAATTACTTGTGTTTGCTTGGTTCTTTTAGTTCAGGGCAGCACTCTGAAAGATGCGTTTTTGAATTCAATAAAAATTATTCAATTCATGAAAATAAATGAAAAGTAAAGTTTTCGAATTACTACACATATAGGGAAACAAATAATTCGATATTAATTGTATGTGCCGTTAATTTGATTTCCTTCAACTGTTGACATATTTCAAACGGAAACGTGGATCCGCCAGTCCTATTTTTAATGATTGTGAGAACATGATATATTATTTTTACTCATAATAAGTAGAATAATCAGAATATAGTCATATCAAAATTTAAAAAAAGTATGTTATTTATTTTTTAAATTTTATTTATTTATTTATTTGTGTTTTAGAGTAAATATATCTAAATAGTTTTATTCGTTATTAATTATGTATGCAGACGGGAAATATGACTAATTAAAGAAAGAGGTCATAAGATGTATCTGTTGTTTCAAAAATTATCCCACAACTCATCTCTCTACTAATCGAATTGCAATTCTTTAGGTTCCAAAACTAATAGTATTACTTGTTTAAGTTCCAACAAAGATAAATGTTGTCGAAGTATGCTAGTGCTGAAATCTTACGAAATTGTAAGTCTGTCATCTTCTAAGACATCGTGTGATCTAATTTTGCTCGCATCGAAACTTCGAAAGTCAAGGCACGTAATTTTTCCAAAAAGTACCTGTTTACCGGATTGCTTATCAGCACCTGTCTCAGAAAATTCGCACTGGAAGAAACACGACGTTGTGCGAAAGCGGTAACAGAGAATACCCGGCGTAATATATAAAAAACACGCAAAGCCTAGTAACAGAAGCTTTGAACACATTGAGTCTTGTTGCTACTTCTTACTGCGCGAAAAATTTTGCTTCTCGTGTATTGTAGCTTGAAAAGTGGAATATACAAACTATATAACATAACTTGAAAATAATTTACTACTGCGTGTACCCAAAATTGATCCACGTATAGAAAAAGTTTGAAGTGAAAAGGAAATTCATTCGCATGAGTATTTTCATTTACTTTTCCGATCTTGACTATATGGTAACATATAATTGAATAACAGCATTTTTTGTTTACTCCCCTTATATTTTTCACATTGCAATTCAGAGGGATCGCGACACCCAGTTTGAGATGTGATGGTCTATACAATGATCAATGCGTCTCCTATTTCAGGTAATAGGGAGTAATAAGGGTAAATTGGCACGAAACAAGGAAAGGATTCGATTCATTTGAGGTAAGATTCGTAATCGGTCAATAAGGATGTATTAAATCCTGAATCGGTCTTTTCAGGAAATCTTTACGGTCGGTTTCAGGAAAGAAATCAGTGACTCAAAACGAGGTAAAAACTTGCATTTTTTTCTCGCGGAATATGTTTCTCTCTTATTATTACGTAATTAAAAGAGAATTTGCATCCTCGTTCCAGTTGACGTGTGCGAGCGTCCATGACGTTAAAAATACTAATCGCATCTCTTGTGAAGTATGAAACGAGTGAAGCTACTTCGTAAAGTCATTGCATAATAAACGAAGTCAACTATTCGATATGATAATAATTTTCTTGCTTAGTGAAACATGAAAAATAGAATGAGCTTGCGGAACATTTCTTTTCAGTGATTCAATTTTCAAATATGATCGTGAATAGATCCAGTTGTCATTTCAGTGCAAATTCTTCGTCTCTAGTTCATTTCAGTCATTTTCTTATCATAAAACTGATGTACGGTATGTCATCAATTGGTTAAAATATCTAGTCACATCGACAGAATGACGGTTTGAGGAAGAGAAATCACAAAGATACTATATTTTTTTAATTTGACGATATCTGTTGGAAAGGAATTTTAAGCTTTGGTGTCAAAGTAGCAGGAAACGAATCGAAGTAAATTATTGTTTTCAGTTCTGATTCGACTCGTGGTATTTTAAAACCTTTTGTTGTCGTGGCTTCCTGGCCCGTAAATAGGCATTGGGTGTGGGGGGTGAGGGCACAAGTTTTTCACCAAAAATTTATCCGTGTTAACTTTGGAAGTTATTTCCCTTAAAATATTTTAATTATTTCCGTTATCTCACGTAGCTAATTAGCCAGGTTAGGATTTTTAGGTGCGCAACTGTTTTCTTTGGTCGAATCCCCTTTTCCAACCGTTACAGTAGTTTTTCAATAATATTATGGAGCGCATTTTTTTTATTTTTAAGAGATGTGATGTCGAAGTTTCATTCCTTATATACTAGCTTGAAACTCAATAAAATATAATAGGATAAAGGTGATTTCGTGAATTAGTTGACTAAAACAGCACAATTTGTACCGTACCTCCTCCACGGTTACGTGTCAGATGACTTCACAATCTTCAGGGCTCGTAATCGAAACATGTCAGTACTTTCTCAGAAGCGTGCCTCTCCTATTCAGCAAGGTGGGTGACGTCACCTAACGGGAGCAGTTCCGCATGCCGAGATGAAATTGAGTATGGTAAATAGGACCTGCCTTCAGACAATAGAGGACGCAGAAACGACGTTTTATGTTTTTTGGTACGGTACGTTACAGCGTGCTAATATTATTTTAAGTATTATTTTAATAGTTACTATTTATGAACAATATATTCCGAATAATCTATAGTACGATAATATTATGATCTTATGAACTATAATTTTTTGCGTTTTATTAAATACAAAATTGTTGGTATTCTGTTGATATTAAAACACGTAGCTAACTTTTTATTCATATCTAAGGAAATTTTTGAATCCGCTTCTGCCTTAGGGCCCTTGATCGGAATTGATGGGATGGTCCCTTGTTTGTTTCCCGAGAGTAAATTATTTTATTATCCTCGACGTGTTCATACGCAGTTTGTAACTGCTTTTTTGACAATAAATTTATTTATTATATTACTTACGGAACATTTAAATTCATTTCTTTGTCCAAATATTTAAGACGCGGAATTGGTTTATAAAATAGTATAGGTCCTTAAGTCACAATTAACTGCTAAATATTTGGCTGAATAACGGACTTTACTTATAAATTAAAGAAGAGAGAATTTGTGAAAGTATTTTCTGTAATAAATAAATGATTAATAAGCAGTACATAAAATAGCAAAATAAAGCAAATCATAAAAATTACTATTTATATCAATTTGTACCAAAATACGCTATTGTTCACTGTAATGCAAGTTTATTATTTATAATAATAATAATTATTATTATTAGTATTATTATTATTATCATCATCAGACGACGAAACAGCAGAATTAAGATACTGTATTCGAGTTTTTGTAAAAATATTTATTTAAATTCATGAAACAGAATTTGGATGTAATATTTGAGTATTATATACAATTAGTTCTTAAAATAAAAATAAAAATAAAAAGTTGCTTGACGAAATCTACTTTTTAAGTCAGAAGTAAAGTATGTTAGGATTGGAAACAGTCATCTTTGTTACAAAGTTTCATTTCATACTAGTGTCGAAGATAAACCGTGAAATCTGTAATAAATGAACTCATCCATATTTCTCCTCCGCATGTGCACGACAAAAATACACCTACTAAAAAATATTTTAAATCAACACAGAGTTTTTTATTTCTAATAATAAAACACAACAAGTTTTTGATTTTTCTTCGAAAAATTAAAAAATAAAATAAAATCGTAATAACGCATTTTCTTATATTTTAAACAATTAAATATGTGAGAGAAAGTCACGATCTTTTCACTTCGGTCATGAAAACGAGTCAATATCTTTATTTGCATAGTGTGCCCTGAGGAACTAGAGAAAAAAACTTAAGTCGGATAAGGTCAGTAACCTATGATTTATGTAGTGTTTAGACAGTAGAGTATACGATACATTTTAATAGTAATGTGTGTAGTGGTGGGAATCGTTAACGTATGGATGATATAAAATTAACATAATTAAGTTACTAAAATGAAATTATTAACAAATAAAAAATTGACATTACATGTAATTACTTTGTTTTAAGAAAATTAAGTAGATATAGTTTTAAGTTTACACTATTTTGAAACATCCCTTTCCTAGAATTTGCTACCAATTTTAATGTAGTTCGTCTCATTTTTTTAAAATAACGAAGTATACTCATAATTACAGTCTACAAAATCCATACCTTTAAGGAATCAAATATTGTTTTATAACGATGAATATAGAATGTTAGAATTACACAATGATTATTTTTTTCATTTAATTATGTTAGACTACGTCAAGGATGTCTAGTAGAAACGGATGAGAATGAAGCAATTTATATATAGTAAAATCTCTGTCATTCTAAAATTTTGGGTAATTCGAACATTTTATTTGGTCCCTTTCCTTTCTAATAAGGAATTCGAAAATTCGTTCATTAGAAAAAATTTAGAAGCCCCGTGAGTTTCGAATTATGAAGGTTACACTGTACATGCAACGTTATGAAAATAAAAGAATGACAATATTTACCTGGAAAATAACCGGCATTGGCCACTACTATCAATCCGGCTACTACCGGCAACCCGACGAGTAATCGCGTCATCTCCGTTTTCTCAGACCATAGCTGCCGTTTCATCGCCTGCGACGCGCTCTGCGGTTACTCGGCGTGGAAGTTCCGTAGCTGCACAGGTCGCCGTGTCGTCTATGCCAAGAAGCGCGCCAGAGACAGATCTTGTGGTGCCCGCGGTCGCCTGACGAATCTTACGCTCGGCGAGTTTCGTACAGGATCGTTTCGTATCAAGGATACTCGCGTTTGTACTCAGGATGCGGCGCACGGACGCTATTTCAGTGGAGGTGAACTGACATGCGACTGACGTCCACCGGAACTGTGATATATTGCGGAAAAGAAGGTTTTTCCTACGTTGACGGACATGAACTTAAGGAAGAGATTTAACTTAATTTATGCTTTATTATATTAGTATTTTATTCGATGCAAATGAGTTATATTAAGAAACCTAGTGTAGTGGTTAACACCTCTGCGATCAAAGTAGGAGTCCGGGGTTCGATTCCAGGTTCGTCACCATTTTCACCTGACCGAAAGCTATCACATAAATTCACCACGTGTAGGGTACACGGAAGAAATATATGCGGTTTCAACTTATCCTCCATTTCCGACCCCTTCGAGAACATGTGAAGGTTAATGCATTGAGTGAAGTGACCTACATTCTTAAAGATATCTCACAGATATATAAATTCAATCTTTCATCTTTATATGACTTTTTTCGTTAATATGAGCTGCTGTTGATAAAAGACATTAGAAACTCCAGTTTTTCAAAACACATTTTTTTCTCGAAGAGCGAGTCAAAAGTAGAGAGGAATTTAGAAATATTTGAAATATTATAGCCTGGTTACATCTGTACTATTGTTGGATATCTATGAAATAAATAAATTGTCAAAAAAGCAGTACGAAGTGCGTATGGCCACGTGGAGGACGATAAACTAATGTACTCTCCGGAAGCGAGCTAGGGACCATACTATCTATTCTGATAGGGTCCTAAGGCAGAGGCGGATTGAAAATTTCACAAAACTCCTAGATAAGATGAAAAGTTAGCTATGTGTTATAATATCAATACAATATCAACAAATTTGTATTTAACACAAAACAATTTATTTCACAAGTACGTATTACGATCGAACTATAGATTATTCGGAAAATAGTGTTTATAAATCGTAAGTACTCAAATAACACTAAATTAAAATTTATTATTTCAATTGACGCGGCCCCTAGACCAGATCCTAGAGGACCTGTATAAAAAGTACGCTTGACATGAATGACAGCTTTTTGCATAAGTATATAAATATTCTTATTCAAATCAAGATTCTTAAGGCTTTCGTACAACTGTTTTTGTATTACACCAGTGGCTGACAAAACAATTTGCATAATGCACACTTTATCGAGCTTCTAGATCTCCTTAATTTCGTTACTCAGGTACAAATATTTGGTTTTCTTTTCAACTATTGTTTTCTCAATAGTATGTGTCTTTGGCACAGCCATGTCAATCAAAAACAGTTTTCTACCTTTTATCACGTAGCACTATGTCGGGTCTATTGTTAGGGACACTTCTGTCTGTAATTATAGATCTGTTATAATACAAAGTGAATCTATCTGTGTCCAATACAAGTAAAGGAATATGTTTGTAATATGGAGAACTCTCTTTTCAGCTCGAACTTAATGCCTAAACTCTGGTGAATAATAGCAACCACTTGGTTGTGACGGCATAAGTAGTCGGACTGAGAGAGAGCACTGCATGCAGACATAACATGTTGGATAGTTTCAGCTTTATCCTTGCATTTTCTACATCTGTCGTCCCCGGCATTCGGGTCCCAAATGATATACTTCAAATAGTTCTTTGTTTCGATCACTTGATCTTGGATTGCTATCATAAAGCCCTCTGTTTCTGGGAAGAGCTCGCCATGCCTCAATCACGCGTTCGACGCTTGCTTGTCGACATATGTTTGGTCGAGATCATTGACATGTCTCCCATGCTGATGCATGCTTTTTCATTTATCAGAGTTCTTCTGACTTGCTACGAATGGTTTCATTATTCTGAATATCATCACTGGCGAAGTTCAATGGAGTATACTTGTGGTCTGCAAAACACACACTTAGATGAAGATGTGACTCATTTTTCTTCTGGTGGAAATAGCCTCTGTGTTTTAATTTGGTTATTATGAAGGAGTCATACATCAGTCATCCGCCTTCCACCGTCCCCTCTCGGTTAAGTTAACCTCAGAGTAATAACTTTCGGTCAGGTGAAAATGGCGACGAGCCGGGAATCGAACCCGGGACCCCTGCTTTGATCGCAGAGGTGTTAACTACTACACCACCCGTTCGCCTTCCACATCGGTACACCATTTCCACCCAGACCTAAACCCCGGAAGACCTGAAACACATCCCCGTACAGGAGATAAGAGAACCAGGTGGCACACAATGCTGTGGGCACTTTATTACCGGTTTCACACGTACCTACGTGTTAAGGTTCGTTATGTACATATTTCTTCCGTGTACCCTACACGTTGAGAAGATATGTGATAACTTTCTGGTCTGGGTGACCGGCTCGTCGCCATTTTCACCTGACTGAAAGTTATCACATATCTTATCCACGTATAGGGTACACGGAAGAAATATGTACTTAACCTCGGAGTGTTTGCTTCCTCATGGTGTTTTCTGAACTTATGTAGTTGACCCCAAGTCTTCCTCATGATACTCTCTAAATCAGTCTTTGACCATGCGATGATGCCAAAAGAATACGTCAGAACTGAAAGATGTTAATAGCTTGGAAGAGATGCTTACTATTCAGATCAGTTTGACACAACATACTCACTCTCTTGCTATACTATGTTGTAAATGAATTCTTAATGCTGAAATGATGTATTTTCCTGGATTGTTCATACCCTACGTATTTATAATATTCACCACTGTCCAATGCTTCTATACGCCCTCCTTGCTCATATTCAAATCCAAGTATCTCAAGTTTGTCTCTATATATATTAACAATTTTGCATTTATCCACACCCAGAGTCATTCTGACGTCATGTGCGAATTGCTCGACACTCTCGATCTGTCCCACAAGTATATCGTATGATGGAGCATACAACTTCATGTCATCTATGTACAAGAAATGTGAGATTACATGATCTGCTTCATAGGACTTCAAGCAATATCCAACACGCGAGCTCTTCAAGATATTAGAAGTTGGTTGTTAGGCGAAACCACAAAGGACTCAGTGAATCACCTTGGAAAATTTCTCTTCTAATTGGTATTTCTGGATTATGCTACACCTGTTTTGTGGCAGGAAGAGAGATTACAGTTCTGCAACCCTCCATCAAGTTCTCCAGAAAATGTACCAGCACGTAATGAACTTTGTACAATTCCAGAACTTTGATCAACCATTCACGGGGAACAGTGTCACACGCTACCACATAATCTATGTAACAACTCGAGAGTTTTCTATTCTTCTTTTGGACCTGTCTCAGAATGACTGAGTCTATAATTAATTGCTTCTTGCATCTTTTACTTCCTTTTCGGCACCCTTTCTGTTCTTCGCTCATGATTTGTTGGTCTTCTACGTGAACATTTAGTACAAACGTTTCACAATACATCATTATTTTGTAAAATGTTTGCAAACATGTGATGGGACGATAATTTGCCGGATCTAAAGAACTCTTTCCTATTGGTACCAAATATGTCTTTCCTTCAGTCAGGAAACGTGGCAGAGCTTCAGAATTATCCAGTAAGTTGTATATAAATTACATTTCTATGAACAATAGGTAGTTTCTTATACCAGAAATTATGGATATTGTCGCTCCCTTGACTCTTCCAAATATGTGTTTTTGGTAAGACACATTGCAAAATGTCATTAGTAATCAAAGAAAAAAAATGTCTTTATGGAAAGTTCTATTGAGGACGCAGGTGATATGGTAAATACGAGTAAGTTGGCATCTGTGTGCAAAATCTTGTGTAATATTATAATATAAGTTCTAGAAATATATGTCATTTCGAGGTATAGTTAGCGCATTTTTTAGAGTAAAAGTATGTTTTTTGAACGTGGAAGTACTTATTATTATTATTACTATTATTATTATTGTTTTTTATGTTTCTATAACGGTCCATACCGGTTCTTCATCAATTGCGGGATTAGTTCCGAGCAATAGTGAGTAGCTTTATTCAAAGATCAATGCTGAGGAAATTCCTGACAATGTTAAGCACGACTAACTTCTGGATAAGGTATACAGTTCCCTTCTTGATCCCTAGGGCTTCGAGCTTTTACGTAGGTTCTTGTGTACGAGCCATATGTTGGAAACGACTAAGGGCAGAATATGTACTTTGTTTGCCATCCACTGGTTTTTAATATGCCCAGTCTGCATATTTCCTTTGTTTCTCAGCGTAGGTTTTTTTGCATATTTCGGGAAATGTCGACAATGACGGCTGTGTTTTTAGTTTTATCTATGATTTTTATGTCTGGTCTATAGTGTTCCACGGGGTTGCATGTTACAAAATTTCACTCCATCATTCTCCAGCAACGGTTCTGGGCAATATTCATAGTACGATGTGCGCTCTGAAATTAGTCGAAAGTTGTGGGCTATTTCTTGGAGAACTATGTTGTTGTTATTATTATTATTATTATTATTAAAGTTTCTTTATTCTTATATCGTACCGCCCTGGACTATTGGAAGTTTAGAGAGATCAATTATAACATTATACAAAAGTGAACTTCCAGTTAGTGATGAGCATATTGATTTTGTTTTCTTGGTTTTGGCTCTCAGCGTCGCAGAAAATGGAAGACCAATCAAGATCCAAGACTATTGTAAAACCGTTCTAAATTTGCACTTGGGGGTTTTGACAATCTAACAACGCTGCACGGTCTCCCTTCGCAGGTCTATATTTCCGTAAACTCCAAATTGACCAGCTTCTGGGGGAGGAGGTCGGTGATGTCTTCAGTCAATTTTCACTGTCATGGGTGGGCGGCAGTCATCCGTTTCGAAGCGTTCGGTCAGTGCTTCAAGCATAAGCCTCCGTTTCAACCTTTGAAAATTACAATGTTCAGAACTGCGAGTTGGCCCATGAGGTCATACGAGTATAATGACCGGGAATGAGTTTACCGCTGACAGCCGGGAGTGCGACGTTGTCATTTTCCGCTAAAACTGGGATGAGAACGATAAATCCAAGGGCAAAGTAAGAACAGCGAGTGTATACGATTAATATTACTAGAACAATACCAAAATCGACAAGAGTATGCGATAAGTGCAATACCAAGCTCATCAAGGTCTATGCGCATCACTACAACCAGTACGATCAAAATTGTTGTCAAAAAGCTGTTTCAACAAACATATTGTTAAATTCAATTTGTGTATTTCGAATTTTCAATAATTAGGTATTATAAATACAGTCACTGCAACTAAGATTTATTATGATGCTTAATTCTCTCTAATATTTGAAAGTATTTCATGTGTTTATTTAGTTATTATATACTTATTCTATATTGTGGTGTGGTTCAGGCCATCTGGTCTGCTTTTCCATCTAACCATATAATTTGGACGATGAAATTGGGAAGGAGAGATGTTGCAAGTGTTAAGGGGTGGGGGTGAATATAAACTTGTGACAAAACTATTAGCTTTAACGTATAATACCTTAAGATGGCTCGATCGAATCTTACTAGTCAAAGGAAGTTCTTGAAATTCATCCCGCAAAAATAGTTTTTAAAATTAAAAAGTGTCAATAGAGCATGAATACTCGTACATTTGTCTACAGGTTCTACAGGTGAATTCGAACAATCCAATAATCGAAAAAAAAAAAATTGTCGCTTACAAAATGAGCGAACTGGAAAATAGGGCGAGAGTATGAATAGCCTATGTGAATAATTGAAAGGAGATGCAATATACACTTCTGAAAGAAAGACGAAACAATTTGTGAAAAAAGTTTAATTGATGGAGAGATCACGATTTTGTGGCATATTTTACATAAATTGCTCTTTTTAGTGAAATTAGCTCTTGTAGTAGCTAATTACTCTGTAACGATACAAACACATTAAGATATTTGTGTATAATTTGAGGTAATTAATAGAGTTAGAGTTCATTGTTTTAACAAAATGACTATGAAAACCTGTAATGTGTACTTTTCCCCCAAAAGGAAGCAAATTTTGTATAATGTCATCCATTAAAAATTAGATATGATGGAAAATATCTTTTCGCAATTTTTTTTTCGATTCCATGCATCATGTTATTTTTGAAATAAAAAAATATATCTGACGCAGTACTTCAGTACCTATGACGATTGCCGTTAAAATTTGAGTATTAAAATGTTAGTGTCTCATTTGAAACAGTGCATTTAAATTAAGACCAAATTTATCGGAGGAAATTGTAGTTTTTGAGACAATTGGTTGTAACATTCTTATTTTGACATGGAAATGTGTATTCAGGTACGCGTGAGGGAAGGGTTTTGAAGGGTCCGGGCCTTCCCCGAAATCACGAGATAAAAAAATCAAAGGCATGTATGTAACATCGAAGTAATGGAAAATTGATCTAAAATTTTAAGGAGTCTTCTTGGTTGCAAGTGCAATACAAAGAAAGGAAAATATTGTCAAAACTCTAGAGCGAGAGAAAAATGAAAACTTGGTTGTTTTTGTAAAACAGAAACCTTGTCATAGTCATAAGAAAAGTAGTGAAGGCACGCATATTTTTAAATTGAATTTTGTTATTTTCGAACACATTGTTGTAATAATTTGTCCTTCTCGGATATATTTACTTGACGTTTCGAAGAAACCTGTTGCACGAATAGAAGGGAACCAATAGCTGTTCGGATGAGTCACATGTGTTGATGTTATTGTGGCGCGTTAGGATTTGCTTGTGGTTCTCGATCTTATATGGATGCTTTATCAGATCTCACGCTATTAATCTGGAACTCTAGTTTCCATTCTCTTTCTGATATCTTGTTACTTCCAGTGACTCTCAAACAGATTAGATTTTGTTCTTTTACTGTTCTGGAGAATCGGACATTGCAACGTCTTTATCTCAGGTACATGTGACTTAAACATATTTTTGTTTGATCTAGTCTTGATCACAGCTGTTTCTTCGCGCTTTATCAAATTTCACCTGTGGTACGCATATCATATCGCATACATGTGTGGTGTTAGGCTTGTTGTGCTGCCCGAGGACTTAAACTGTGACGAAGGAAAGATGTATTACTTCGTGTGTAGGTTTAACGTTGTGTGTTTTTACTTCGGATTAATCTTATATTCAATTTTCATTCTACTCATCACGCTTAATCATTCATTGGGTGACCCAGGTATGAGGTGTCGGTCAACACACAATAAAACGTTGGATGTTGTGTTCATGATAGTTGATTTTAAATTTCCAATGATTTGTTTTACATGTAGGAATCATGAGTCCTCATGCTGTTCAGATCAGAAAATTTTCTCACAAGAAGAAGAAGATAAAGAGTGGAAAGAAAGTTACATTGCATCATGCTGCAAATTGTGGAGACCTTGAAAGACTGAAGATAATGCTGAGGAAAGGAGCTGATATTGATGGTTTGGATGTGAGTGGACATACTGCACTTCATATTCTTGTTGAATATGGGGATATTGAGGGCGCTAAATTGTTAATAATGGAAGGTGCTGATTTAGATATTCCCCGGAGGGATGGATCTACTGTAGTTCATATTGCTGCTTCTCATGGTCTGGACCAGTTGTTAAAAATATTATTAGATCACAATGCTCAAGTAAATATTACAACCAATTCGGGCTTCACACCTTTACATTTATCTGTATTAGGTAATCATCTTCCTTGTGTAAAACTTCTGCTGCGAAAAGGTGCTTTTGTTAATGCACCCACAGAAGTGGATGGCAAAACTCCTTTGCATCTTGCAATTTTAAATTCCAAATTTTGTATTGATTCATTAGTGGAAGAGAGAGCTGACATATTTGCTGATGATTGTTTGGGTGTGTGTCCACTAGAAATTGCCTTGGAATTGGGAGTGGAATATTTGAAGAAACTTCTACCTCGTAAGAGTAGACTTGTAGCATCTGATGGTACCACACCTGTGCATATTGCTGCACGGTGTGTGAACTATGAGAGTCTTAAATATTTTATAGAAGAAGGTTGTGATGTAAATGTTCCTACTAAGACAGGTGATACCCCATTGCATTTTGCTTGTTTGATGGGAACCAGAGTAAATAGCATATTGCGAGTCTCGTTTACATTCACAAACATGTTAAACACATCAAACATTGATTTGCTAGTCAAAGCTGGTGCTTATATTAATAAAAAAAATCACAAAGGGTTGGCCCCAATTCATATTTGTGCATTATTTAACCGTCTCTTGTCACTTGAAAACCTTCTTCGTTATGAAGTTGATATAAACATTCGTGGAGGTGAAAAACGAAGCACTGCATTACATATTGCTGCGGATAGTGGTAGTTTTGATTGTTTGGTATGCCTGGTAGAACATGGTGCTGATATAAATGCAGTTGATAAAGAAAAAAATACTGCTCTTATGCTAGCTGGTAGGAAAGGAAATATTACTTGTATTAGATATTTGCTTCAAAATGATGCTTATTTGTGGTGCATTTGAAGTATGCCATTGGTGTCATACTGAAATAATGTTATTTTGTTCAGAAAACAAAATTGATCTGTCTGTGAAAGAATTATTTTCTTTTTCCTTTTATACAAGTTCAGCGTGCAATCATCTTTTAATTAGAATGACTTAAGTATCTTGATATTTCATTTTTTAAGATTTTCTCATACAATATATTTTTTAATAACTTTTTTTTCACTGATTATTATTTTTTATGATTTAAGTGAAGCATGTCACTGAACTATTTTATTAATGTTTCAGGATAAAGTAGTTTTAAATGAAACTCTTAAGAATGTCAGTTTTGTTTTTCTCATAAAATTTCATTAAGATATCTTAGTCCTACTATTTTAGTTGCATTGTTTAAATATCCTGAGGTACCCTTGTTACTATGTAGGTTTGACAAAAAAAGTTATCGATTCCAACCATCTTTGTGGAAAATAATAGATTTTAGTACTGATTGTACTTATGATCTTGTCCACATAATTAAAAGTATTTTATCTTTCAGGCACATAAATGCCAAAGGGTAATAAAACTTCGCAACTTTTAGACCTTTGAATAGTTGCTCCTCATATTATGGTTTTGAATTCCGTGATTATCTTGAAGAGTTGATTTACTGGGATCATTATTCAAAGTTATTTTGTAACAAAATATTGCTTCAATTACACCTTCTTGTAATAATTGGTTGTGTTGGTGCACCACTGAAAAGAACTGTATTAAATTTTTGTATGAGGATGAGGAGGTGTTTGTGAGGAGAATAGTTAACTGTGTTACTGTTGAAAATGTGATATAACTAATTGTGATATGTCATTATTACTTATAGTGTTGGAAGAGGAATAGATTCAGTATTTTACTTGTGCCAATATTTTCACAAATATTTCCTTCTTGGAACAAAAATGTATCAAGTGAAAAAAAATATTTTACATGTGTAAAAAAAACATTCTTACATGAGTATACAGTATTAACTCCGTGCTCAGGAAACCAAACAGTGAAAAAACAATGCATTAATAATTACTGCTGTGAAGATTAAATTCTTGCATGTTATTCCAGATCCTAGAAGATAATTTTACTTTTAGTTAGCATTGAAAGGTTTTAGTAACTCAAACTGTGGTATTTATTGCATTTGTTTCAATTACATATTCACATATTTTGTGTGTGATGATATAATTGTCTTGAGATCATTGGAATACTGTTTGTTATTCCATAATCCTAGAAGACTGTTTTAAATGAAATCCAAATGTTTTAGTCACACGATCTGTGGTATATCTTTCTGCGTGTGTCTCAATTACACATTCACATATTTTGTGTGTCATTATTTAATAGACTGAGGAATATTGTTTTTTTTTCTTAATCCTGAAAGACTGTTTTAGTTGTCATTTGATTGTTTTAGTTACATAAACTCGCATTTATTTTGTGTATGGCGTTAGTGTTTGTTATATTTGTATTATGTGTCATGATGTTGACGAGATTGGTCACTCCATCAAACTGGAATATTTTATTTTATTTTACGTTTAAAGGTTTTAGAAATAACCCAGTGACATTTTTATATATTAAATTCGTGTCACACACGTACCTGTATTCCATGACATGATTTAATGAAATTTTTACTTTTGTATTCTGTGATGAGGTTTCTTACTCAACTTATTGTGTAATAATAAGATAAAATTGATTTCTGTTAGCTTTTGTTCAGATTTGCATACCTTTTGTGTTTTGCATACCTAAATATGAATATACAGAAATCTGTGGAATTGCGGTGACCCACACCACCAGGTAACTATTTAATTATGTTGAATGAAAATGGGAGACAGCACAGAGATTGAACTTGGGTCCTCTTGCTTAGCGCACTGAGTTTTGTTCCCTTGGGACTTTAGGGCTTGTCAAGGTCATTGGAGCCCTTGCTCTCATTTTCCCATTTTCATTCAACATAACATAAATATGAATAGTTAGTTTCAAAGTGTCTGTATATTTAATACTCTCTGAATATTTAATATTGTATTAATTGATCTCCAATCTGGTATGTAACAACTTATTAAAGCTGCTTTATTTTAAAATTCTTTTCAGTGCTGTGATTGAGAATTATTGAAAAGTTCAAAATTCAGTAAATTTATAATAAATACAAAGTTCGATTGAAATTACCTGTTGTACTTCACTATGAATATGTTTGAATATCTGGAGTGGAGTACCTTAGAACCTGTCCTTCTGTCATCCCTCTTTTTAACTCTGCTTTATTGTCTTTCTGTTACTGATACAAATACAATAGTAAGCATGAAAATTATACCTGAAATTGGATTCTGGAATGTCAGATCACATAACTATTGGTTTCAGAGCAATTGTTTATAGAGGTTCTGTTTTTAAGAAAAGTGTCAAAGTTTGAAGTTCTATTCAACGAACCTCCTCCCCTCCTTTTCTTTTTTTACTAATCCTTCCCAAATTTCCATTTGCTCACCATTTGAAGACTTCAGTGAGGTCATCTTCTCACATTCAGAATTTTATTTTAAAAATAACCCACTTTAATGCCTATACAATTTAGAAATCTCTTAGATTGCGGTGAACCTCACCGCCAGGTAACAGATTAATCATGTTACGTCGAATGAAAATGGGAGATGGGAACCAGTTGTTTGTGAACCAGAAATGGAAAAATACTACCCAAATAAAGTACTTCCTAAGGGAGTCGCCTCAGATGAGGAGTTTAGTCTCTACGAGACCACCTCAGAGGTCTTTGGGTTTCACAAGTTGAATGAGAATGGTAGACGGGCCCGGGTGGCGAACGGGATGGCGCAGTCGGTAGGCGCATGAGCACGCAGAGCTCAGGGTCCCGGGTTCGAACCCCGGTCCCGTCTCCCATTTTCATTCGACGTAACATGATTAATCTATACAATTTGTTTTGAATAATTAATGGATAACAGTATGTATTTATAAAATAATTTATTTTGTAAATAATCTGCCACTGCCCATTGGCCCTTGATCAGAATTTATGGGATGGTCCCTCGGTTGTTTCCAGAGAGTAATTTAGTTTATTGCTCCCCAAGTGGTCATACGCAGTTTGCAACTGCTATTTTGATAATAAAGTTGACCGATCTAAAATTCATATTTTATTAAAAGAAAGAAATTTTCTGACTATTATGAAAATAAGTTCTTAGGAAATATAACTGTAGAACCCAATTCAAAACAAAATCGATCTAAATATTTTTGCCTAAAAAGAAGCTCGTTTTTGAAGAACAGTATATATTGATATCTTTATCTACAATCTTTTAATCAATGATGTGCATGAGAAAAAAAGGAGTTTATAGAAGTAATTCTTAACAATTAATCATGACATGATTTAATTGTTGTTGTGCCATAGCTATAACACATGGTTCATTTTCTTCGTTCTTCAAATCCCACCCAGAATCCTCCTTTTAAAGCTGGATTTATGTTAGCTGGGTCGTATATTATCTTCTTTTGTGTCTTCGATGTAGACACAATGTTGAAATTGAGAAGAATGTGTGCAAGTGCAACTTTCGTTTCCATCAATGCAAATCGAGAACCTGTAAAAAAACATATTATTCTCTATTGTCTAAATACAAAACAAAGCCATAAAGTTGTTTGGTATCTTCTAGTTTAATAGTGTTTTTGGTAGCATTGGAGTTGGCAAGTGGAATGAAATATGTAAATTAGCGATGAAATGGATGTATAGTATATGGACAGCATATCAAACTTAGACAAAGTTGCTAATTTATGAACCAGTATTTTGTGTTTATAAATTTCATTTTTCCACATAGTTTTTGTCTATTTTTATTCTGTTGGAGAGAGCATTAAACGGAAGTTTTCGACTTGTATTACTGAAGCATGTAGATTCAAAAGACAAAAATGAAATAATAATAAATTTATTGTCAAAAAAGCAGTACAAACTGTGTATGACAACGTGAGGACACTAAACTAATTTATTCTCCGGATCAAGCGAGGGACCATCATGTCAGTTCCAATCACGGGCCCCAAGGCAGAGGCGGATTCAAACATTTCAGCAAAAATTCCTAGATAAGATAAAAAGTTAGCTGCATGTTATAATACTAATAGAATGTCCATATGTTTGTAACTTAACGCAAAAAGTTTACATTTACAAATTATTATCGAACTATAGATTATTCTGAGTATTGTGTTAAAAAATCATAAGAATTGAAATAACATTAAATTCAATATTTATTGTTACAATAAACACGATCCTAGACAAAGTCTTTAGTATCTGTATAAGAAATCCACCTCTACCCAAAGGAAAACCCGGGCCAGGATGGGGCTACAGAATTAATGTACACAACCATGCCAAAGTTGAGTACACATAAAATTAAATTAATATGAGCCATAAGATAACACAATCATGCAAGAAAATAGGTTTTTTTAAAAAATTGATGTAAGTTATTTTAAAAGTGCTACAGCAATGGCATGGTAAAGTACAAGACAGATTTAACTTTTATTAAAATCAATAAATTCTTTTATATTGTAGAAGCACTGGTGCAGAGGAAGTTTTTAACCGTGGATTTAAAGAGATTCAATTTCATAATATCTTTTATATTCTTGGGCAGGGAATTGTATAGAACGATTCCCAAATGATATGGTCCTTTTTGGCAAAGAGTTGTTGACAGTCTAGGGCGATGAATATTATTACTATTGCGAGTATTGTGTTCGTGAACGAGACTGTTTCGTAAGAAGCAAGGGTGGCACTTCAGTAATTCAGTCTTAACATACACGACCGTTTCATAAACATAAATGCAGGGAAGTGTTAAGGTAATTAATTCCTTGAATAAAGGTTTACAAGTGTTTCGGGGGTTAAATTTACAAATTATCCGAACTATTCTCTTCTTAATTCTGAAAGTTTGAATACTCTGACCGGAATTGACCCAGAATAGGGCTCTCTTCGTCGAATGGACGTAAGCGTAACAGTACTAAGGAGTTAGGTTTATTGAAAAAAAACGAAAATCGAAAAGTTTTGAAACGTTCGAAATGACGAAAAATCAACTTTTAAGACTCTTATCTGTTTAGCATGCAAACTAACTTTGCAAAGAAAAAAGCAATAATTTTCAAGCATTCTATATTGATGTTGACAACAGCAGTTTAATCTTCTGCGCATAAAATAAAGGAAAAGGGATTTCTTGGGAATGGCTATTGTTTGGTCCAATTTTTCTTGAAATTTTGGGCAGAAACNGGAATGGCTATTGTTTGGTCCAATTTTTCTTGAAATTTTGGGCAGAAACCAAAATAAATAAATCTTTTTTTTTTGTCTTTTACATGCACGGTAAACAAGTTTGCAGTTCGAAATATTCTGTGGGCCAATTATTCTGAACGCGGAGGGTAAGGATGTTAGAATGGTCTCTGGGTCACGACATTTGGGAACGAAGAAGGGTTGACTGTGAGGGAGGTAGCCAGCCGTCTTCCGATATTTTACAGACTATTGATTTCTAAAGCTGATACCTTCCTTGATTTGGTATATCTTCACTACTAAATAGTTTTGAACTCTATTGGTATAGCGCATAAATCAAATCCATGGGATAAATAATTGAGGTAATAATTCGTCTGAGAGGGATTTTTATCCTACTTCTATACCAAACTTAAAAGAAGAAAATTGAACCGCTTTTGGTAAAAGTTTCAAAATATACTTTAATACAAAGGGTACACGTCATGAATATCAAAAATTAAATTGTTTCAGAGCTCTTGCATCAACAAAAACTCAAAATACGAAATATGAATGAAATTGACTCACCTGTTTAGCGAGTATCAGTGAGCACAGACGTACAGAGAGACAGCGTCGAATAATACGAATCGGTGCCAGGGACAATATAAACGAATATTTCCTTTAAAATTTCGCAATTTTTTCTCGGTGAAAATACTATCTCAAGACGGGAAAGTAGGAATGTTCATCACCTATATCCATTTCACTTATAAAGGGTAAATTTAAATGAGATTAAAATGTAATGCATAATTAGGTTTCAAATTACATTTTAACAGCTAAAAATTAGGAACATAGAATAGAGTTTGAATTTTCAGAATTTCAAAGGACCATGCTTAGAATCCATATGTATTCTGATTTATGTGCGCTAAACTCAGATTTCGAGGTCTATTACGAATATGGGATTATTTCACCGGATACATGTCCCCTACTTCACGTATCAAAATACGAAAAGAAAGAGGATGAGGCAAATACAATACAATTTATCACTCGATTTTAAGAAACCAGGATAATCCTCAAGTAAAATGTTTTGTAACAATTATTTTGCAATTTCATGATTTGTAACAAGTGTAGGTGTGCGTGGCTGCATATATTCTTGAAGGAAATTTATGTTAAAGATTCTAAGTACAATTCGAGAAACTACAGTTTTTATTTCACCTCTGTTCTTACCTTAAACCGCACGCAGTAACCCTTAACGCTTTCTCAGACTACAGCTCACAAGATCCACTACCGTGGCACATCACTTAATATATGTTATTTATTATATTATTTTCAAAATTGTATCCCACGCTCATATCTCCTTATTCTGCGGTCTAGATCTCTACGCGGCATAAGTTTTTACGATTTATTCATCAGTTTCGAAAATGAACTGAAATTATTTAACATGTTAAGATGTCCGTAAAGTTTAAAACGTAATACATTGTTATTATTTTTATTTTTTAAATAGTATTCTTAAAATTATTTTTAATATTTAACTGTTAAATGGTAAAACCTCCAAAAATCTACATATTTTCAACCCACCCCCACCAAAAATTTAATGACGCAGTTTGCGTCACAACCCTTGTGTGCTCACGAGCGAAACAATATTCAAGCTATACCTTTTCCATTATTTTATACGGAGAAGATAAAACTGCTGTTGTGAACATCAATGTAGAATATAAGAAAATAATTGCTTTTTTCCTTATAAAGTTAATTTTTCATACTGTATAGATAAGGATCTTAAAAGTACTTGAGAAAGCATGTGCATTGGCTTTGAAGACTGGTTAAATAAGAGAGATGAAGTTTTAAACTATTTCTAAATTT
>NNCF01128925.1:6914-27349 GCA_002313205.1 Laupala kohalensis | reverse complement strand
TTGGGGGTGGGGGGTGGACAGCCCAGTGTATACGAAACGTATTTGGCATTATTGAGTTATATGCTTGTTTTGTCTATGTGAGGATAGCATGATTGTAATATTTGTGAACACGTCAAATACTTTGACAAATAAAGCGAATACGCTACTCAAATTCCGCACACCCGGTAAAGTATCAGCGCTAGATGGTAGATTTTACATTGGAGATATCAAAGATATTTCAATGACAAATGTCACGGAAATTTTTTTACGTGAAGCTTAAGGTACATCGTGGATATTTTCGAAGAGAATTAAATCCTTCCAGCTATTACTGTATATGTTTTGATACAAAATGTCTGATTCAGCAAGGACGTTCAAATCAAGAAGCATGAACAAACGAAAATTATTTTAATTTAGCTTAAAAATTAATCGTGAAAAGAGTTTTAACGCATGAATTTTTTTATTTGTATTATTAAAAATCTTAATAAAAGTTGACAGTTCGGTGGAGTAAGTCACTTGACCAGCAACTTCAGTTCCAATGAGTGAGGGATCAACGAGTGGGGGTTATTTTAATTACTTGTTTTCATTGCTTAATCCAAGACTCCTTATTTCTTTTTGCTAGTTATTAAAGGAAGGATATTTTAATAACTTACCAATACACATCCTCGGTCCTACACCGAAAGGCATGTATGTGAAGGGTTTGATGTTGTGTTTATTCTCATCACTGAAGCGTTCAGGGTCAAACTTTTCTGGATCAGTCCAGTACTCAGGATCCATATGTAAACCATACACTGGTAATAACACTAGATCTCCTTTTCTGACAGTGTATTCTTGCACGTCTTCATGGGCTGGTATGGTGAAGTCATCGGTGCACACTCGATCCAGAATAGGCGAAGGAGTGTAAAGTCGAAACACTTCTGCAATATAAATGNTATATATATATATATATATATATATATATATATATATATATATATATATATATATATATATATATATATATATATATAATTGGGCACCCAAACCTGTCCGAATACTCCCTTCTAAGGTTTGGCCAGGAAAGTGACATGAGATAGAGATGTGTAAGTTAGATGCCTTCCCCACTAGCTCGTTGTCAAATTAGTTAACTTGGATTAGTAAATTAAAATAAACCTACTTTCTTTATTGAATAGTTCATTGTGAAAAAATAGCACTAGTAACTAACACTTGTAGAATTTCAGGCAACTATGAAGCTGTAGCTGAACAAAAAAACTAATATACTCATAAAACCATTGATATATATTTACCTAATGAATTGATTTGTTCTCAATACGCAATAAAGAAAATGGCATCTCTCTATTTAAACAGGGTTTGGGCACAACTCATGCCCAGGATTATCTCACTTTTCCTTACCCTTTCCAGTGGAAATTACATAGGGCCCAATTCAACCTCGAATTGCTGGGTCTTCTTTGACACACAGCATAAAGAATTTCCGCTTGGTATTCTCTTCATGACCTCAAAGTCTCTTTTTTTCTCATTCGTTACTAAATCATGTACCTATAACAAATGAGACTCGGGGCGTATGATTTTGTGAAGGCCTTCATATTTACCAAAATCTCTTTGTGTATGAATGTATGTTAATACGGATCTCACGAACCAGCAAACTAACATGTATATAATTTTCCATTTGTATGTGTGTGTGTATATATATATACCCCCCCTCATTTTACGAATCATAACAATGCAGTTTTATATATACGTTGTTTGCTTTCAGGTGCAAAGGAGGAGTTATGGGGGTCATTTTCACCTAAAAAAAGAAAAATCCCATAAACAATGTGCTTCTTAGTCGTAGAAAAGCGTTTGAAATTTCCAAAAAGATTGACGCATTTGAACTTTTTTTAATCAGTAATTTGTACTATAGTATTTTTGACGAAACGATTGAGCAACACCCTGCGCACCCTTTTCAGTTCGACAATGTGGCGGTTTTGAGTGTGAATTTATATGTGAATCACATGATATGCTCGTGGGAAAATAGTCGTCTTCGAATGTTCAACAGTTATGAATGGAGATTGTGTATTTGCGGATCGCTGCTCGGAGACGCTTTGCGATGCTGGAACATTTTTTATCGAATGTGGATTTTGAGATGCAGTCTGCTTCGATGATATCTTGAGGTAGGTAAAAATCTTCCACGCAAAATATATTAATTTGAGAGCACTCCCTCACTCTTTGATCACTTATTTGTTACAATAGTTGTGCATTGTTGAATTCCACCTGCCCATGGCGGAAGAATACACAATCATTGCTCGCGAATGTAACAATGCACTGAAGAATGTAATATAAATATAAGATTCCAAAAATTTTAATATAAATATTTATTCCTATAACACGCCTGTAACACTATGAACTTGTGGATAGTATTTTCGTAAAACACCGTTTCATTATTTTATTACTAGAGCAAATTTTTCAATAGAATTTCCTAAAAAGTGTTTTTATCATATGAATTTTCAATAGTCAATTCTGTGCATTTGTTATTCTCTAATGTTATCGCTTTTGAAGAACCGGAAAGATTTTTTAGAGGTCAAGCGGCTTCTTTAGAGCAGTCCGTATTGGCGCGTGGGATTGAGTATGTAATGACGCAGGGTTCTCTTGAACCACACTTCAAGATGGCCGACGAGCCAATTCATGTTGTCTCCAATATCTCAGTAGTTGTGGTTCCATCTTCTTAGTTTTCAATTTCAATAAATTGTAACATAGCATGCGTCAAAAAATGTTTTTCCCTCTCTTGTTAGATAAAGTGCAAAGTAAGAAATGGAAAACTAATCCAACTTGAATACATTTTACTTGTCTCGAAGGGGCCCAAGGAGGGTAGAGCTCGGCAATTGGCCTCGGCACTAGCAGGAGAAGATGTGGCCAACATCTCGCTCCGGCCGGTTTGACCCGAGGTTAGACCCAGTACTCATTATACGGCGCAGTGGTACCTCAGCTCACCGTTAATGAAAGCATCCAGGTACTTGAGCTCACTGAGTCCATCGTAGGTGAGCTTGCCATCCAGGCGCTGGAAGACAACATCCACTTCTTGCTGCGCGAGCAGTTGCTCCTCAGGATGGACCGCGCAGGCGTATGCGCAGAAGCTCAAACCGATTGATACCGTGTCGAATCCCGCGAAGAAGAAGATAACTGCTTGCGCTGAGACGTCTTCGTTAGTCAGTTCTGGAAAATAAAGAGTATGATTTATTCGAATTGTGATGTTAAGATGACATCTGATCTCCGAATAATTGGATTACGGAATGCTAAGACGGCGGCCATGACTGACATCGTCAGTTGAGTAAGTGAAATATATAACAAATGTAGGTCTGTTTATTTAAAAGAAGAGTGTCCTGGCATTTGCTTCTCTTATACAATCATTAGATTGATTTCGATGATAAAATGTTGCTAACTGGTACTTTGAAAACCTGAAATAGCTATTTTAACTAGCCTATTCATTTTTTTCTTTCTCGGATCGCTTAAAGTAGAATATGGGTACTTCTGGGTCATTTTTGTATGCTTGACGTTGAAAATAAGAGGAATATTTGGGTTTAAAACGCTTTCTAAGGTCAAATTTAGCCCTGAAAGTTCCATGGGGACACGGTTGTGTGTGAAAACACTAGAATAAGGGAGGTCAGGAAAGAGAAAGGAAGGAGCATAGCACAAGAAAGTGGAAGTAATGCCAGACTCAGCTCGAGGCCCCGTGTTCGCCAAACACGTACTTACTAGATGTAAGTCCCCTTGGGGGAAGGTGTAATTTTTTTATAATTATAATAAATATTATTCCCTAAAAAATTTCCCCTAATCGCCGCCGCTGCATAATGTTAAGTGAAAGAAATGTGTTGCAAGAGAACATAGTTGAGAAAAGGAAACATTATCATCAAGTAAGAAAATTAAAAACTCTGTATCAAATATTTTGCCAATGGGGATATATTTAATTTTTCATATACTTACTGAGTCTGCGACCACCCTTGACTGTTTCATCTTCGTCTTCAGCCTTCAGTTCCCCTTGACGAGCCTCCATCATCAACTGCAGCATGTCTGGACGGACGATCCCTCTGCGTTGACGCTCTCCGATTGTTTCTTGTATAAGATTGTGGAAAAACGACACCATCTTCTTTGAATTTACAGGGATGCGTAGGAACTAAAATATATTTGTCAGACCCCGGCATTATATCAAATGTGGGAGTTTTTAAGCTCCCCGAAGTACCCTTAACATGAAAAATTACTTTGAAAAACAGGGTGCGTTGCAATTCTATGAAATGGAAGTATTTCGTTGAAAGTAGCTCTCTAACTCTATTCAAGCGATTTCGTGACTCGTTACAAAGCATTGAAATAGCGTTTAAATATGGGGTTATTCGTTGTGAAATTAACACAGGGTCAAAACCTCACTATCTGCAATTTAGATAAAATTTGGTAGAGAGGAAGCTATTACTGAATAATAAAAATGCCGAGTATTGTTGTAATATTTCATCCTGTTTTGAATTTACAACTATATAAAGTTAAAATAAAACACCACAAAACGACTCTACACTAACCTTTTGAATCACTCTTAAATGAGATATAGAAACGTCAGAGGTGTCATTTTACAGCTTATTTAATGCTTTACTATTATGTACTATACAACGCAAGTCGAGGCAGAAAAAGTTCCATTTTCAAAGTCAAAGTTTTAATTTCTCATAATACGCATTTTTGAAAATTTTCAAATTAATTGTAGGAATAGTTCATACCATTATAATGCATCTAGGGAACTTCCATCGTGGGATAGCTATGCTTTTGTTATGTTTTTTTTGTAGGGCTTAAGACTCATGTCGACATCAAAGGTCATTGGAGGTTTAAAAATTTGTACAAGTAGGGAAAATGAATTTACGCAGTAGGGAGAGGCAACATGACTTTCCTAGCGTGTGGGACTCACCGAATGATTCAACAATACCCACTATAAACCCTTCTTAATTATAATATATTAAAACATATATCAAAACCAAAAATAAAAACATTGAGGACAAAAAGGAGGGAAAAAAAACAAACTAGCCCTAATAGCGTCGGGATCGAAAAGAACAAGAGGTGACCAAGGAAGGTCAGCAAAGAGAGAGGAAGGAGCTTCGCACAAGTAAGTGGAAGTAATGCCAGACTCAGCTCGGGGCCCAGTGTTTGCCAAACACATACTTACTAGATGTTAGTCCCCGGGGGGAGGAAGGAAAATTAAAGATAACCTAGCCCAATGGCGTCGGGATCGAAAAGAACAAGAGGTGACCAAAGAAGGTCAGGAAAGATGGCTATGGGTTTAGTGTTAAAAGAATAAAAGAAAGTAGTTTTTATGCCGTGTACTGAGAGCGACACTAGAATGTTTCTCTCAATTCTTGGCAATTAATACTATTATACTGAAAATTGCTCCAGAAGGTTAATTCTATGTATATTCTGCCAAAAGAGTGTCTCTCTCTTATATAATTATGATTTAAAGAGATTCGATATATTTATTGCTATATATTTTTTAAAAGGGAACTATAAACAATCGTGGATAATATTTCCCCCCCAGAGGACTTACATCTAGTCAGTTCGTGTTTGGCAAACAGCAGGGCTCCGAGCTGAGTCTGGCTTTACTTCCACTTACTTGCGCGAGGTTCCTTCCTTCCTCTTTCCTAACCTCCGTTGGTCACCTCTTGTTCTTTTCGATCCCGACTCTATTAGTTTGCGATGGTTAGGGTGTCTTTCATTTTCCTCGGTTGTCTCTCCCTCTCTCTTCTTCTTTCCTTGCTTTTTTATGTTTTGATATATTGTAGTTCAGGAGTGCTTTTAATGGGTCTGGTTGAGTCATTCGGCGAGTCCCACACGCGGGGAGAGACATGTTGGCTCTCCTTAGTGCGTAACTGCATTTTCCCTACCTGTACAATTTTAAGGCTCCAATGACCTTTGATGTCGATATGAACCGTAAAGCCCCACAAAAAACAAATANGGGATATGTAAATACAATCCATTAATACGGCAGATGTAAATTAAATAATTTAATCTGTTTAAATCCGTAGATGGAGATTTTCAATAAGCTACTGTTCCTATAATGTGAAAGAATTTACAGATTTTAATAAATGTTATTGAGAGTTACAATTTCCTAATAAATATTGCTTTCCATATGACTTCGGATGATGTAAGTAATTTTAATATCTGTTATACCTTATCACACTATTGTTATAGTACTCTAGATACTGAATAAATTCATTTTTCCATGAATGTTGTATTTTCTCGTTTTTCTTTCAAGAGTTTATTTCTAACTGTACGCGACCTTGGTATACGTGGTCATACGAAGTTTGCAACTACTTTTTTGACAATTTATTTTTTTTCTTTATTTATTACATGACACGACATGAATTTTATACTTAACACCCTGCTAGATGGTGTATATCCCGCCAAAGACCTCGCACTTGTCAAGACTTCTTTTTTTTAATTCCATAATTTTGTTTTAACGTTCGAGGTTCTGACAGACGAGATTCAATAAATCCTATTATATGCTGGGCACTTACGTTAGTGTTTTCGTTTCAAAGAGCTCGCAAGGAAATATACATTTTTATTAGAAAACTCTACATCCATCTCTTGGGTTAGTGCTTGGAATAATTTCACTTACCTTCATGATCTTTGGAATTGACTGATGGAACATCAATATGATTCCTCTGAGTCCATTGAAGTTGGTGAGTTCGCAACCCATTTTGTAGAAATCGTTTTCGGGATGTCCCAGAGAGTCACATTGCAGACCGAAGGCACTGGTGGCGATCACATCATTAGCAAAGCGAGAAAAGAAATCCTTCATCTCCGCTTCATGCAAGCCATCTGTTAATTGAGGAGAAGTGATTACTTGTCTGATTCAGTTTTACAATAATCACTGTAAATTCCAAACAAACACCAACAAAATGAAAACAAGTTGGTACCTATTTTGTTTATAGAATCTTTAATGCATGTGTTCTCACGATATAAACATATAGTGCGTGCAACTGGGTGTCAATATTAAAACAATTTCGCACTATGTGACACTAAATTAGAGGAAACATATCTATCTCAGAAATACATGAGGAAGAAATACATTAGATTTTTGTGTAAAAATCGTTTTATTTACATAATGTACAATAATTTTATTTACAATAAAATTATTCATACCGTTTGTGTGAAGTAAATCACACCGTTTGTGAGGATTTACGAACAAATACGCCTTTCTGAACTTTTGACCTCGAATGAAATTTTTGGATTCGTCGGATTGATGGGGATGTATGATGTTTCGTTTGAAATTAAGATCCGAACAAAATATCATCTCATGAGTTGCGAGTATCGAATTGTAGTAGTAATATACGTTGAACACTTCAACGAATCCAACTGGCATGCCTCGAATTCATCATCATTTTAAAAATTTAGTGTAGACATTACCTCAGTAAGCATCTCTCGGCCCCTATAATCCTTTGAGGAGTCAAAGGTATATACCCCCATCGAAATCGTTTAAGAAACAAATTTCAATACCCATTTTTTCTTTCTTAAACTGGTTAGGAAGTCAGTCTCAGGATAACGTTTGAAGAGAACAGTTGTAAGCAATGTGAAATGTATTTTATGAAATGTTTGTTTATGAGCAACAGAAGTAAGAACCGAAACGGTTTGATTAAGTTTTCAGTTTATTTTAAGTTGATAGTGGATTAAAGAACGTGTGCTTCGTGTGGAAAAGCTATAACAGTTCTCTCTAATGGTAACGTATATATCATTCATTTATTACATTAATTTTTGTTGATAAGGAACTGCCTTAATTCTTTCGTGTCAATAAACTGTCTTGAACTTAAATACAAAATACATTAAGAATAAAATTATTGATTAATAAACTCACGAATATTTTTATCTGAAAACTTATATACTTTTCGCTAGAAAATAATGTATTGTTGAGGCTCGTTAAGAAAAAAATTCTACATTTCGATTATAAGGATATGAATTAGGGTAAGAAGTGATTTTCTCTTTTGCTTCTGTTTTCATGCTATTTTCGATTTGCGAAATTTCAGTTCGAAATTTCACAATTCTAAAAATACAATATGTCCCACCCAAAAAATTATATTACTTTCGAAACGAAATAACACTAACAAATGTTATTTTGGGTAACGTCGAACCAGGTTCGAGAATATTAACAGATGGTTGGAAAGATTACAACACTCAGATATTGGAAGCTGCTGGATTCCGTCTTTTGACAGTGAAACATTCACAGAATTTTGTATATTCTCCTCATCGCTTCATTCACACTCAAAACATTGAAGCAATGTGGTCAAACATCAAAAGAGATTGAGGCGAATTGTCAGAATGTGCACAACCAAGTTTGAAACTTATTTGATTGAGTACATTTGGAGAAGTTTACACAGATCTAATGAAGAATTATTTAGATTTTATAAGTGCTATAAAATATTTTTATCTTTTATAATAAATGTAAAATTGTAGATGCGTTTTATATGAAACATAATATTTTGTGATAAAAATTTTCTTACCATTGCAAATATTTGTATATTAGTAATTTATTAACATCAAATAGTAGCGTAAAAATTTAGACTGTGAATAAATTGTAGGAAAATGTCCTTGAAGCTATTTCGATGGGGCATATACCTGAGATTCCTCAAAGGATGTGGGTCCGAAAGATAATTAACCGAGGAATGGTCTGGAGTGGCATCCCTATTGTCTTAAGCGCATGTACTTTTGCCCCCATCAAGATCGTCTTAAACGTCAAATTTAGATCTCATTCAATACGCATTCTCTGTCAAACTGTATAGCTTAATTTCATTTCAATCTTTATAAAAATATCCAGGTTTTAATTCTCTACTTTACAAAACCTGAGGGTTAAATTTAAATTTACAAATCTGGCCCAAACGTGAATAACTTGTGTGCCAAATGAAGACACTTTTACCATAAAGTAATTAGGTCTTAAGTATGGATCGTGGCGTATTATCAATTTCTTAATGTCAATAAAACATTCTCATTTTTTGTCTTTATAAGGTAAAGATTTACCTAGATTTTTTAAGCACGTTAAAAAACACGGATATAATTTCCCAACTTTGTGGATAAGTGGACACTGTTCTTTCTTTCTGTGTAGACAATGTAGTGTTCGGTGTCAGGAAACTTACCAGAACTGGATGCAACTTGTTTCCTCAAAAAGGCGACCATTTGTTCACCGCAGATGTCGATTAGTTTGAAAATATTGCGCATCTTGCTTGCAGTAAACGCAGGGCTAAGAGTTGCTCGCATATCTCGCCATTCTTGATCTGAACAGAAAGAGAGACAGATCGTTTCCTCTGACTTTATTACAATGGTGAAATATAAAACTATTTCTTTATTTTCTCCACAGCAAGGAGATAAAAGTTCGGCACCGGCAACAGGGTGTATGACTTATGTGTTAGGAGCATCCGGTGTTGAAAGATGCTAAGAACACAGGCAGTTGACTTTCCTGTTTGTGTACTGGACACATGTCAACTGTCCTCATAGTTTGTTTTCTTTGGGAGGGATTCACACTACAGATCATATTGTCACATTTTCCGTCAGACAGCATAAAATAAAATTTTCCTGATGTGAGTTAATGCATTGAAAACCAATATTTCAGTGTTTTACTTTCATAGTATTAACAATAAATACTGTAGTATTTACTTTTTTGTTATTTACTTTTAATTTTCAAATTGAAAAGAGAATATTGATATTGGCCAGTGGTGAATATTGTTGTTATAAATATCAATAGTCTTCACTAATTGGGACTCCGTAAGGTTTTACTATTATATCATATCTCAAGTAATGCTACTTACCTCTTAAAGAGAACAGATTCCGAGAAAATAAAAAATCTGTCTTGTCTGCAGTTAATGGCGTATGATTGACGAAATGATCAAAATTCTTCACGGTTACCATTTTGATGAGTTCTAGGTCCCTAAATACCACTACGGGTTGCAGGAACTGAAAAATACCGAAGGCGCGCTTTCCTTTGTGGCGTTGATACGCTTCCAATGTGAAGTCGATGCTACTCTTTGTCTGGAAGATGAAGCCTGCGGCATTTCCCAAGAAGGGCAGGGGTTTCTCAAAGGCCATGCCATGACGGGCGAAATGGTCGTAGTTCCGAGTACCAAGCCAATGCAGTAGCAAAACGCTCCCCAGAGACAAGACGATCCAATCGAAGGCTGATGCGCTGGCAATAATGTTGTACAACCATGAGATCATGGTGGCGAGGAGATACTGAAAAAGAGGACTTCTTTAGTAAAATGGTCACATGGAAGCTATCCGTTATCGCCAAACGGTCATTGACGGCCACCTGAAGTGAATGACCGTATGTAATGCTTTCTTGATAATGAATTTATTTATTTACTTGCTAAGTACCCGCAACTTTGCTCACGTGATTTCTGTAATATGTTTCCAGCTTTATTGCTCTCATAGGGGTGATACCAATCATCATAGCGACACCGAAAATTCTGAACTCTTGATACCCATCCCTGAGGTGTCACACGTTTTGTATCACACCCTTCCCCGAGATACTTGGGTTTATCAGTCTGATCGTGGATTTAAGCAGAATCGGAAATGTCATTAATAATCTCAGTAACCCATAAACCTTTGAACTCCACATTTGTATAGGTAACTTTCGATTATTGACACATGTCTACCCATTCCCTTACATTACCAATGTGTTGCAAGGAGTTCGTATTCCAAATCGAGGCTGAATATACCCTTACACGGTTACAGGATGTTATAGTCAACTCAGTAATGGCTAAAACTGTACTCGTCGCTGATATCTATCATTTTCGATAAGTTTTATATAGCATCCCTTACCCTTGGGGTGCAGAGGGTGTGTGCGGGCTGATTTTGGATACTAGGGTCTTAAACAATATCAATAATAATGTCATTGATTAATCAAATTTATCATCTCAATAGTAATGTAAGTCACTTTCGATTATTTTTACATTTCTTTTCTTAACCAAATTCAATTCTCTCATTCGGGGTGATCGTGGATTTAAGCAACATTGAGAGTATAACTCTTCTCTTCTGTGAGCCCAAAACAGATGTATTCAACAGCAATATCGGACGTTTTTGATAATTTTAACCCGCCACCCGTTCCTACCTTTACCCCAAGGACGCTAGAGTTTTAATATCTCTAATTCGGACTAATTGTGAACTAATAAAGCATTACAGGCGTCTTTATCCATCTCAACGGCACTGATAACTATCGTTTCTAATATGTTATAAGTTTTTGTCTTTCTTTCCCAACCCATCCCAAGGGGTACCAGGAATGTCTTTCCCTCAAAGTGCTTCTCGTAAGATAGTCAGTCATTTGTGTATAAAGTTTTGTTAAAATTGTTCGAAACTGTGAAGTATGGTGGGTTGCGTATGATGCCTACATGAAATATTTAACCCTCATTTCACCCTCCTAGGGGTGAAGTTTCGTAAAATCCTATCTTGACGGACGTCTACACTCTAAAAGGAATCTACATGCCAAATTTCAAGTTTGAAGGCTTTGTAGTTTCTGAGATTTCGTAGTCAGTCAGTCACTGAGTCAGTGGGTTTTTTGGGTTTTATCCATATACATTATTTAATTGCACACAGTTACTATCCGATGGGTGTTTAATTAAGCTGTGAAATTTCAGATTATTTTACGTAAGAGGATTTCATAATAAATTGAATCGAGCGTTTTCAAAGCAGCAGTTGGCACGCGCAGGGAGGCATGCCGTCGGTTCGGAGATGCCATACCTAAAAACTCTTGTAAACTCCAAACTATTTATCCCAATTTTACTAATAAAAGACAATTTTTATGTTTGTTAAATGCACAAAACAAATAAACTATTAAAATGGTTTAATATTAATTTTTCCTTCTTAAATTACTCCCAGAAATTGAAGTAGTTTAACACTTCTATTTTTCCCAACGTTTATTTCGATAATTTAGGTTAACCTTTTACCCCAACGGAAATCTGCAAAAAAGGGAGTCAAATCTAATAAAAGTACTAAGTTATGTTTTATTGCTGGAATCCCTTCCTTTGGACGTAAATAGTGCCCCAAAAAGAGTACTTCCTACCCTTCGGGAACTGCGCAAAATTATTTCAAGTTTTTGTGCGGCTTTTGGTTTTTCTTGAATTTATGCTTGAAAATGCATGATGAAAAATTTTGACCAAATTAAGTTTAAAAAAAAAAAAAAGAATTATGCGAATTTTCGCCGGTAGACGGAAAATAAAGTACTTATAATAGCACCTTAAGAAAATTATAGGTGTTTTAAATATTGAAATTTACATTCTTAAGCACTCATACATACTCAAACCACATACATACGTACACAGATATATCTCATCTTATATAAGCCCCTATGTGTAACTGACTCGTCTAGTAAGTATTGAGAACTTGTATTAGTGGTACAAGCATGAATCTTGGTTCATCTTGTAGCTGGAGAATGACAATAAATGTTAAAATTCCTGAAATTTGGCAATATTTTTTTAAAAGTACATATTTCGGTGATTTAATATTACGTAAATCATAGGAAAAAATTAGCTTGTGGAAGTGCCATGCAAATTTGTCAAAGCCACCTTGAATGTTTGTTTGTTTACATAAGTATTGTACGTCTAATGGCGGCGAACTGCAGAAGAATCGTATTGGGATGTTAATCAAAGGATAGTGTGCAAGTTATTTAAGGTTTTATAGACGTGTAAATCGTATTGTGAACTAAATGTGTTTATTTGATTAGTGTCCTTGTGCAAAAATTAAGTGACATAAATCGTATCTTTGAAATGTAATTTAAAATGACATCAATGACTAGTTCCTAAACGTTATCGTAGTCAAGTTTCATTGGTCGAAATATCATTTTTTAAATTAATGAGTCGTATGCGTTTTTGTGAATGATTAGCTCAGGTATTTATTTGTATTATTATTATTAGCTTATTACAATAGCAAATATGCTTATTGTATACGTTGTCAAAGTGTGTTTTTAAATATGTGAGATTATTAGAAATGTATCATTTTCCTAGAAATGTTTGATATAATTCGCTTTGAATTAATTTGTGGTGTTGAGATTAAAATTCGGTTAATAATCTTAAAAAATGCAAAAACTAAGTTCATAGTAAAATAAAGTGTGTTTTTATTTTATTAATATGTTCTTGTTGACCCAATTTTAGTATGCAACGGGCGATGGTAATTTGTACAGATACCTTGGTTCAATACAAAAGTTTGTTTACGTTCGTAACGAATGAACTTGCAGGTTACAAACAATAATTTTTACCATGTAAAAGAATGTTATATTAATTTTTTATTTCAAAACAGTGTTTCATGATCAATATGAAACGTATCTTTTAATTTTTCTAATAGTTTTAACAATTTCGGAATCTCTTAAAATACGTCCAACAATAGACCGTATTTACATTTCACATTCCTTGCAAAGACTCGCAGTAAATTTATCTTACTTTAAGTAATTGTATCTGTGGACATTTGAAACGGGATCTGAAGATAACATTAATAAGATGGAAAAGTAATCACAGTGATGTTGTGTTCGTTAAAATAGATTTTATTCAATAATGTGTTGTATAATTATAGTGAATGTTTAATTAAGGTACGTATTTGTATTGTATTTACCCTGCCAAAAATTAGTTTTTGAATACGTGAGATACTTATAATGAATGAATCATTTTCCTTGAGATGTTTGATATTACTTTGAATTTTTGTTTTTTTAGTTTTGAGACTGAAATTCGTTTTACGATCTTTAAAAGTGCAAAAACTAAGGTTACAGCAATTTATAGTGTGTTTAATTTTCTAATAAGACATGGTCAAGTCGATTTATCGATGTAGCAGGACGTGAAAATTTGAATCGGTTCATTGATTCTTTTCAAGTTTGTTTATGTTTTAAAATAATAACGTTTTAGGCAAGAAACAATAATTTATACAATGTGAAAGTATTTAGGTTATTTACATATTTCAGAACACTGTTTCATGATCAAGTTAATACGTATTTTTAAATTTTTATAATCAAATTTCCTATTACTGAATCTCTTACCATACGTCCAATACAATGGACCGTATTTGTATTTGGAATCGTATTGCGATTTTAATCAAAGGATAGTGCAAATTATTTAATGTTTTATAGACGTGTTAAAAGTATTGTGAACGTATGAGCATATTAAAATAACCCCCAGCGAGCAAGGCGTTGGGGATCTATTGATTTTCCATTTTGTTGATAAAACTGACCAACACGAAATCAAAATGCATCAAACGAACCCTCAGAGGTGAAGTATTTTTTAAAACATTCAGCAGGATTTAAAATCGAAAACTCAGTGTTTTTATAGTTTTTAACTGTATCTGGAACTGTAGCTTTTGTCGTCAGTGTGAAGTCATGTTCATCATTGCTATCACAGGTAATGTCATCGTCAGGTGTGTCTCCGGTGGTCATTCCTGGCCAAAATCATAGTCGTCGTTCTGAAAATATTCTAAATCTAAGTTTTCTAGTTGTTTCAGTATATCTTATTCATTTATTGTATAACTAAGCAGCAAAATACACAAACTAATAGTTTGTAGTTAATGAGAAAAATAAAAATATTTGATAAATAAAAAAAGTTTAATATTTGATAAATGCTGTTATCGATGTCATACGAGCAGAAGAAGACGCTGATAGCAAAATTGGGCTCTAATGACCTCGATGTTGGCGAGCCCTAAAGCCCCACAAAAAAAAAAAGATAGCAAAATCGTATCTGAAGCTTTACTAAAAAGTTCTGAATACAAAGATGATGCATGTATTATAGTTGGTGAGGACGGAGACTTACTAGTTTTACTTGTAGAGCTTGGTTATTCTTATAAAAATGCATATTTCCTCAAGCCAGGTAAAAGTACGAAAAAAATGTTTATTATACTTCTACTTGCATAAACTCAGACCAAAATAGCGTTTGTTATTTATTCATGTTTTCACGGGATGTGACACTACCTCTGCAAATTACTAGGAAGGAAAGTTAGAAAAACATGAAATTCTTCGCATTGTTGCAGACACATTTGCACTTCCAAATAAAGATAAAAATGAAATTACAAAGCAAGGAGAAATATGTTTTAATTACTTGTATGGAAACAGATTCAAAAATCAGTTTAAATGATTTACGATACGAGAACTTCGTGAAAAGTGCTGCGAGTGATAGATTTGATATCTCTAAATTACAGCCTACTGAAGGAGGAGCAAAACTTCACACCATAAGCGTAGACCTACAAATTCGAACTTGGTATGAGGATTGGGACAGGGTTCGAAATGAAAATGGATTATTACCGTTGACATTAGAAAAGGATAATCATTTTGTACCTGAACTTAAAGTAATTATTTATTTATAGTGGTCACGCGGCATTTTTTTATCTTTTATGATATTGACGACTAAATATATGAACGTGTTAGCTAAGATGTTTCTGTTTGGCCGACCGGCCTGCGAGACCGGTGTTGTCAAGCGTTGGACTCCGACCTGGTAATTGTAGGAGGCCATGTATAAGCACGGGTCTATGGGCAGGAGCGTTTTGGGGCGACAGTCTCTTTAACACCACGAATTATGAGTAATTTAAATAGGTGTGATTAATTAGTAAGTAAATAACTGTTCTATACTATACTAAATAACTCTGAAAATTCCCTTGAAAATAAAGTTTGCTAAATATTTTTTAGATATGTAGCAAGCAGCTAACTAAACGTATTTGTTCTTTTTTGGGGGGTTGGGAGTTGCATGTCACGATTTTGCCTTGGCACGCAAAAATGTTAAATCAGACACTACCTTTAGGTTATGTGTTCGGAATTGATATAATGGTATCTTGATTGTTTGTGTTGAGTAAGCAACTTTTTGTTCGGTTATTAGTGCTTGTTTGGTGGAAAAGGTGGTTTAATTTTTGGCGTTGTGGGAATTTATGACAAATGATGCATTATAATTAAAAAGTTTGTATTGATTTGCGAAAATGTTATATTTCTGTTTATTACTCTTAAATCTGAATTATTTTTTCAATAAAATTCGTGTAGCTTTCTTTAAATGTTATCATTATCGTTAACTGGGATCAAGTGCACGTGACTTTGCAATCGAGGATTATAGTGGAATGATAAAAATTGTGATACTGATATCGGAAAGATAATTCTTTCTTCTTGAATGACTTGAAGTTCATCAATTCCAAATATTATAGGCAAGTCCGGTCCCAACCATTTTGCCACCCGACCTCATGTTTTGCATGTTAAAATGATTAGTTAAAACCACAGAGCATGTAAAACAAGATAACCATTCACGGATTAGAAGAAAATCTAACTACAACTTTCATGCGTTAGTAAGGGTTTACATTTATATTGGTTTTTTTAAATTCAAATAATAAATTTATTTCCTAAGCAGTTAATCTGTGCACTACGTTATTTTTTTTTGGGGGGGGGGGCTTTTGGGCTCGTCAACATCGAGGTCATTAGAGCCCATTACNACGACGTTATTGTAATGTGGAACGGAGTGGAGGATGTGGATCACATTCTCTACGAATTTTTAGTAGATATGAATAGTAGTACATACACCGAATGTACGGACTACGTCTCATGCTGGCACTTCACTGGGCGTTGCGAGAATTGTGTGGCGTATTTGCTGTATTTGGCCAAATATCTGACGTATTGAGATATTCTCAAACATGCTATCCTCACGCAAATAACTCAATAATACCTTACTGTAACATCAGGACCAGTGCAGTCTATCGATTTGTGAAATATTAACGTTTTCAAGCATTTTGCTAACCGGACATTCCTAAGAAGATTACGGATCGGGCCAGGCGCCGCCAAATAAGGAAAAGTGACCACCTTTTCATTCATTGTTTCTGAGACCATCCCCTTGCTTTTCCGGGAAGGAACCATGCGCTCGAAGAATGTCGGCCGAAGGGTGTGATCAGAGCTGGTCTTTCCTTTTGTTTTGTAATATTTCTGTAAGAGGGACTTGTTCGTCATGTGTACCTAGGCGAGACCGGAAAAATCCCTAGAGAAAGAATGTTATAAATGGAAAACTCCCACAGGATGCTGATATAATGGCCATCCCGAGAAGGACGCTGGCATATCGGTAAAGTCGCAGTGTTCTCAGAAGCTGAGGGATGACCAAGATGATTTGGAATGCTCATTGCGGTAGCGAAGACGTGATCACGTGACCTCCGCTTTCGTATATATTGGGAGGATTGAAGATCCTAGGAGACTTTCATACTCAGTGTTAGGAAGTACCCGGGCATTGAGATGTGACCTGGTTAGTATTGGTCGTCAGACCACTGAGAATTGCTGCGGTAATTCAATTACATTGCTATTAGGCGCGAATGACGTAACTTGGAACAGTTAGTTATTTCGGGATAGCAACTTGTAAATTTTGGAGATTCGGATAATCTGGGTAGGTTTCCGAATTAATTGATAACACCAGTATTTATATGTGTGTAATTGTTGCTTTCAGATAGCAATAACTGTGTAATAACAAATTCATACTTGTATTTATGATTTGAGAGTTCGTTCAAGTTTGTAAATACGCAGATTTCAATTTAACTTGTATTAAAGGAAAATTTTATTGTTATTACACGTGTGTTTGATTGCTTGGGAAACCAAGCTGGTGGCAGCGATCTCTACCATAATGGTTGTGATATTTATGGTTGAATCCTGCTTCTACCCAAAAAATACCCACATCGCATCTGGGCTTGTGGTGTGGTGTAACACTTACTAATTTTTCTTATACCAATAATGGACGGGATGCACTCTATATAATTCAAGAAATATTTATACTGTTTCGTTTTCGTAGGGCATATAAATATTCCAGACCATATTAAAGAATCAGTAGAATAAGAAAAGTCAAAATACAGGTTAAAGAACCAGAATATCAACAAATCTCGATCACGCGGGCTCAACGGAGCGAAACACGCAAACCAAGGGTGGACGGTTCGCGCAAATATTTGCCTTCGATGTGTGACTGAAAACCGACAAGAGAACGAATACAGGTGTTCGAGTGTTTGCGTATTAGCCACACTATCCACTATATCGAATACAGACGAATAGCTCATCTACACTTGGTCTTGTTGGGAAATACACACATATGCAACATCAAGTGAAGTGCCGGTATCAGAAATTTTATTAATATGGAACGCGGCAAAGAATGGAAAGTGAAAAGTAAATATATGTGGATGAAGATGAAACGGAGACAAGATGGAAAGAGAGGCAGAAAGATCGGAGAGAGGAAGGAGCGTATGGTTGAAACGAGAAAAGGGAATGGAAGAGGATGATGCGGAATTTTTGAAAGACAAAAGCAATCTATAACCAACTATGGTAATTATTTTTGAGGTACAAGTTTTTGTTGCACAAGCCAATCCTTTCAAAACAAACAATAAATAATAATCCAATCTGAAAAAACGATTAAGTCAGGAAAATAACGTCTTTAGTCACACTTACTAAATTGTAAATTATTCTGGGAAAATTCACGCTATTCATAATGTGCCTTTCATTATGTTACTAGAAAAATTATTATAATTTTTTAAAAAAATAATTGAATTTTCAGCTAACATTCTCTACTTTTCATATGACACAGATACCTTATGTCTTTGAGCGAACGTCGAATTTTGTTATGTAATAATGAACGTGATTATTATGTTCACTATGGTACTTCCAGATTTGCGTAGAAGTTGGCAATGCGCATTATACATTCTCGGACCGCCATATTGAATGTTGTTTGATTACTTTGTTTGGTTCCTACTATAGCTAGTAATGATTCTCAAGAACTGCCTTGGACCTGAGTGTGAAACGCGAACACTTTGAGGTCAGTCATGTGTCACAGCCCACAGTTTGTTCGGTTTCTATGTTTTCATTTTTTTTTTTACTTCATTGTGCTTCCACCGCGAGGTAAGAAAGTGTTTGTAATAAATGTTATCGTATTTGAAATCTCCTAATACTTTAATTCGTTAATCTAATTTTTTCAATATATTTCAGAATAACTGCACTTACTTGTATAACACAGACGTACAAGAAGACGTATTCAGCTGTAGTAGACAACAGCTTCCCTGCTACTCACTCGGCGTCACGGACAGTCCTGCGCTATCTCTCCCCTCTCTTACGCTTGCCATGTTTAAATCCCCCCTCTCTTACGCTTGCCACTGCCTCGGCCAGTACCCAGAGCTAGGAAAGTCTCTGGAGTGGGGAGTACATGTGGGACGTATGACGTCACCGGAAACTGGAAGACTGACTAAGGCAACCTTTGAATACAAATTTGTCACGGAAGAAGAACATTTTTATGAGGATTCCCTTAAGAAAAAAATCATTCGAAATTAAAATTTGAAAGACTCTTGTCGTTTACTAAAGTTTACTAAAGAAAGACTTTGTCGTTTAGTACTAAAAATTTCTTCAATACAGTTAGAGGAAAGAGAGGTAAAAGAATGGTTGAAATAGAAGTAGTGGAAGAGAATTATTCTGCCGGTGTCTCTAAATTCTGTTGCAAATCCGTTATTTCTGGTGGATAATGAAATGAAAAAGATGATTGTAAGAAATGAAAAAGTGAAATGAAGAAATGAAAAAGTTATTTGTAAATACGTAATGATGTGTAATAGTGAATATGTATAATACATAGAGATAGAGTGTTGTGTAAATCTGTAGATATATGTAAATACGTAAGAATGTGTAAATATGTACATACATTTTCCTTAACCTGTACGCTGATTATCCGCTGTTCCCAACGGTGCTTAACGAACACACCAGTTGCCGTAAAATCTTAATTTTATTATATTCATATTTAGGGGAAATTACATGGATTAAACTTTATTGTGTTGCGTTAACATTAGAATATATTGCTAGTTCGTACACGATTTTTACTGAAAGTGCGGGAAGCGTAACTGGCAAGTTCCTTAAGAGTGAATACCAGGATGTTGTAAGCACAGTCCACGGAAACTACAGGGCCAAATCACAGGCGAACGGGTCCTCAGCCCCGCCAAAACTATGCTATATTGTAACCATATTGTAAATAACAAAAAAAGCCTTTTTTAATTCAATACTGAGGGCCGTTTCCACGAGCAAGAAATATGTCGACATAACTTGCGCGCGTTGATGTCTGCTCCGTGTAAACGGGTCTGAAAGTCTCTCGGACAGTCTCTGAATTGGCCAGAGCATGTCTCAGAGAGCATTGGAGCAAGCCCGTGTAAACACAAGATCCCTTCTCTCGATTTCGAACCGACGTGAAAGATTTAGCGACAATTTGGCTGCTAGTTTCTTTGTACCGCTCGTGTGGGGCTGGTAGCCGAGGTTATGTACGCGTCGTATGTTACATTTTTAATAAAGACCATTGTATTTATTATAGTACGTAGTTATTAGTATGTTATGATTCATGTAAACACTTTTATGTTACATTATTCTTGTATAAAATAATTATTCACGTTAATTATGAGTGTAGATGTGGAGTATTTCAAAAATTAAATATACACCTTTCGTCTCATGTACTTAACAAATACGTTATATCAAATTAATGAAATTA
>NNCF01128924.1:196591-283217 GCA_002313205.1 Laupala kohalensis | reverse complement strand
AAAATTTTTATTTTTAAAATTTTTATATAATATAATTTTTTTTAATTTTTAAAATTTTTATATAATATAATTTTTTTTAATTTTTAAAATTTTTTAATATTTAAAATTTTTACATTTCTAAAATATTAAATTTTTAAATAGTATTTACATGATAAGTGTTGATTGATTCACGAATGCTTTGTAAGGACGTTTGTTCCTTGTAATGTTTGTGCTGGCAAGTTGCCTCGTTATGTTCTTTACAGGATCGCATATCGATGTCGTAAGGGCTTGTGCTTGTCTTTCTAAGAAATCTATCAGCTCTGAGTACGAGGGCAAAAATGTAGTGCTACAGGTTTCCTCGTAATGCCTAAGTGTTGCAGTATCTAGTTTTGAAGTAATATGAAACACCAAGATAGTGTCCCATGATATGACATCTATACCGCTTTCCTACATACGAATGCAATGTAAGATGTACCCTTGGCAATGTAAGATGTATCCTTTGCGGAATGCACTTCTCATGTTGCATCCGATGTGTTTAAAAGGCGATCGCTCTTGTAAAACCGTTTGGCGTACGTTTACGCCAATTCACTTCTACAGTGCAATCCTTTACCGAGTGCTTTTCTCACATTGCATCTGGTCGAAAGAAAGCGTTTAGAGGGCGATCGCAGTTAAAATAGTTTAACGATCGCTAAAACCAATTCAGCTCTAGAAAGCAATCCTTTGCGAAGTGCACTTCTCACGTTGCATCCGTACGCAGGGAAGAGTTTAAAGGGCGATCGCTGTTGAAAAGTGTTAAGCCTACGCTTACGCCAATTCAGTTCTAGAGAGCAATCCTTTACCGAGTGCTCTTCTCACGTTCGACAGTGAAAAGTGTTCGGCGGAAAATCCTTTGCCGAGGGCACATCTTACATTGCAATTTATACACAAATTACGTTCCGTAATGAATTTGTCTCTTTCTGTGACAGCTAATTTGTTATATGAAGGACAATGAAATAGAGTGTGTGATTGCTTGCATTTTACGCACATAGTATTTACATAAGTTTTGATTGATTCACGAATGCTTTGTAAGGACGTTTGTTCCTTGTAATGTTTGTGCTGGCAAGTTGCCTCGTGATGTTCCTTACAGGATCGCATATCGATGTCGTAAGGGCTTGTGCTTGTCTTTCTAAGAAATCTATCAGCTCTAAGTACGAGGGCAAAAATGTAATGCTACAGGTTTCCTCGTAATGCCTAAGTGTTGCAGTATCTAGTTTTGAAGTATTATGAAACACCAAGATAGTGTCCCATGATATGACATCTATACCGCTTTCCTACATACGAATGCAATGTAAGATGTACCCTTGGCAAAGGATTTTCCGCCGAACACTCTTCAACTGCGACCGGCCTCTTTGACTTTCACTTAGTCATTCTGTAGCTACTCACTGCTAAGGGGTCAAATTATTTGCACTCAATTAAAAATTTATTGGGAAGATCTAGATACTATTTATCGTTTTTGTACGTTCACGCATCATTTACTGCGTCGGGTAACGCGTATTAATCAATAAAACGTGTTAATTGACGCGTTGTATTACGCATTCTTACCTTACGTTACACTTGTAGGAGATACGTCATAATGACGACATAGGCCCTGTACGTCATTAGCGCTCATATCGTCTTAAAATTAAAAACGTTAATTTCCTACGTCATTTCATATCATTTTTTGCAACTCGTCATTATTATTTGATGAACAAAATTACTGCAGGTGTAATAATGCTATTAGTATCGATATACTTATTGTAGATTAATTTTTACTAGCATTCAAACGTTCTGAACCTATCCGAAAATCAATCTAAACAATTGTTATGAGCGAATGACCAAACGCTCAATATCAGAAGGGTAGTATAGGGGTTGCTAGTATGTTTTTAACTAGCTATCGTCAGATTAAATGAAGAAAGATTCTTTTTCGGAATCACTTTGACATTTAACAAATTAACATTTATTAAATAGACAAACAATACATAAGTCACTATAAACTACATTAGCAGATTTACGTTACAAATGGTAAACAACAAGTTTTGAGACTGTCCGTTGTACATTATCTGATGAGGAAAAGTCAGATGAAATAGCTTAGAGGTCGATCGAAGTTGAAAAAAGTTTAGCGATCGCTAAAGCCAATTCAGTCAAGACCAATCCTTTACCGAGTGCTCTTCTCACATTACATCCATTCGAAAGGAAGCGCTTAAAGGTCGATCGCAGTTGAAATAGTTTAACGATCGCTTAAACCAATTCAGCTCTAGAAAGCAATCCTTTGCGAAGTGCACTTCTCACAGATGTGTTTAAAGGGCGATCGCAGTTGAAAGTGTTAAGCCTACGCTTACGCCAATTCAGTTCTAGAGAGCAATCCTTTACCGAGTGCTCTTCTCACATTGCATCCGTTCGAAAGAAAGCGTTTAGAGACCGATCGCAGTTTAAAAGTGATTAGCGATCACTAACGCCAATTCACTTCTAGAGAGCAATCCTTTACCGAGTGATCTTCTCACATTGCATCCGTTCGAAAGAAAGCGTTTAGAGGGCGATCGCAGTTGAAATAGTTTAACGATCGATAAAACAAATTCTGCTCTAGAAAGCAATCCTTTGCGGAATGCACTTCTCATGTTGCATCCGTACGCAGGGATGTTTTTAAAGGGCGATCGCTCTTATAAAACCCTTTGGCGTACGCTTACGCCAATTCACTTCTAGAGAGCAATCCTTTACCGAGTGCTTTTCTCACATTGCATCCGTTCGAAAGGAAGCGCTTAAAGGTCAGTCGCAGATAAATAGTGATTAGCGATCGCTAACGCCAATTAAGTTCTAGAAACCAATCCTTTACCGAGTGCTCTTCTCACATTGCATCTGGTCGAAAGAAAGCGTTTAGAGGGCGATCGCAGTTAAAATAGTTTAACGATCACTAAAACCAATTCAGCTCTAGAAAGCAATCCTTTGCGAAGTGCACTTCTCACGTTGCATCCGTAGGAGTCACAGAATAATAAAATTTATCTCCAAGAATTTTTGAAGTGAACATCGACAAAAATCTGGTGCAATTCACTTTGGAGCAATTTAATTGTGCTAGACGCAAAGTTCCGTGTTTTGAAAATTAAGGTGGATATTGTTCTTTCAAAGAACTATGAAAGTTAAGCACATTAATGTGTGGAGATTCCAGTGTGATGATTAATACAATAAAATTATTAAGTAGAATTCTTTGCCTTTCATAATATCAGATATTAATTTCTATATTTCTTCCATAATTCATAACTCGGTTGAGTGACTTCATCATTCTTTTTTTCCAATCCACTAAGTTAAGATTAATGTTTAATAAAGTAACTGTTCATTTTTATTTTTGGTATGTGTCAATACTTGAGCAGTAACTGAACACATGAATACTCTTTCGGTAAAGAAGGGATGGGCGATCTGTCAAGTTGAACTTGAAACATCTGGTTTAAGTTATCCGGATTGTGTTTGAAACATTACTTTCATAAATTTACTCATTCTGATAGTTTAAAAATTACATTGCACGTCTCTTGTGTCCTTGTTAACAACAAGGCACTGGGTAGCAGAGGAGATGTGATTCCCATTTCTCCCACTTGGGATAGAATTGCCTATTCAAAGATATGAGAGTTCTATCAGTTACGTGGTCTTACTGCAGATATAGCTTGATTGTAAGAAAATTATTTTCTTTGTAATGACAATGTTCTTGAATGTATTAAAATATTTACAGTGATTAATTTAGCCAAAGGACGTTGAAATATGGCATAATTAATATAGGAACATTAATACCCTGTACACTTGAAAAATTACTAGTTACATCTTAAGTGCCCCTAAAAAATGGACAATTTTCAATCATGTATATTTTGCAGCTTCTCCTTCCATTCCTTCAGACCCTGACTCGTCGCAAGACGTTGAACAAAAGATAGTAATTTGGTTTGTGACATTCGTTCGTAGTTACATTTCACATCAAACAATGTAAAAATGTTCTTTCTTGTAGTACAGAATCTATATAGATCGGAGATAAGCCTAATATACGATTTAAAAAAATTGAGATAGGCATGTAAGTTTTTATAGATTTAAAAAGAAACAGTAAAAAATGAAAACTGTTATTGGAAAATGCAGCATTTGTGATAAAAAATTGTACTTTAAAATTAATTGATATGGTATCAAAAAATATATTGTTATTGTCACTTCAAATATCACTAATGTCAATTCTTTCACGTTTTCACTGCACTACCCAAAGGAAGCAAAATTTGTTAGTACAAGGTTATCATAATACAGATGAAATTCAGCATTCAGACAGAGTTGAAGCAACATGAAACATTGCTGCTTCTGATTCCTAACCCAATGCGCATGTGCAAACCCAGAAGTTGACTTCAGCACCACTTAGGCATTCCACTTGCATTTCCAAGCTAAGTTGACAAGTCGGCCAAGATTTGACAACAGTCAACATTTTTGGATGTCAATGGAAAGCTCCATGTAAAATGGTGGGGCACTTTAAAAACCAGGGAGTTTGATATTTTTAATAGGCAATTGTCCATTAAAGAAAGAAAATCAAACAACTGAGAGAAATTTCAGGCAGACCTTGTCAAATTATTACAACAAAATAAACTAATTATTGAATGTAACAGGTCCATGATCAATAACCACCACATTCAACAAAATATATAGCATATTTTATTACAATTTTTATAATAATTATCTCAATAGTACAAAAATACACCACGTCCATTCATCTACAATTGTAATTTAAAATGTAAATTACGAAGGATAATTTAATTCAACACACTGATACATGTCAACGGGAATGAAACGATGTCAGCGGGAAAAACGATGAAGGTAATTGTTTCCTTAAACTGAGAAAAATATTGCTTGTTTCTTGCCTTCATTATTCTTCCCAAAGAATTGTCTTTGGCTGATATTTTAGTAACTTTCCAGATTTTACCACTTAAGTGTATTCAATACTTCACTACATTATTTAATTTTGAAGGATACATCATTAGCTTAAAACCTTTGATAATGTAATGTAATGTAATGTAATGTGATGGACTTTACTGCAGATTCCTCAAATATTAAATAAACGTAGTAAAATAAATTACAAAAACAGTTGGAAATAAATATTTATCATTATATCATCAGTTTATTTAAGATTAACAAAACTAACTTACTAAATGGCCAACAATGTAATGAGAAGAAATAAATGCTTTCATAATTCCTCCGATATAGTGTAGGAAATATTTTAGTATCCAAAAGGAATACATAAGAATAAGTCACTAGTAAATTCCTAAAAATAAATGCTTTCATTGAATGTGTATGATAAAGAGAGAATTTATTTCTAGAATTTCTAGTAAACAAAAGCAAAATCCTTCTCATTTACAACATTATCTTAATTTCAAACTCAAAATGAGAAAAGCACAAATTTATGCATCATTCATTAAAGATGATCATGATATATTGTACACATTAATAATAACTCTAATCCAACATACACAAATTTACAAACTCGTATTAAAGAGCACAAAATGATACTTTCCAGAGAATAGGAATAACACCACATGCTAAAAAACACAGCATATTTTTGTTCCTTGATCACAACATGAAGTACATCCCTAGGCTTGCCAGGCACAGTGTTTTGATCAATTTAGTAATCAGCGAATGAAAAATTTGATTCTATAGGAATAGCACTATTGTATCAGCTTATCCAAAACTACCTTTTCTCTCCAACATAATGCCCACTACTAGATGAATTTATCATCTTTAACACTACAGTCTCATCACATCAGACATATTACCGTGAAAAGTTGAGCAAATTTTTAGTACTTCGAGTAAAGTTTTCTTCACATGGAGCAACTCCGAGACAATGCAATGGATACAAGAGAATCATTTATTTGAGTTGTATGTGGGTACAATACCCATAGGAAACTCATGACCTCACACAGAGAAAACTGTGAATCAATTACAGAATCTTCAGTCTGCCTCCAGTCTTCAGAGAAGATTAATGCTATAAGTGCTTGTGTTCTCCATAATTATGTTACAAAAAGAGAAGGTACACAATACAACATAACACAACAAATAATTAGATTATATAACGGACATTAATTGTAGTATAATTTATGACACAACAAAATAGAAATTCTGCCTACATTGTCATAGCTTTAACTTCACATAAAAAAGCAATTTTAAATGCTCAATCTTCAAGTAACACTATCAGGAGTAATATAGCAAATTATTTTGTCACCCCTCATTCATCTCTTCCTTGGCTGCGGAGCTGTTGTGTTACGAACATTCATATTACGGAACCCGATGCAAAACAATTTATAAAAATTGTAATAAATTACAACAGGTAACTTACTAGTTTATTCAATAATATTGATAAATAAATGTGATATTGATTTAAATTTTGTGTTCATCGTTTGATTTATTCAACATGTATTTTAGAGAGCATCATCAACTGATATTTATATAAGAACCAACTTCAGACAAATGTCATAACAAATGAGAAATTATTATCTGAAAAGGAAGTTCACTTGCCAATATGAAAGAATTGTGACCAACGCAGGACATGCAATGGATGAATGACCTTCCTGGCAGGTTGTGTGCGACTGGTAGGATGTACATAGGACACGAGTCTCTGGGAAGTCACATCATTAGTGCCTCCCCGTTACTTAACATTGGAAGGGATTCCCAAGAGACTTTTAAGATACTCGAGTATCTGTTGCACTGCTGCTGTTGCTCCATGTGAAGAGGGTATAACAATGTATCACAATACTTAAGAGTATTCTGGTCAGAAGGAGCAAAAACAGCAAAGTAGGAGTTGAATATAAAAATATATATCTTAAAACAGTTACTACTTCAATTTCAAAATCAAATTGATGTTGACAAATAGAAAAAAAAAGACTTAAAAAGAAAGATGCTTTAAATAGTGTTATAAAACCTAAGAACTTACATCAAACTAATTCCAAATATATTTTACAATAAATTATTCCCAGCTCATTTACAATTAACTTGGAGTTTTTGAGGTAAAATTACTAGGTTTTTTTAATGCTATAGATTGATTGCACTACCAGCATGAGCATATTCCCACTGAGTTAACTTTTTCATCTCTTAACTATAATGTGAGCTTCAATACATTTCTGAAAATTAGGGCAACTTGGAAAAAGTCATGCCTACTGAACTCCCAAAAATGTACCTTTTCTTACTTCCAAGGACAAGTCTAAACAAAATTAGCAGAAGCAAATTAGAGAGCTCAAAAACTGTGATCAAGGAGCTGTCAGTCTCTTTGACAACCAAGGAGATCAGATTAAAAAATGTAGCATTCAAGATTCAGTTCAGTCAACAGCTGTTTCAGTCGCTAAGAACATTATACTCAATAGAAGGAAATATCAAGGAGACATCTGTTTATCTGAAACATTTCAACTGGACAACATTTCCACTAGAATTATGGATTTCATTAAGTAAAATTATTACACAAGATAAATTCTGACACAATGAAACTCCAATGAATGTTCATCACGAAAATCTTGAAAAGAATTTACCAACACACAATAATTAAGAAGTGTTAACTAGAAAGTATATTGAAGAAATGCAATAAATATTGATAAAGGTTTCTGCCTACCAGTTAAAGAAAAATAACGATACCTTTATAAATAGTGTATTTTCACAAGAGAGAAACAAATTCTGAAAAGATCGTTCCATTCAAGTTTATTCCCATCTTTTTAAGAAGAAAGCAATTTTGTATTTCACACATACATCAATAAATAAACAATATACATCAATTTCATGCTTAAGGAATTCACAACTGCTCTTTTGATCAAATACATTAACCATAGTCAATAACACTATTTCATTCATCCAAAAGTAGCATAAAAATCAATTTTAGTTGAAGTTTTTGTAAGAAATTGCTTTATTAATTCAAGATGATATAAAAATAAATTAAAGAACACACAAATTAATCAGATTTCAATAAACAGAAATGAAATTCCTAGAGCAGTTATTTTTGGTACTTTACTAATTTCCTGGATGACAAACAATATCTTAATTGCTTGAAAGGGGATTTCATAATTTTCCTTGGGAGGGGCAAAGTCCATATTGGATAGGCGTGAAAGACCTAAGTTATCTTCAAATCATTAATATACATGTTGAAAACTTGCAAGAATTAACATGAACAGAGACTACTAAATTACATAATTTGTAGGCTAGTTCGTAGTTTAAGGAACCATAAATAAAATTAAAGAAATGGTAAAGCTTCTTAAATGTTCCTCTTACCACCCCTTAATACTGCCTATGATATCTTAGAATCTATAGAGATATTTCATGTTTTTTACAAGTTCTTGTAAAACCAACTGCAACTTTTCTGAAGTAACCGCAGAAACAATGTACTGTATTTAAAACTAAATTACTGTAATATACTCGGTAGAACTTATGAAACATTCTTGTCAATGAGATGAAGTTGGCAAAGACCTAAACTTGGGAAATAACAGAGGAAAAAATTTCCTAATTCTCAGAGAACCAAAGACTAACATACAGTATTCATTTTATAATACAAAGTTTCAGATTAGTTCCATGCCTGAGAAACAAAAATCAGTTAACATATGCACTATGTGCCAATAAATAAATCAAAAGTAAAGGATAGATTATAATAAATTAACATGTCTAATAATTTCAAATCCAATTTCATTATTGCCTATCAAAGTAGTTTACGATGCAATACATTCACCAGAATTATGGTCATTATTATAATACAATTAAAAACTCTATTTACATATCATCCTTACAATGAAGACTTATTTGATCAGTAATTCTTCCACATTAATTTTTTACACTTGTCAAGTCAAACTATCCCACAACATGCCCGAAGGTGCCCCAAGGAGTTCGCAGAGGGTAGAGCTCCGTTATTTCTTGGCCTCGGCACTAGGAGGAGGAGATATGACCAGCGTCTGGCTCCAGAGGGTTTGACCCAGGTACTCATTTTACAGTAGGATGAGTACACCTCGGAGTCAGTCTGGATGTTGAGGTGTGATGAAACATCTCACGTTACCTTAATTTACAGCCATGGATGCCATGCTGGATCCATTCGACACAAGTTGTTAGAATCCATTGCTGCAGCTACCAATGTGCTCACCTACAAATAAAATAAATTTAAAAAAATTTACATCCTAAAATAAGAAGTAAAAACCCAAAAATTCACTTTGAATAAAAGGTAGAAATAATTAATAATATTAATCAACAGACATATGACAATAATAAAACAACCCAAGTTTACTATTACAAGTTGAGGGCAGTTTCAAAACCCATGAACGTACCTTACTTTCAACCCCATCAAAATTTGCCAGTGAATTAAGCCGAGTCATAATAGCAGATGCAGCTCGAGTGACCATATTAATAAGATGATCTGCTTCTTCTGCCACATTTTGAGAGTGTTCATGAGAGCAATCAGGCTTCTGCCAAAAAAATAATTTCACTGATAACCAATTCAAGATGTAGATTAGTCTTACTAAATCACTACAGTGAGCAAGATTACCTTTTTATAATAGGCAATCATTTCATCACGCAGTATGGCTAACAGAACAGATTGCACTTTGAAATTTGGTAGAACAAAACAGCGTGCTACAGAAATCATGCTGGATGTAAGAGGACCGCAGATGCCAGTTACAGTGACAAAATCTACAATGTTAGGAGTCAGTCGAAAGGGAACAGGACGGCTGGAATCCAAATTTCCTAAAATCACAAAGACCAACAGAATATACAGCACATTTGTTAAATTCAATCTAAAAATTATTACAAACAAATACACAAAACTTTGATTATACACACTAATATTTTAAAATGTGCATTACTCAACAGTGAACATGAATAAAAAATATGCAGCACTACTACTTCATACTACTATTATACCGAAGAACCTATTATTATAACTATTATAATCTAGATCCAAGATGGTGGTAAGTAAAATTTATTGTTTTAACTTCTGAATTAAAATAGAACCTCAGAATCTTCTATTGGGTCACAGCAGTTATTCTGAGGTGAGAAGAAAATAAGAAAACATTGAAAACTGTGAAACCATATAAAAAAGAAGAGTTTAAATCTTAGAAAATCATGCTAAGACTGCCATGTTGAAATAAACCCATCAAAACACCTAAGTTCATCATTACAAAATGTGGTGATTGTCATAATTTAATCGCAAGGGAAAAAAAAGTTTTATTTATCTCTTGATTTAGTTCTTTTACAAAGTGTGATGGTACCTTTTTTTTTTAAACAGATACAAACAGTCAAGTTATGTGGTAGAAATGCTCACATCCAGGTATCCTGATCTCTACTCAGTTCGAAATGGGTTTTCTACCTCATCTTCTTGTAAACCATCTGATAAAACCAGAAACATAGGCTTAGGTGATGATGGACTTTACAGTACACATAATGTAGGTCCCGCTAGTAGTAGGCTTACTAGTGAATGTGTCGGTGAGCACGTCTTTAAAATATGTCGTATGAACTTATGTTCAATACAGAACAAACTGGATGCTTTCACTTCTTTCTTGGCAGAGCACAAATTTGATGAGGTACTGATAAATGAACACTGGGTCTCTCCTGATGAAACAAATCTCTACTTTCCAGAAGATTTTGATTTTACTGTTCGTCAAATGGCGTCAGTGGTGCTGGTATTTTATTTAGAGAGTCTACATCAGAATTTTGAACCTACAAATGCATAACTATGTATGCTAATTTTGAAGTGGTAGCAGCTAATATTGATTAAAGTCTGTTACTAATATTGGTATACACAACACCTCATTCAGATCTTTTAAGTGTATTTAGAGTTATTGGAAAGCTTGCTTACTCAGTTGTTGCAAAACAAAAGTCAATTCTAAGAAATGCATGACTTAAATATAGATCTACTTAATTTGCCCCTTGAATATAGAAATTAAGTTTATCTGTTTAAGTCTTTTGACCTTTATGTTATCAACTATCAGCCGACTAGAATGCATTTTCTTGACAACATTGTAACTGATTTTGAATACTAATAGCACACTGGACAGTACATGAACTCAGATCATGATTTAGGACACATTTTATAGGCCTAAACACAAGTCTTTAGTTCAAGTTATTAATTATAGGTTACTGCATGTAAATTATGTACACATCTTAATATCTAAGCTGAGTCTGATTAATTGGAACTTTTTTCATAATAGGCAGATAAGACTTTTCATTCATTTATGGATTTAATTGTAGATTTGTATAATAAGACAAGTCCTGTTATGTCCTCAAAAACTTTTGAATATCCTGACAAGAAACCTGTATATAGAATGTAAGAGGTGGTACACTCCTGAAATTGATAAAATAAGAAATAGAATATTCATTTTTTATAGTAAATATTAGTCTCATTAAAAAAACAAAAACATGTATCAAAGGAGTTGAAGTAAGTATTTAAAACAAATCAAAGAAGTTAAGTTCAGTTATAATGAGTCACAAATACAAAATGCTACAAATAAGTGTAGTGCAGCTTGGAAGACAATTAGGAGGCCGGTATCAAAAAATGTAACAGAATAAGCTCTTTCTCACCATTAAACTCAATGGCCATTTTGTTAACACAGGAGAAAGCTATGCAATAAATACTTCTGATAACCAGCAGGTTAGGCCAAACAGTAGAGAATTTGTCGAAAATACTCCTAATATTAAACTGTTTCAAACCAATTGCTTCAAGTGGCAACAAGTCTCTGAACATGATATATTAAAAATTGTACATTATTTTCAAGTTTACAATAGTAATGATAATACTTTATTTGCCCACAGATCAATTACAAGTAATTTGCAATTGATATAAGGCACGTCAAAAATTATACATGGTAGTCTTATAAACTAATACACAATAATGAAACACACAGTGCATAAGTTAAATACATGAAAGCAAAAGAAATAAGATAAATTAAGCACAATATTTCATTTATATCGTACTTCAATAACTTGAGTCTTTTAAATAATCTACACATTAATATATCTTTTGTAATATATAGGTCTTCACTTTACATTTAAAATCATTAAATTTATTAAGTTTTTATATCTTCTGGAAGTTTGTTGTAGAGTTGTAAAGCTGTAAGTTTGCATGATGTCTGGTTTCATACTGATCAATATCAGAATTCAAAACATAGTCTCCAAGATTTTCACGAAGAATTGCTGTCATGATATAGATGCATGGTAAGGGAAGAACTCTTAATTTTTGGAAGAGGGATTTGCAAGAAGTATTAGCACTAACTTTTGAAATTAAACCTATAGCTCTCAATGTCTCTCAATAGTCACAAAATTAAAGCACTACAAAACAGTTACACAACCAGAAATAACATACGCAAGTGAAAACATTTTTAAAACAACTAACACTGCAGAAATAGACAGAATACTAATTGAAAGAAGAATACTCAGAACATGCATAAACAAAAAATATCAAATAAACAGACACTGGAGACTAGCTTCCAATGAAACAGTCTACACTGAAATGAAGTGAGTATTGAGCACAATCAGGAAAAAATGCATCTCATTCCTTGGACATCTAATCAGAACACCAGAAGACAGAATCATCAGGAGAATAATAGAAAAATTATGGAACAGAAAGAGCAGTATTAGATGGATTATGGAAATCAAAGAGGATACAAGGGAACTACAAATTACAATAGAGGATTTAAAGAACAAAACAGGCAAAATCAAAGGGCTCAAAGACAAAAAAACAAAACAAGATCAACAAACGGACAATGGGAAGGGTGATTTCAGACCGAGAAAGTTAAGATCTGAGAGACTGATTATTGTGATTTTAATTAATTTTGTAGTTTATTAATTCTTCTAAATTTCAATTATAATCGTAATTTTAATTAGTATTGTAAATTCGTCTTTTTTATTTGTGTATTTTCTGTACATGGTTTGGCAGAAGAACAGTACAGATGGTCTGAGCCAAACATAATCAATATTCTAAATATTCTATTCTATTCTAATACTCTCACCGTTACAATATCCATGTTTGTTTGGGACTAACTGAATCCTCACGACTTTGCTCACATAAATTTATAAAATGTTTGCAACTTTATTCTTTCTCATGTTCCTATTGATAACCAGTGAGAATAATATCAATCAATCTTAGAAGTTTTAATAGCATTGGTGTGTATCCTCTGTCCCTTGTTTTCACTGATGTAATTGAGAAAAAGTTTATAGAAAACACCAATTTTCCATTTCACTACCATAGGGGTGAATTTTCATAAAATCCTTTCTTAGCAGACATTTTCGAAAATTGTTTGTGTCACGCTCTTCCCACCTCTCACCTTTAAAGATATTGTGTATATGTACATAATGTAGGAACATAATGTCATTGGAAATATGATTATTGATCTCAGAATACACAAAACCCATGGACACAACTCTAACCGGGATCTTTTAACGTTATTTTTAATGTCTCATCCTTCACACCCCTAGCTCTAAGAATACAGTTCCCCCGTGATCTCAATATGAACAACAGCATGTAGTTTAACCCTAAAGCTATGAATACGATACAATTTTCATTTTATATTTCAATATTAGTTTTCAATTATTTTTATTTATAAACCCATTTTCACCCCCCAACATACCCCCAAGGGGTGCTAGTGGTGACTTCCTTCCATGAGGACTGAATTTAGGCTTGCACAATATCAGGATTTCACTTCCAACTCAGCAACGCCAAAAATTAAGGACTTACGATTATTTCTACATTTCACTCCTCATCCCCAACACAAATGGTGCTTGTACTTGTACGAAGGGTGATCATGTACTTATGTGGCAATGAAGGTGTCGCTTCATTTTAGCATCCAGAAATGATTTGTTCAACACCAATATCAGTCGTTTTTTGATTATTTTTACCTGCCTCCCATTCTCACCCCTTCCCCATGGGTGCTAGGGGTACATTATCTCCAATGTGGACTAATTGTGAACTCACGACACGTCAAAGTCATCCTTATCCTACAAAACAGCACCGAAAACAATGGTTTCAATTCTAATATTGCAAATAATATTGTACGTAATTACTAAGTTCACTTAATAATGCTATTAATTACCATGTAATAATTATTTAATATTTATGTAATCACTTGGTTAAACAAATAAATAAATAATATAGGATTTTTCCATTATTTTTACAAGTCATCCCTTTCTCACCCCCTCACTAGAGATGCCAGGGATGTCTTACCCCCACAGTGCTTGTTGTCTGATAGTCTGTCACCTATGTATCACGTTTCATTGAAATTGCTCCAGACACTCTTAGAGTTGTGGTGGGATACATATATATAACACGTCAACCCCCATTTTGTGCCCCCAGGGGTGAAGTTTAGTAAAATCCTTTCTTAGCAAATGTCTACACCCTAAAAGGAACATATCTGCCAAATTTCAAGTTTGTAGTCTTTGAAGTTTTCGAGATTTCTTGTTTAATCAGTCAGTCAGTGAGTGGTATTTTGTTTTTGTACACATTTATAAATAAAATATACATATTTAAAATATATGTATATAAAATCTGCTCTTTCAGGGCACTATATTAACTACTGCCTAGAGGCGCCAAACTTTTAAATTGGACTCTGTGAATAGCAGAATTATTAACCATTCACAAGCATTCAAGTAATTTTGATTCTAATGATTGGTCTGATCTCAACGGTGTAGTACAATGATGTGAGAATAATGGTTTTATTAACAGTTTTTAAAAAGTTTACACCAAATTTTATAAATGGAATTCATGCAACTGAACTTAAAATAACAGGATGACAAGAAGGATCTTTCTGTGACGGATTGAGGAATGATCTTCCACTCTGAATTGATGCTTGAACATCATACTCATGTTGTCTGCAACAAAGCTCAAAGCTCATTTGACACACATCATGCCCCATTGTCTATTAATAATACTCTTGTGAACCTTTGTTTCACCCTTGTTAATTTTAAAATAAAGTATGCATTTCCACTTTGGTTACCTCATTTCAAAACTTATTTTCAAGGATTCAAGTCTGTACAACATTGTTTATACTTCAATATCCATCATGAGCAGTATTATCGTATATATATCATACCAGAGCCAAACATTTCACATAGTATTATGAATGAGCATTGCCCTTCGGAAAGTCTTTGATTTTACTCAACTTAATTGTTTTCTTAATTTTGCCTCCTAAAATAAGGGGGGGGGGACTATATTTGGGTAAATACAGTAGCTTCAGTGATAGTAATTACTCTTAAATACGTAAGATGTTAAATAAGATCTCCTTCTTTCAGGGATTTCTTTGATGGTTTACTTTAAATTTACAATAGATGTAATTAAGAACCAAGTTATTGAACAAATCTTCATGTCCCTAGGAAAGGACTAAATTATTTTCACTTTCATGTGAACCTCATGAAAAGCTCACCGAGTTAATAACAGTTAAATTATTAGTAATTTAAAATACAGTTATAAAACAATAATTTTCATATGACTCTCATACTACTTTGCGAAAGTGCTCAGCAAATATTCTTTCATAAAAATAAATCCAAGAAATAAAATTAATTTCACTCCCTCACTAATTAATGCATTTAATCTGTTCATTCTTATTGTCTAAAATGTTTGACAGATTTTGTTGTTAAAGATGTTTATTTGCCCACGGGACTTCTCTTTCATTGCTTAACATTTATTATGAAAATTTGAATGAGAACTAAGAGTGTTTTATTTAGGTAAAAGTGAAAGCTTATTTTACTTTTTCATATACATAGTATTGGAATGCATGGGAAGCATGCAAGTTTTAGATCATACGAACTTTATAAGAATTAATTTTGAGTTTTCCTAATACCAAAACACTGGTTATTCAAATTCATGTTGTCATTTTGTGCCACCCTGCCCTTCTGATCTTCAATTTTCCTGTCAATTTGTTACTTCTGTTCCAATATTAGATTACTTTATTTGAATGAACTATTTGTACTGATATAACTCCTAAAGTAATACTAAATCTAATGGTAAGAACCTAAAAAGAATCTTATAGTCAGGCAGAGCTTTGAATAATGGTTGACATATTCTCACATGACACATATGGGCATTAATCTCTGTGTTTGGTATTTTATAATTGAAGCAAAATTTCTGAATTCTTTTCATTTTGCCCGATCTATTTATTTTTGACCGATTTCTGTGTTTTCTTCCAGTAAATGAGTATGGGTAATGTAAATATTATGTTAAAAATTACACTGTAACAAATGTTTTTGAACTCAAATATAAAAAATGAGTTCAAAACAAGCAAAAAGCACAATAACTGGTTTTATCTGAATAACAGACATGGTAAAAACTTGGAAACAAGCATTCTTTTAAATTGTGTTGTTTGCAAAGAGAACTAGCTAACAAACTTCAACACCTGTGGCAGGACACTTTTCAAGCTAATCTTAATTAATATTTGAATGAAAGAACTCAAAAGCAGGTTAAAATCTCCCAAAAATATTTATAAATCAATTTTAACGAAAACCTTTGATTTGAGATAGGCACTTCAAAGATTTTATTGAAGTGAGAGTAAATAATACTTCTCCAGTAGATAATAAATTAGAAGGAACTACTACCTGAGGCATCATCAACATCAAACTTGAAGTACGAAATATTCATAACACCAGAATCTTGGTGCAAATACATCATGTCAGGATTCATTCGGGTAAGATGAAAAGCATATTCACAGAAGCAAGCCAAAGCCAACTGGAGGGAAAACTGTAAAAACAAATATACCAAGTTCAAAATACTAAAAGTGCACCAAAATAAGTACCTTCTAACATGTTCTGTAACACTCAAAATTCTTTTATCAGCATTATGTTACAAGCATGAGTAAACTTAAAAAATTGTTATTATTATAACAAAACTGAATACATAAAAGAAAGATGTGTTTTCCTACACGTTCAGTAAATTTTGGAATTTTGTCTTCACCCACTAAACATCAGAAATAAAAAAAAAGAGAGTCAAAAATGAACTGTAACACTTTTTTTCGTGATGGGAAGGTTGCAAAATGTTAATTACTGACTGTGTTGTAAACCGGAGGAAGAGATCACTTAGTATAAGTTATTGAAGAACACACTTATTAATTGGTTGATTGATTTTCTATTAAAATTGAATAAGAAATTCAGAGGAAATTGCATCCTCCATGGGGAAAGTCCAGTGCTATTGCTGCATACACCCATTTAAGGCTGTTGTGTTTTTGGAAAAGCATACTACATAAAATACCATTCTTATCTTGGAATGCAACAACTGCACCTAGCTTTATGCATGTGAGATGCAAACTTACTTGAACTCCTCATTTCATTTAAATCATTTATATCGACACTTGCTTCAAACACATGAAAACCTCTGAACTTTCAGATTAAAATTAAAATATCTTTAAAAAATCCAAATTCGAGCTCAAATAAATTTTTTTAGAATGAAATACTTTTCTTAGCAGATATTAAAATTTTTGTTACAATTTTGTAATATCAGTCCTTGGTTGTATATCCTTTCAGCAATAAAGTTAAAGCACCAAGATTAGATTCTGAAGCCAAACAAATTCTTCAAAATTGAATGATTAAAATCCTTAATTTTGGCACTATAAGAACAAATGGTTTTTTATGTATGCTTCAACACTTCTACATTATTTCCTAGAGTTAATTAAATGAATTGTCCATTTGAATTTAACAGTTTGCTTCTATTATTTTAGTTTCTTGGTTATTATTACTGTTTCTTGGTAGTTTTTAATTATTGATTACCAATATTAATTTTTCTTTGACTCATATTTCTCACTTTTTTGTATATTTACTTCCCTTAACTACCCACATTAATTTTAGATTTGAATTGTGACATAAGTTGGTTTCTTATGTTTCTGTTGTAGATGTTGACATTATTATAGAAAATTCAGTGTAATGATGCCATCAATAATAGAAAAAGTTCCTTAGCTTGAATGAAATAGTATATCTCCATTGCACTTTTTCATGCACCGCAGAAAATGTAAAAATATAATACTGAGAAGAAAATAAAAAACTAGACGTGAATATACCATTTTCCTGAACGTCCAATAATCACAAGCTCCAGAGAATGTTTTCAGAGCCCAAGTACGAAGAATAGTGCGAGGCACAATAGTGTTTTGGATCTCAAGCAATATTTCACGTAAAACTTGTATACTGGCTTGGGACCCACGAGTCTGAAAAGAACCAAATGCACACAGTATTTAAAAACAAAAAATATAACAAAAATATACTCTGAAACCCATCACCAGAAATTTTAGAGCTTAAATTTATAAAAGAAGTACATTGGGTGGCTCTTCACTTTCTAGGAGTTTGATGCCTTTATCAGTAGGACTTAAAATTTGAGACACAAATGATGAAGTTGGAACTACCAGGATTTCATACAAATAAAATAGTATCAGCATTTAAGTTTGCAGCAAATCTTTTTATACCATAAAGTTTTGTGAACGAATTTAGGGAAAATTCTCACCTGAATAGCTGCTAATCGTTCGTAATACAGACAAATTGGTTCATCATGCTCCTTCTGTACTTTACTAACATTTGCTTTATAAATGTCTAGAAGTGATACAGAAGATGGATTATCTTCTACAAGTCTTAATTGGGGAGATACAGGAACAACACGAGGAACTGTGAAGTTGAGAAATCTTCTAGATGTTTCCTGAAAAAATAGAAGTCAGAAAATAAATGTTACTAAAAATTTACAAACTCTTCTAAATATAAGAAATAAAATACCAATGACAACAGATCAACAACAATCAATAAAATGATCCCTTTAAATACCTTTTGCTTCCCCAAATACTGATTTAACATGCGAATAAGTTGAAGAACTCTCTCTTCTCGTCTTGCATCACTTAACCCAGAATCATTAACAACAAGATAAGGGTAACACTTCCCATTATGGCCTTTAATGTACAACCGTCTGGCTGCAGAATTGTGCTTCAGGACAATATCTACACGAGGCATAAATCGTGCAATGCGAACAAAATAGCGGGAGTGCTGAAAGGCAATAAACTAAAGGTCAAAAGGAGGACAAATGGATAGAATACACGAAAAATCAGAGTTGTTACAAAAAACATATATGATGAATATATGCCAACCGTCTCATCTGTTACATTTACCTTAGGCAATAGAAATTCACCAGGTAATTCAACTTCTGCTGTCTGAAGACTGAAATTACTGAGGAAACGATACTCATTTTCTATAAGAAATGATCTGAAAATTACAATATGGTGTATTTTGAATACATACAATTTATGTAAAAAATTAGTGTTTGGGATAATGAGTCCAATACATATAATTGATATGACCTACTTAGGTAAAGTCTTAACTTTGGCATCCAAAATATAGATCCATTTACGCAATTTTTGGATGGAATTGTGAAGTTTAGATGAATCAGGCTTGGTAAAATCAAAATCAGATGTAAATTGAGAACTCATGGAATTAAACACTGGGTCCTGAACAGCAGCTCTGACACGACTGGCCAGATATTCATTTGCAGAATTTGTAAATCCAATACTTGCATTCCGATGTGACTTGCTTTCTGAAATGAAAAAACTCACTCTAATCTATGTACAAAAATACAATAAGTAAGAGAAAAATTATTAGTTTCATTATAATCAAATTGATACTCAGCCCCAGCAACAAAATTAAGAAATTGATCATTGACCTGATTATATGATGCTATATAATAATCTAAATCATTAGCAGCATATCTCACATCAGCAGCACACTCAGGAAACAAGAGTTACAAAATATAAGAGACATACCATGAAAAATAAATCATTCCACCTTAGAAAGATTTTTGGTGTGAAAATGAAAACATAAAAAAAAGAGAAAAAAAGACACATTTAAAATCTTACAAGGGTTTTTCAGACACACACTCGACCTACTGCGAACAGTTAATAAGTGCAGATGAACAACGACATAGTAACAAACTTAATAAAGCAACATGAAGTTAAGAATTACAATTTTCTTTTTCTTACTTTGTCTATCCATTTCACAAGGGCATTTATGAATACAAATATTCCATGACTTCAGAGAATAATAACAAACTTAAAAATCCAATTTCAAATCAGAGATTTGGCTTTCTTTTTGATTATTTCATTAAATATTGCAATTCAGAAGGAATAATTTTTCTGACAACAAAAGCAGCATCTGTTGGCACAGCCGCATGTATAGCCTTTTTAACACTGTTTAGAAACAAAGCCACTCATTATTTTACTTTCTTCTCAGTCTCCATCCAATTGGAAGTCATACTGATTTAAGCTTAAAATTTACCCATTTGTCCAACCTGCAGCCCTGTGATACATTTTTTTCTCCATTCTTCAATACACACTACACTGTAAAGGATACACATGAAAATAAACATTCGAAGTTCATTTTGACAATTGACAGCTCTCAATACAGTCAGTGTGAAGTTATTTTTACAAGCTTTTATTTAACTTCACCTGTTATGTTTGAGTCAAATCTTACAACTGAATTTTAAACCAGTTCCCCCCCAACTGATTGTGACAACAAGTGATTATGGTACCATTGTACAAAAATCTACCCCAAAAGGGGGTGAAATGGTGATAGGAATGTAAGAGTGAATTGAATACCCCAACAATAATTCTAAAATACCTGGAGTAATTTCAACCAACCTTGGTATACAGATGACTGACTATCTGACAATAAACATTGTGGGAATAAGTTAACCCTGGCATCCCTAGGAATGGGGTAGGGGAGGAGGGGGGTGATAAGTAAAAATTATAGAAAAATACAGATCTCAGACTGGAAACAATAGTTTCTGATGTTGAGATGGATAAGGACAAAATTATTTGTAAAAAATAACTGCTTTGAAAGAATTGACATGTGGTAAAACATTGGTCAAGGAAAAATTAGTCACATGACTCAATACCAAAAAATTAAATTAATAGACTGACCAATTGTATTTACTTATTATTTTATTCATATGATAAATTCCTAATATGTTGTAAATTTTACATTTTCCTTCATATCTCATTATACTGTGGTTTCTAAAATCCACTTTATAGCCTTATTCTATGTTATTCCTTAATAATTACCTGCCTATGCTTAGAAGTTTGTATACATCTCTGCACGAATACTGTATAGTTATAAGTTTATAACTTTTGTACTTATAGATGGTAAATACAATTCAAATTCATAATTCATAACTTGTCACGCAAATTGTGAAGGTAATACACTGTTTGACAAGTACTTACTTACAGAAATTTCTTAAATTGCAGTGAATCACACCGCCAGGTAACAGATTATGTAATGTCGAAAGAAAATGGGAGACAGGACCAAGATTTGAAAGTCGACAGCTAAGTTGAATGTCCCCGAGTTTCCCATTTTCATTCAACATAAAATAATTAGTCTGTTACCTGGTGGTGAGGTTCACAGCAATTTAAGAGATTTCTGTACATCTATTAACTCCAAAATTGGAAAATATCAACCCACAATAAAGTACTCCCTGAGGGAGTCTCCTCAAATGAGGAAAGTATCTCTATGAGATCATCTCAGAGGTCCAAGAGTCCCTCAAGTTTAATGTCAAAGGTAGAGTGGGCCTAGAGGCGAATGGAATGGTCTAGTTGGTTGCACATCAGCACACTGAGCTGAAGGTCCAAATTTCATTTCATTCTCTTATTTTCATTCAACATAACACACTTAATAAGTACTTACTTACCAAACAATCACTGTACTAGGTAATTAATTGGTATCTACTTTTCTGAATATTTTGCATGACACTTTTTGACATGCTTTTCAACATAAAATATTAAATCATTTTCAGTGATAAAGAAAGAATGCTTATTTTGATTAAGATCTACTAATATGAAATCTGTAAGGAGGTACTAGCATTTGGCATTCCATAACCTTAATAAAAATCTAAATATATTTTATTCTTTTTAGAACATGGCTTAAAGAAACACTTGTTTTTAAGAAGATTTTTATTTATTATCTTTTAATTCTCAGGCAGATTTAATCAAATTATCAGCAGTCAAAATTAATGCAGACAATTGACTCTAGAATCTAGTTTGATGTCTAAAACATCCTGTAGAATGATGAAGAATGCACACGTTGAATTTTTTACTAAACCCTGCAATAGTCATCCATTCAAAGAATTCATCTACTTTTTCTTAATGTTGTCATGGCTACATAGCCTGCGTTCATATAAATGAACTCGGTCATGTATTGAATCACCCTTAATGGTTGTCTCGCTCTAACTCGCAGTTTTCTTGGAATTCTGCAACAATAAGTGTTGGATGACACACGTCATCTACTCAACCCATTCTGTAAGTCTTCAATTACAGTTGCAAAGTGTATTTCATGAACCACTAAAATATAAAAATTGAATTTATAGATAGGAGTGAGTTACATCAGTAGTCTTATATAAAATAGTATTAAAAAGTATTCATTAATATTGATACTTTAAAAATAGACATCACGTATCATCCATGCGACTTCTAAGGTTCAATTCAGAAACGACCACTTGCGTAAGTAGTTTTAATTGTTGTAAATTATACACCACACCATTCCCACCCCTTACCCTAGTTGTGCTATTGTTGTCTTATTTCCCACAGGGAATGAATTTAGATTTACGCATTATCAGTATGTCACTATATCTGTTCAGTGATGCCGAAAACTAATCACCAAAATCATTTTGGATAATTTTAAAATTATGTTCATTTCCCAAGAGGTGTTATGGGTCTATAAGGGCTGATCATGAACTTATGTGTCATCGGGAATATCACTACCAGTTTCACAGATCTCGAAAACCATGATCTCAACACTGATATCGGTCATTCACGATTATTTTTACATTTCATCCCCTTTGCACCCCCTCCTCAAAGGGTGTTTATTCCTCATGGAGTGGGCGATTGTTGGTTTAAGTTGTATTGCGAGTGTATTCTCTTCAGTGGTCCCAAAACTGATGTATTTAACATTACTTTTGGTCATCCTTATATATTTTTACCTGCCACCGCATTCCCAACCCCTTGTCCAAGGGTGCTAAGGGCATATCTCCTATGAAGACTAATAGTGAACTAATGCAGCATTGGAGAAGTCTTTATTCATCTCGACGGCACCGAAAACTATAGTTTCCAGTCTGATATAGGTTTTTTCTACACTTTTTACTTAAAACCCCCTTCCCACCCTGTCCCTAGGGGTGCCAGAGGTGTCTTATCACAACAGTGTTTGTTGTCAGATAGACAGTCATCTGTGTACCAAGTTTGGTTGAAATAACTCCAGGCATTCTAGAGTTATGGTGGGATATACACTCATAAATACAAATCCCCATTTCACCCTGTAAGGGGTAAGTTTTTGTAAAATTGAAACGTAATCATCTTTTGTCATAGGAACCACACACATCTACAAAATTTCAGCTTGATCGGTTTGGGGGAACTGGTTTAAAAAGTTGTTGCAAGATTTGGCCCAAACATACGAACTAACAGGTGAAATTAAATAAAAGCTTGTAAAAAAGAACAAAATATATAATATAAAAACAACTTAAGACTACATGCAACTTGAGACTTCCAAAATAATTCATTATTACTTGATAGACATTTTTTCAGTTTAGCTCTTAACATTTTGTCACTAGTATTCAATGGTCTAAATTCTAAAGGAAAATTTTAAAAATTCTTCATAGCATTATATTAAAGTATATTTTTGCCTTCTTCATGTCTGACCTTTCAAGATTAACTGACTTATTTCTGGTTACACTTTTTGAGTTCTTAAATTTGTGTTTCAAATATTATAATTATGTAAAAAGAGTCCTCAAAATGTATACTGCACCAAAACTTCATAAATTGTTGTTTTTGCGTTCATTTTATTTTAGAAAATTAACTTCATAAATTTTTTTGTTCAAATTGAAAAGGGGAGTTGAAGTATTTGCATTATAAGGCTATAATGCTGCATGTTGCAATATTACAAAAAACACAAAATAGGTCACTAAAAGAGCTGAACCCTTAAGCATTCTTTTAAGTTGTGCAAAAATAAATACAAGACATTGTTTTCTTATGATGATATTACTTATATGTCCAGTCCATTTAAAGTGCATGTCAATCTTAATTCCATGACATTTTGTTGTAACCACTCATTTTATTTCATTATCATTAATTTTAATGTTACCAGGCTTTGAATAAATATGATTCACTAAAGTCATACAGACTGTTTTGTCAAAATTACAAGTTAAATGATTTTCACTTAAGCAGATGGAAATGATACAAAAAAGACTATTCATATTAGCCTCTGTTTCACGCCAGGTATTCTCTACCAAAAGAACCACAGTGCCATCTGCAAATGATGCAACATTTGAAAATATCATTAATAAAAATTAAAACCAACAAAGGGACTGAGAATTGTATCTTCAGGTACCCCAATATAGATATTTTAAAGCTCTTGTAACATAATTAATTTTAACATTATACAATCTATTTGATAAGTAACTTTTTAATAATTCAAAGGTAACATCTCTTATATCATATTTGTGCAATTTATTTAGAAATATTTGGTGTTTAGTGTCAAAAGCTTTGGAAAGGTCTAAGAAAGTAGCTACTATTGGTTTTCCCTCATCCAGTTTGCTGTAAATAAAATCTGTTGCATTGCATCACAGCAGCAGAATCATTTCTTAAATACAAATTGATTATTTGAAATGACATTATTGGGATAAAAATCATGAAGACTTTTAAAAATAATTTTTTTTTAAATTTTGGCAAAATTTGAAATTAGTAATATGAGTTGCATACAGAAGTTTTATAACCCTTTTATGCAATGGAATTACTTCAGCAAATCTGAAATGGGTGGGATGTTCACCTTTTTCTAAACATGTTAAAAATATAAACTAGAGGGTCACATAAAAATACTACAATTTTTTATGGTTTGTACAAGAATATTGTCCACATTACCAGATTTATTTTCTACAGAAGTAATTATCTTTATAACTTCATAAGAATAAGTAGTTTTCTAGAAAATAGACAGAATTCTTACAATCTTTACAAATTTGGTGAAGTGTTTATTTGTAAATAAGAACGATATTCTATTATTAAATTTTAGTTCAATTTTCTGCCAATGCTGTATATGCTCAACAGCAGTGTTTTAATTGTTGTAATTATTTAAAATTGTAAACTTTATTTGTACCCATAGTTGAATAAACAAGTGACAAATTTGAAAACTCACCGATACCCAATCCAAAAGTATCAACTAACTTCTTCATGAAGTTTAATGTGTGTTGAGTGATAGTTGCTTCCATTACTGCACCTCTGTTTTCAAATGCAATAGCCAAACACTTGGCCAAACATTGCCGCAAATGACGTAAAACTTCTTCACTTGAATTTTCCCGAAAATGCACCATCTTCACCCAACATATAATTAAAATGTTTATAAGTATACAAATGTTCAAGATGTGAGGGTAGAAATGAAACAGTCATATTTATGGTAAGTAGCATACCTGATCTACTATTCCTTCAACAGATACCAAAACAGTAGGATGAACATCTCTGAGCATATTACTGAAACTTGAACATCGCATCATAGGTTGTGTAGCTGGTACCTGCATAGGTTGTGATACAAAACTATTCTGGTTTGTTCCTAAGAGAAAAAAAAATCTAATTACAATTTTTAAAATAAATGTTGTAACATCACAGCTACAAACTAAAAAAGAAGAAAATGCAGAACAGTCTGTTTAAAAAAAATATCAATCTTAAACACTTCTCTCAAGAGTAAACAACAATTACTGCAATAGTAAGAAATTGAGTTAAACAAATGATATGTAAATTATTGAAATACACTTACCAGGCCAGTCAGAATTCCCACTTAGACCCTACAAACAAAAAAGAAAATCAGAACGCTCGTCAGTCAAAATCAATTGTTTAACCCTGCAGTGGCCATGGACAAATTCATCATGAGAGGTCCAGCGAATGACACTGGTCATCCACTTTAAAAGTAGAAAACAAGCAAACAACATTTTACTAACTTTGCTGAACATATAAGAATATTAAAAATTTCTCTAATTAAATTTTTCATACTTAAGTTGCCAGTAAAATAATTCACAACAATTAAAACTACTTACAGAATTGGTCGCTTCCAAATTGAGCCTCAGTAGTAGCGTAGATGATATATGTCCTGCATTTTTAAACTATCAATATTACTGAATATTTGTTTATACTTTTTATGTTTGACCACTGAAGTAAGTCATTGCATTACAAATTCAATTTGTATACTTTAGTAGTTCATAAAATAAACTTTGCAACAATATTGAAGACTTACAGAATAGGTTGAGTTGCAAAATTCCAAGAAAATCATGTGAGACAACCATTAAGGGTAATTCAACACATGACCAAGTTCATTAATATGAACGCAGGCTGTGTTGCCATGACAACATTGAGAGTAAGAAGGAATAAAATCATTATTCCTTCTTACTGTAAAGGATGCGTTCACCCAACAAAGTGATATAAAACAGGGTTGGGAAAGAATGCTCTGTCTTGAAAACCGGATAAAATGGATAGTCGAAAGCGAGAGTCTCGTCAACAACAAGAAGTTATCCGGTAGAAGGAACATTTAGATAGTAGTTGGGAATTGGTTCTTTCGGATTTGTTCACCTGAAATTCATCAATGGACACAAGACATATTTTTTCTCTAGTTCTCCAGTTTTCAAACATTGAATGCACAGCAAAACGTGCAATGCATTCCTTAATATGCATAATTAAGAATACAATTTTCCAGTATTCAAATTCATATTGTTCATTCACTTATTGGGAAATGCATTTCTAGACAAAATGTCATCATTATTGAGATTGTAATCAATAAAATGATCATTATTGGCGATTTCACATGTTCTATAACATAAAGATTAATGTTTGCACATTTGAATGCTTGTCTGGCATGCAAATTTATACAGTTTGATAAATATTTATCAATCTTGGTGTAAAGAAGAAAATGAAAACGTAGGTTTCCATGGCTGTAGTTAATAAATACTTGTTTGTCCAAGGCAAACTATGTCTTAGTAGACAGAACTATTAACTTTTCAGGCATCCTGCTGTGGCCTTCTTCAGGGCAATATCAGAATAGAAGAGACCTAAGAACAGATACTCTAGCATATTTGTAGAGTACAACAGCAATTTAGGTCTATTTGATTCTGATAGTGCCCTGAAGAAGGTCATAGCAGGATGGTTACTGAGAAGCCGTTTTTCCCAGACAAACAAGTATTTAAAAGGAGGAAGTGTTGTGAGCCAGTTAATGCACCAAGCAGAGTAATAGTGGTTATAAATAAATAAATAAATAAACTTTATTATAAAAAAAGCTGTAGCAAATTGCATATGCAAAAGGAGAAAATGGCAATGTTGGACTGAAGTTCCAAGTTGGAAATGCTACCGGTCATTACTAAGGTCAGTCAATGGTGAACACATGATGTTCAAAAGCTTTTACTTCATTGTCATCATTTTTGACAATGGTCTCAAAGAAGAGGAAACACTAAAATCTAACTCTACCTGTTTATTCATGTTTGCTTGCATCTCAGCAGTTTTGTACCTTTCCCTTTGCTCTATCTTAAGGGTAGAAAATAATGTTCTGAATGGCAAATACACAGCTTGAAGGAACATTCGAGCCACCTGGAAAAATAATGGTTCATCACTGGTGATACTGACACCACTCGTAAATAAACTCCATAAATCACTAAAAATACCTGAATCAATAAATTGAAAATAAATTCATCTTTATTTTCCACTAAGCAAGTGAGTAACTGAGGAATCCACGGCAACCAATGATGAGGAGGAATGCCAACTTGGTACTTATCTAAAGCCTCAATTAATGTAGACTTACTATCATCATACGTAAGTAACCAAAGAACCTGTAACAAATGGGAAATAATTTCCACAATCTAGCCACACAAAGACACAAATATTTTTGAAGTGATGAAAATCTAATTAAGCTTATAAGATTATATAAACATTACAAAGAAAGTAAAATTTTGAAATAAATTAATAAACAAAGTAATTCACCAGCCTATTAATGCCCCTTATTCTCAGTTGGACGTGTATCTATGAAATTTATAATATAGGTTTCTCTATACGCAGTTCTGGAATTAAAAGAGTAGCAAACATTTTAGTAAAATAATAGATGAACACAAATGGTCTGATCTAGTAATTTATACAACTGAAAAGGAAAGTTAACCTCTTAATTTTGTAATACAACACATTGTTTACTATTTCTTCATTTATCATCCCTGCTCTCCTCCCTACCATTTTAGTCACAGGGTCCCCTGTTGTATTGTGAATATCCTGTGCTTAAAAGGTTTCACTTACACAAGTTTAAAATGCCGCATTTGGAACAGTTTCAATTAACAGTCGCATTTTTAAAACTGTAAACCATAAGTTGTTGTGATGACAAAATTTATTACATAATTTTGTTTTATAGTGCCAAGGACTTATTTTATTTATTTTATTTCAATACATGTCTTTGGGCAAGGTTCGGTCCATTTGGTCTAGTCTTCCACTTAACCTTGACACAGGTGAGGATTTTGAAAAGGATATATGTTGGGTTGCCAGGGAACTTATGGGACTGAACATTTTGTTAGTGTGTTCGATCCAGTGAACATACAGCATGAGCCACCATTGTTATCAGGTGAAAAAAGTGCACAAGTTAACCAAAATATCTGGTCAGCACATCTCTGATAAATCTGATTTTTCATTCAGTTTCAAGAGATCTGATGAATATGGACTTGTAAACAAAAATTGGACTGATTTCAATGAAAAGTTAATACATTAGAATAATTACTAGCATACAGTGATTACATGAAGTGTTGTAGCATTGCATAAAGCAAACTTATAAAATAGGTTTTGGATTTCTTCAGCAAATTAATCGTCAAAATACTTCAGTTCATCAGAACAATAAAAAGTTGTAAAACTTGCACACAAAAAAGATTGCTGTACAGTAAAATTATTCAAACCCACTGTCAATACAAACTCCAAAAGGGTACCATTATACAATTCTAAGGAACAATACAATTTAATACTGTACCAGAACTGAACAGCAAAATAAGCAATATTCAAAGGATAGGAAAGCAACAATAAACTCCAATACCTATTCACTTACTTTGGCTAAATATTTTCTAGCTTTACTTTCATTTTGAAGTCGACAAGCATGTAGAAAGCATATTACAGCCGACTGACCCAAAGATATCTTTGATGGATCACGAGTAAATAGCTTTTCAAAATACTCTCCCCAAAAACCCCAACCTTTCACTAACTGATCATGTAGCTGCACAGATGCTGACAGAGCTTTGTTAGCTTCTTCTGATCTCCCTGGAAAAAAACAACAACAATATAAAGTTAATAAGTGAAGATAATTTATGTTTTCAACAGAATGTTTTTTGAAGAAAATACAAAATAAAAGTATTGTTAATAAATACATTCAACTGAAAATAACAAAAATAAACATGGTATTTGAAGAGGCTACCGATCACCTCCAAGAGAGAGAAAACCAGTTAACCCATTAACGCACAAATTTTTTTTTTATCCTTAATTCGCTTACTATCTCTACAATTAGTAATAGGAGGTTGCAGGATGCTAAAAATGAAAACAAAAAGTCATTCTTACATTTCGTTTATCGATAATAAGCCGATCTATAAATAAATAGATCGCTGGGCAGATTCATGATGCATTGAGTATGCAACAAACACGACACAAAACTTTTATTTTACAGTAAATTGATTTTAAATAGTGCACTGTGTTGTTATAAAACTTCATTTCTCTTTCAGCTGAAAGCAATATATCTTTCTAAGTGTGGTCTTGTTCAAAACATTTTTGACATAGTAATATTGCATTTTGACAGAATGTCAGAGGTCATTCCAGACTGTTTTGAAATTGGCAGCATCTTTGACCCTTCCTTTTCCCTATATAAAGGTCCATTCTATCGTAGCACATTTCTAAATGCACATTTCTTTGAGATGTCAAGGAGGTGCGCAGCATACTTCAATGAACATACATATATCCTTCATGCTATAATCACATTTACATGTGTATTCTACTCTTCACAATGCATATCAAAATTTTAGCAATATCACCTGGTTCCACACAGAAGCCATGGCTTGTAAGAGAATCTAATCAGCTTCCTTTTTATGAATTATTTTTGCCTATCGAGACAATCATTTTGTTGACCGAAAAATTCTGTTCAAAAATTCCAAATTGTTGAAATGAGGCATAAAGGTGAAGAATTCCAAGAAATAATCTATGTTTATCAGAATCGAAAGTACAATCTCAGCAATTCTTTGATGCAGTCACATAGTAAACAGACTCTTACAAAATATTTTCCAACATGTCCTCATAATACAGAATCATCTCCATTAGCTATGTCAAAACCTTCAGTTTTTTCAGTTTATTTTGAGTGTCACGGGTACAAGATATTTGCTTACCCCTAGAGTTGGGTAAACCGGGTCCGATTTTTGTGAGAGGTATGTTCACTATCAGTTTATTTCATTTTATTTAGTCTTTCTCCTAATAGTATGAAAAACAATATGTCAAAAATGGATAAGTAAATCCGCACACAAATAACTTATCGAACATAACTATAGTATGTAAACACATGGTTCTTTTTCATTTTGAGCAACCAAATGCACTAATGGAGGTCCAGGAACATCATTTTCAGTCAAGTAAACTAACGCATCATCTGAAACTTCGTCATTGTCCATCACTGCGAATAATAAAACAAAATGACTTTATCAATGCCAAAGGAATGCAAATAAATGAGGTCTTCTCATATATATTTACACAGAAAATGTTCACACAGAACACACACTATATCCAAACAAAGGAGACACAACAACCGCCCTACGACTCTTTCCTACATATGTCAGCTGCGAGCAGCAATGCTCATCAAGTTCCCTATATCCAAAGCACAGAGTACCCAGTGATCTATAAATAGATCAGCAGTTTTTGGAAAGTGATATCTCGGGTGAATTTCACTGAATTTCTCCTATCTTGTATAGCAACAAAGAGAAACATGTTTAGCAATATGCAGAAGCCCAAAATTCTAGAAATGAAAAGTTTCATTGACTCAGCTCATGTAAACATACAACTCTGCACAAAGAGCCTGACGAAGACTTTATTATTTTAAGTTTTAAACGATCAATAATCATACTTAAAATATATGTATTAATTCCTACACATCTATCAATCATCAAAATACTTAGAACATAAGTACAAATTTTTCAAAGTGAAGTTAGTTGTAAGAAATATATAACCATTCTGGCAGATCTATAAATAGATCGCTGGGTTAAGTGATGCTTTAAGACATATCACAAGCCAAGCAGCACTGCACTCTGAACTGAATCTTCATCATAATCATTATATCTCTATCGTCACATCATCATCATCGACATCATTATCACCATCATCAGTCTCCACTGGCTTCACTTTCTTAGTAATTTTTCTACAGGCTGACAAGATTCATATAATGCTTTAGAACAGTATCCTCCAAACTTTTCTGGCAACTGAATACTTTATATTGAGGTACAAGTAAAAATCCCCCGTGTCGTGTCCTCTCCTCTCCTCTCCTCTCCCCACCCCACTCCAAATTGAACCCCAGATATAATCTTCAGCTTTGAACGAATATATAGTTGTATCCAATAAATTTTTGCATACATTTTGAAATGTGCTTCATACTCTTATCACTTTTAAATTCATTTTTAATACATGTAGGGTCATGTATTGCCCTTTTTTTGTGAACTAACAAATACTCTTTCTTTAAACTTGGCTTTCCCCTTGGAAATATATTTCATACGTACAAAAACTTGCCACTAGTCATGTCCATCGCCTTCACAAATAGTTTGATATAACCTAACTTTATATTAAGTGGGGACAAGATAACATTTTCCTTCATGATTCACGAGCTAATTATCTTTAACAAGGTACAAATATTTTGAGTTAGCTGGCCAGAGTAATGGTGTAGTGCTTGTAACAGGTTCGAGTGACCTACTCACAAACAAAAACCATACTTGATGAAGTGCAGTGAATAGTCACCACCAGTCACCTCCTTAAAGCCTATGCGAAGTTTCCATTGTGTTCTTTGTAGTTTTCTTTTTCTACAATTTTGTCTTTCTTCATACGTGTTTTTCAAAACTACAGTATCAGTGACTAGTTCAAAACTGAGACATGGTAACAAGTAATCATTTTTAAGATAATAGAGCACTGGACACTTGGTTAAAAGTTTTGATTTATGCGCAACATGGATCTGGCATGTTTTCAGGGGCACCCTGGGCAGTTATCTTTCCAGATCCCCTCACTGAAAAAACCTTTTGGTTGTCTCATCCCTCCACATATATGCGTACTCATATGTGTGTATATTGATACAGAAAATAAAATACATTTTTGCTATGGTCTAAACATGAAATACTACTTATGTCAGTCAATCACATTTATATATAGATAGAGAGATTTTGTACTGTCTTTGGACAGTTCTTTTCCTCTTTCACACAATGTTCCAAATGTTGCCTAAATTCTTGTAAAGACTGAAAAAGAAGAAAATGTTTAAATAAAGTCTAATTATGTTACTAAGATAAGTTAACATGAGATAAGAAAACTTATGATCATGATCCTGGAGATAAGATCAGGGGTCAGGTTTATAATTGAACAAGTCAGTTACATTCTTTCCTTTCCTTCTATATCACATCTATTGTATAAAAAAGATTGGTTTGTACCTGTATGGGTAATAAATTTCTCTTTTCCATGGTTTGCATTGTCATTTTCAGTTTGGGTAACACTATGAAATTTTAAATTGATTTATTTTACGACTTTTTTCTATAAAAAATTATAAACATGAAAAATGTACATTTTTATTTATTTTTTTGGTAGGTAATAGTATAATTATTAAATTTTGAATCCGTGTATGATGACTAGTTTTCAAACTGGGCATAACAGTGTGGTGGGAATCTATAGTTACTAGGATGGCATATTATAATGGTGGATCTTGCCTCCTCCAATCAGATTTCTATTTTCGATGCAGAGAATGCATTCAAGAATATTCCTATTGCCAAATAATCTGATATTCTTTTCCTAGCAGAATAGTTTTGTAAGTAGGTTGGTCTTCATGGTTCCAGTCCATACCTCAGATATGAATCAGCAATAGAATGGTAGACCATTCTGACAGTTGCAGTATCACTGATATTTCAGTCTTCTATTCCTATATTGTGCAGTGTGAAGTTTCCTTCACTCCCAAGTTCACTTGGTCATCCCAAGACAGTCTTGAATCTATCATTAATCCAAGGTATTTAGCTTAATCTGCCCTGTTCAGTCCAGGAACTTCTGTTATGTTATCTTTATTGTATCCAAAAATCTTGTTGGATAGTTTTGCTTTCACTGAATTGGAGATAGAAATACAATATAGTCAAGAACACTATGTTCAAAGCAATGCATTTATTTCCAAGGAGTCAGATTCCTTGTAGCTTAACAATAAAACTGTGTCATCTGCTAACATTAATGTAGAACTGTATTGTTCCAGATATTTAGTGTGGTCAGTGGTGATTATTTAGAGTAGGTCATGGGAGAGATTCCAAAACTGACCCTTGAGGTACTTCTCTATTTCCAGAATCTCTGATCTGGTTGTATATAATGTTGTCTTAACTGTGTTTTTTATCTCTACTAGATTCTTCTTCCTTGTAGGTAGCTCTTAAACCAAGTTTGCGGTTGGTTCCTTTGAACCTAGAATAGTCAGTTTCTCAATAAGTTTTCCATGATCAATGCAGTCAAAGACTTTGCTGTAATCAAGCAGAATGTCTATGACCAAGTCACCTGTCTTCAATTGATTGATTAGAAACTCCGTAAAGCTGGTATTGATAGTTGTGTTTGATTTTCCACCAATCTTATAACCTCTTCCCTTTCTATTATCTTGGAGAAAGTTGACAATAGTGACAATTGGGTGGTAGTCTGAGGTCTGTGTGGCATTTGCATGATTTGCTTTCAAGTAAACTTTTGCAAATTTCATTCTAGATGGAAAAATTACTTGCCTGAATGGCTTGTTGATTATATCAACCAATGGGGGTATCATTCACTATTGTGGTTGATATTTTGACAAATGCTAGCAGAGTTCTTTGACTTCATGATCTTCCTTATGTCACCTACGTTTGTGGGTTGAGGATAAATTGTGAAGATTGGGTTACTGTGTCCTCTTTTGTTTTGGTTGTGCCCTCTGCTGTATCAGGGTATTGTTGAGTTGGATAATTGTTATGATACTGAACAAATATGCCAGCAATGAAATGAATTGCATGTTCCTCACAAAACTCACTTTTTACTTCTATCTTCCTGAAGCAAAGCTTGCTTGCTTCTTTATTTCTTTTTATGTGGATCATGGGTCTCATATGCTGGAGACCAGCCCTATCCCTAACTAGGGACCCAGATCTGCCAGGGTTCCAGCTGAAGGAAAAGAGTTATTTTTCCTGTAAACAACTAAACAAACTGGCATGAAAACAAAGTGAAAAATCAAAATTTCTGTCCATAATATTTTTCTCTTTTTTTAAAACCTCTATATTTTTGTAAATTTTTATAATGATTTGCTGTTCTTAATAAAGATTTTAAGAAACCAACCAACCGACTTAACACGAAATCTCAGAAACTATGAAGCCTACAAACTTGAAATTCAGCAAGTAGGTTCCTTTTAGGGAGCAGACATCCCCTAAGAAAAGGATTTCACGAAAATCCACCCCTAATGATGTCAAATGGGGGTTGGAATGTTTTATGTTTGTTTTCCACCGTAACTCTTGAGTGCCTGGAGCAATTTCAACCAAACTTGATACATAGATGACAGACTATCTGACAACAAGCATTGTGGGGGTAAGATATCCCTGGCACCCCCAGGGAGGGGGTGAGAAGAAGGTGACATGCAAAAAGAAAAGAAAAACCGATGTTATATTATATTCGAAACCATAGTTTTTGATGGTGTTGGGATGGATAAGGATGTCCCCGATGCATTGGAAGTTCACAACAAGTTCACATTGGAGATAATATACTCCTAGCATTCCTTAGATAGGGGTGGGAACGGGAGACAGGTAAAAGTAATAAAAACACGACTGACATTGGATATTAGTGTTCAGATCATAGTTTTCGGGGCCACTGAAATGAGAAGTGACATTCCCGAAGACACCTAAGTCTACAGCCTGTATAAACTTCAGAACCCCCCAGGAAGGGGATTCCATGAAAAAATTATCAAACATGACATATCAGTGACGAGTCCATAATTTTCAACATCACAGTGACAGTGAAATCTCAATATCATGCAAGTCTGAATTTAGCCCTCATGAAATGGACACACCACTACCATCCTTTGGGGGTGGAAATGGGTTTATGGATACACAAAATTGAAAACTAATTTTAAAATATAACACTTCAGAGTGCAATATCATTTGGAAAAGTAAAAATATTTTACTTTCTACCGCATCAAAATTTATGTTCCTTTAAATGGTAAATTATACCACTCCCAGGGAAATGGTGGATGAATAAAATTAATTAAAGCAACTTTTTGATTTAGGGGGTCAAAGGACACAAGACTCTGACACCATTACATATATCTCTGTGAGTAGTTTCCTGGTATTTTCATGCAGACAAGTGATATTTAAAACTTGTGTAATATTAGCAAATAAATGTCATAATACATTTGTATATTATTCATTACAAACTGTATTAAAGCAGTACAGAACAAATAAATACTGAAATTCATTATGTTTGAATATTAATATTTTGTGGGGTTATTTATACATGCTAAAGAATAAGAAAGATGTATGCCTGATAATATATTTGATATTGAACAAAAATTGGGATGATGTACAAAAGCACAAAATCACTAATATAGAAACTTACACCTACCCAACTGAGCCAGTAAGGAACCTTTATATGCAAAGAGTTCAGCACACATTTCTTTCTTGAAGTACATTATATTAGAATCTATGATTTCCAAACCCTAAAACACAGAAATTAATTATACACAATACTTTATTTGATTAATGAAAATACAAGGTAAGTAAAAGAAATCCAACCTTTTGTAATTCTCCTTTACTGGAAACTGATGCTCTATGTATAAAGCATTTTACTTGTTGACGAACTTCTTGGAAACAGTCAAGAAGTGGCGAGTCTTCTGCACTGTGAAGTCGTAGGCGAGCCAATGAACTCAAGCACACACTGGTAAGTCCATGTTTCCTTGCAACCTTAGCGAAACGAATTATAGCCTACAAATTAAGATAAAGAATTATTATTGTAATTAAACATTCAACAAATTACATATTTAAGTTTTTATAGTTCAAGTTTTGCTCTCTAATCAGTAATAAATACCTGTGCAGATGTTTGAACACCTAATTTGCGTGCATTGCCCGTCTGATCGCGCTGATCATCATAATGGGATGCAATATATGTGTAATGATGTTGACGCCATGTGAATATATCACTCCAGTGGCTCAGATCATCAGCAATGACTGGCAAGCGATTAAACCATATTTTCACAAGAGCTTTCATATCTTGAAAGGACCCTGATCGTCCATGTGCTGCTTCTTGAAGTTCCATTATCTGGAATAATGCACCATAATTTCTCATTAACAACAAATACCACAGAGAGAAACAGGTTCACTTTGGAAAATTACTACCAGAGTTCTAAACACATTAATATCTACTATACATTGAATTTACATTAGCTGAAAACATACACCTTTACTTATATGTACAAGGACGGGAATTAATTCCTCATAGATTGAAAATAAGGGAACCATGTTCTTTGAATTAGATGGAAGGAGGATTGTAATCTTAAGGGCCTACAACAGTTGTAAACAAATTACAGTTGTAAACAAATTACAGTTGTAAACAAATTACAGTTGTAAACAAATTACAGTTGTAAACAAATTAATTGGTCAGTAACCCAAATTTCTCTTCTTGTAGCACTACATCTGGCTATGATCTGGAAGTACTAAATGGCAACTAACAGAAAATTAATGCAACGTCGCACTTATTTTATAACTTTATAACTATACACTTATTCTCTACACAGAAAAGTAGAAGAAAAAAAAATACATTCACTAGGTTATAGGGACCAGAATTAAAGAATTACAGACATCAGATAGAAACAGAGTTTAGATAGACTGCCAAGGCCACATTCCTGTAGGATGGTTGAAATGAAAATGCTTTCTGTATTGCCACCTTCGCTGCCTCGTCGGCTTCCCTGTTCCCTGTAAGGAAACCAACAAAGAACAATTTCAAAAGTTTGAACTGCAAGATGGCTTATTAGATTCTGAATAGTCAGTGTCAAGATATCAGAGGTGTAGAGCGAAGACATTGACTGAAGAGCATTGATAGAGCACTGCACCGAACAACACACCATACTCAAAATAGCTGAACTTCAGAGACTCGTGGATTGCACATTTCTCTGCAGTGTACATGCTGCAAAAGGAATGGAGGTGAAAAGAACAGGTGGCATTATGGCAGTGGAAAGCAGTGCCCACGGAATCAATCATGGATGAACCATCAGTGGAGATGAACGTATGGCTACTTTCTCTGAAGTGCTGCTGGTACACAGCAGCAGGAGTGTTCTCATTTGAAAGTTTAGACAAAAGAAAGTCAGTAGTTGGTTGAATGAGTGACTATGGTGGAGTGACAGAATATGGGTATTTCACTGGAGGAGTTCATTTTACTCCAGCAAATATTTAAAGCAAACACCAGCTGGGCGGGGTAATGAGGGTTTTGCAATGTAAGATGAACAAAATTTGGGAGAATAGATGTGTATTTGTAAGTGGGATGTTCTGGAACCCCCATCAGTTTCACTCTGTAAGATCCAAGTGAAATATTGTATTTTCTACTACGGGCTGGTTCGCCAGCGTCTCCCAGTAAGTAATCTATTTGACTGGTGCGGAAGGCACCGGTTGCAATACTAACGCCTTCATGATGGACGCGTTAAGGGTTCTGAGTGTTGTTGGTGAAACAGACGGATAGACAACATTGCCAAAATCTAATACCCAACGAACAAGCTGCGAAGGAGGTTCAAGGTTACGGATATGATTGCGCCAAAGTGTGTGGTCGAACGTGGGACCCAGAAACTTTGCGGATTCAACAAAAGGAAGAAGTTGGCCACCAAGAAAAAGATCCGGGTCAGTATGAACATAGTATATCTTGCAGAAATGCATACAGCATGACTAACATCCACTTCACAAAGGATACGGGTCCGCGGACCTGTATCCATCCGGACCTGCCCATCCCTATCAGGAATCACGAGCGCGAACGGTGGTCGTTCAGCGACGCTGCTAGGCACTTGCGAGCGGCATGCGTAAGGGAAAGTACGCGACTATTATCTTGGCAACGATAGGGAAAGTGTACTGTTGTACGATCTAGACAATCCAACGTTTCTTAGATTGTATTCCGCCCTTGCAAGTCGCGAACTACTGTCGTTTTGTATTTCATTTTGTTCAATTTGTATTTTCTGGCGTTCTCCGAGTTCAGAGCAGTCGTCCCTCACCAAAATTTCTGTCGTAACGATAGGGATTGTGTCGTAACGACAGGGCCTGTAACGTCAGGATTTCTGTCGTAACGACAGGGCCTGTAACGTCAGGATTTCTGTCGTAACGTCAGGGCTGCTATCGTAAAATGTTCGACGTTCTGTCGTAACGACGGGATTTCTGACGTAAATCTAAAATATTCTATTTTAAGAATTGAGATCAGGATACGGCAGAAATCCTGTTTGATCAGATTTGACGTTGGTACAGTGCATATTTTACTATACTCAGCATTTACCTTGTACATAGGCAACAAATTATTACGTTAAAATACCTGACATATTAATGACAGAATATTAACTCGAGAGTTTGGTAAGCGCATATACACTTGCACTTAACAGATTCATTTTGAAATTACTAATATCACATATTTCATTAAAAATTAAAACTAGTTCTGTCAATTTGTTGTATCGATGAATGGCACAATTTATTGAAAGTCGATGGAGGAGGGAAAAATCCTGCCGTAAATTGTGTTACGCCAGAAAATTACTGTCGTAAACGACATAAAATTTCGGTGAGGGGTAAGAATGGCGATTTAAAGCTCGACGCTCTACTCGTGGAGATAGTTCTCGTAGTCACATACTTCTAATTTTATGTCAAGAAGAGTCAAGACGGAAAACTGTTAATTACTCGTAAGAACTGTTTATCTCAAGGCGAAAAGTATATTTTTTAAAAATTGTTTTGTATCCAACGTAAATGATCAATTATATAAGAAATAGGAAATTGGTGATATTTTCCTTAATTGTATAGTATTTTTAATAACTTTTGGACATGTAATTTTGAATCTTGTAGTACGGGAACCATGTCAGAGCTACTACGAGTAATTTTAAGTATGAGTTTATAACTATGAAATTTTTTAGATTTAATGTTCATCCCTCGAGTTACTAATGATTAAGTTGATAATGTGTCAGTCAACCTCTCCACTTTCCGTGTTAAGATCCTAACCACAGGTTATTTCCCAGAACCTCGAAAAATAATCCCCTCCGCTTTTCGCTGTAAAACATGCAGGAAACTTGGCCTATCCCGAAACAAGTGTTATTTTACTTTTTGCTCGCGAACTTCTATGGGGTATTCAAGATCCTGCTCCTTACAACGACTTATTTTCTGTTTTTAAACCGCCCGAGGGAATGGTCTTTCTTTGCTACATTCTCCTCCCTTGCAAGCCCCAACATGCCGGTCGTCCAACGCTTTCTCTTTTCGCCCTCCGACACCCAACCTTGAATACAATTACGTAATATCGAAAATAAAAGAAATATCATTGACACAAAGAAAATTATTATTATTGTTACAATTCTTGTACCGCCTTATGAACCTGTTACGCACAAAACCCGAATTCAGTTATTGGACGAAAAAAAAAACGACCAAAACTAATTTTGGCAGATATATATTATTGTATTTGTAAATGGGAAACGTAACGAGCTATTGAAGCTTATCTGCATGGAGCGATAGGAGTTAGGTGGTAGGTCATTGTTAGTAGGTGGACCGGTGAGCTGGGTTTACCAACAACTTGGCCCTTGTGGAGGGGTTAGTAGAAGTAGTTAGTAATAGTTCAGAGTTATTGATACTAGGAGGAGCTGGATAGAGGAAGGAAGGTAGGTTTGCTTTTCAGATGTCACAGCTATATGAACTGGGACATTAATGTGAAGAGCTACAAATTTTCTGGACCCATTGGGAATTGATGACTTGGTGATGAGCGACAACACTACCACCTGCCACCGGTGGGGTCCAGATGCGTTTTTGCCAGAACTAGTTTTGAGCGTTTTCATAACGACCAATACTAGTTTTGGACGTTCACGTATTGCTAGAGCTAGTTTTAAACGTTTTCAAAGTTATCAATACTAGTTCTTGCAAAAGAGAATCGTTCAAAACTAGTTTTATCCTACCTTTTAACACTCGAAGTGAACTCCATTTTTTAAAGTATTTAGTACGGATGAAATACTTTCGTACAAGAGACAAGGGAAAATGGTAATTACGCGCTTTCGCGTGTTTTTAGTTCGGATAGGCAGAAAAGTGTTCATCCCGATTATATTACAAGCTTTTATTTAACTTGTTCCGCGTGTATGTTTAGTTTATGTGTCTGTACCTCTGCATGTATGAATATATGTATGAATTTATATGTATATGAATGTATGTGTGTGAATGTATACATGTGTGAATGTATACATGTATGAATGTATACATGTATGAATGTATACATGTATGAATGTATATGGGTCATTCTTTGTATAACCGGCCAAAAAAAAGTCAACCAACGCGAATTTCAACAAAAACCTTTTTTTCTAGTTGAATAATGATTCCATGTTTTTGTCATTTTTTTACCATTGAGTGAATTCAAGTCTGTTTTAGCATAAATCAAGCCATATGAACAGCAAATGCAAAATGCTTAAAAAGTACTCTCATAAAGATAATTATAGTGTTTTATACGGAAAGTTTACACTCCATTCTATTGTTTTCAACCATATTATTATATTATTTTTGTCAAACGAAGACCATTTTAGAGTTCAAAAAACGGAAAATGCTACTTTTTTCAAAATTAATTTTCCAAAATACAATATCACGGATTTTCACGACTGTTATTTGAAAAATACCCAAATGCATTGAATTTTCATTGGTAAAAATTTAATCCATTTTTTCATAATTGACAGAGATATAGTCAATTACATTGAGGTATAATATTTCACGATTTATGTAGTTTTTCAGAATTCATGATTATTCGTCTTTTGAACTCTATTCATAAGTAAAACTCAATTGTGTTTTCAAATTTTTAGTAAAACTATATTTGAGTAGTAACAAAAAAGTAAAATATTATGAATTGTTATAAAATAAAATGTACTTAATTTTTTACATTAATTAGTTTTCTCTTGCAATTTTATGGAAAACTTGAAAGTAATTTTTTTTTGTCCTCACACGTATTAGTTATGTACCATTCATTATGTGTGAGTCTTCTTCTTTCTCTTAAGCCTTTTCCCACTTAGTGTGGGGTCGGCGAATGGGGATGGATATGCTGCTTCGTGTGGATTTGGCTGGGGAATGCCCTTCCTGACGCGCCTCCCCTGAAGCGGTGATTGTGAAATGAAATGGGTGTGAATGATTATGGGTGAATGTTGTGGTGGAATGATNTTATACACATCTAGATGTGTATAAGAGACAGCCTCGGATCCTACTTGGATCGGACCGGGTTTGAACCGGCGTCCCCTGAGGTAGAACTACGCCACGGGTCGCCCCATTCATTATGTGTGAGTGCGCACCGACAAATGTTTATGCCGTAACTGATAATCCTCAATTTCGGGTAAGCCACGCATTCAGTTTGAAGAAAAGCGCTCAATAATGATAGAATGTCAATAAAGTAGAAACTCAGTAATCAGTGGAGACGATATTGTTGGTTTAACTAAGTAAATACGTACGTATATCCCCATAATTCTATAATGCATCGAGAAATATCAACCAAACTTTGTACACAGATGACCGACATCTGACAAGCATTGTGGGGATAAGACAAACCTGGTAACCCTAGGGACAGGGTGGGAAGAAGGTGGCATATACAAATAATGAGAAAAGTGCTAGATAGGAATCCATCGTTTTCGGTGCCGTTGGGATGGATAATGTCGCCCCTCATAAGTTAACAATTAGTCCAGAAAACTATTTTGGTCGTTTCTTCCGTCCAATGGTCGAATTCAAGTTTTGTCTGTAACAGACTATTGCAATATATTGTGACATTCCAAAAAATACACTATCAAAATTATAAAACATTTGCGCAGTTCTCACAAAATTCCGAAATTTCACCTTAAGAAAATATTGAAATATACTGAAAATATATATATATATTTTTCAAGTGAATTTCATATCTCTGGTGTCACTCGTCTCCCGCTGAAATGGTCCCCGCAATATATTATTTTTCAGAGGAGAAACAACATAGTAAAATAATCTTGAGGTGAGGAATGACTACTTAAGTGAGGGAATGAATTTTCAAAGTCACACGCGCACCTCAAAGAAAAAAATGCAACTTTTATTGAAAATCTTTTATTTCAAGAATAAAACATAACTATTGTTATCATAGTGATTTCTTTTAAATTTTCCAATTTTTGTATCTTGCAAAAATAACGCTCATAGTTACATTCTTGTGGATTACTAAGTAGCAAATTGTTATACAACCTTATATTTAAATAAATGTCACTTATACACTGACAGAAAAAAATTCAAATAATCAATGTAGTAGTAAAAGTAACAATTTAGTACTCAAGTCTACAAAAATTTACTTAATCTACTACCTCGAACGCAACAAAAACAGATCCCATTATCCAAGAAATATTAAATGTCTGCCTTAGAGCCCTTGATCAGAATTGATGGCATGGTCCCTTACTTGCTTCCAGAGAGTAAATTAGTTTACTGTCCTCCATGTGGTTATACGCAGTTTGTAACTGCTTATTTTGGCAATAAATTTATTATTTTTATTATTATTATTATCACTACTAACTAAACCAAAACAATGTCATATTTCTGCTGTAAAACCTCTCAAACTCTTAAAGAATTGAATGTTTTAGGATTGTCTATTTACTCTACATAATAACACCCACTTTAGATTAATTTTGGTGACTTGATGTTCTGTGAAATACCTTTCCAGCTGTTAATCTATTGTTGGCCACCTCCAGGATTTAATTAGACTTTTTGTGCATTTCACTAACATACCTTCCTCCAAAACTGATGATCTCTCCGGGATAAAGTTTTGCATCCCATCTGATGGTCACCCAAAACAAAATTTGAATTGATTAGGAGAACGTTTCCTGGAAGAGAATGACTTTGAAGATTGTCCACCATATAACTCTGACTGAGTTTGAAGTTAATGGCGTCTTGTTATAACAGAAGAATAATTTGAAGTTGAGTATCCTAGATGCAAATTAGACTGCACTGAGAAATGTTCTCAACAAGAAAGACTTCTGAATTCTGGTATATTACATATAAATACAAACTGGTAAATTTGTATTTACCCTGTCCCTAGGGTTACCAGGTTTGTCTTATCCCCACAATGCTTGTCAGATGTCGGTCATCTGTGTACAAAGTTTGGTTGATATTTCTCGATGCATTCTAGAATTATGGTAGGATATACGTACGTATTTACTTAGTTAAACCAACAATATCGTCTCCACTGATTACTGAGTTTCTACTTTATTGACATTCTATCATTATTGAGCTCTTTTCTTCAAACTGAATGCGTGGCTTACCCGAAATTGAGGATTATCAGTTATGGCATAAACATTTGTCGGTGCGCACTCACACATAATGAATGGGGCGACCCGTGGCATAGTGTGTAACGCACTCGCCTTCTACCTCTCAACGTGGAGGACAATAAACTAATTTTTTAGTACATCATCCGTTTCATTTTCGAGAATTGTTGGTAAATCTGCAGCCAGACCAATTTGTATCTATATTCAGGTGTATTTTCTGCAATCAGTTAGTAGGTGATGCACTGTCAGAGAAGAGCTACACTCCTCACAAACGGGTTTATCATCAAGTAGCAAGAGATACCTATGAGTGAGAGGACAATGTCCTGTGTGCAGGCGGGTCAACAAGACCTCGTCGCACCTGGCTGACCTACAGGAACTGCTCCACGACTTAACAGAGGATTTGATAAGACAGAGCTTATTCCCTTCCACAGCCCACCACTCATTGTTCCAATCACTCAGAATCCTTGTCTTGATGGAATTTAGGAGATCCCATTTTGGAATCGTTAAGAAATCCACGTGATTCTTGAGGCCGCCTTTGCGGAAACATCTGCTTCCTCATTTCCTCTGATTCCCACGTGTCCGGGAATTCAGCAAAACATTATGTTATTTGCCTCACTTTGGAGGGAGGATAGCTGGATGTTCTGGATCAGCTTATCAGCTGGATACATAGTCTGGATTGCTTGAAGGGCACTTAGAGAATCAGAGCAAATCAGGAAATTTGATCCGCTGGAGCCCTTTGTTGATCGCAGTGCTCTCAATATAGCGTAGCACTCAGCGGTGTGAACGCTGCACAGGTCGCCATACCGGTAGCCAAAGGTCTTACGGGGGAACACCACGGAGCAGCCGACACCATCGGCCTGCTTCGACCCGTCTGTAAACACAGGAATATAGGTCCGGTGTTTGTCGAGAATTAGGAGAAAGTATACCCTCAACATCGCGGCTGGAGTGTTCTTCTTGTCGTGATGCAGAAGATCGAAATTAATCTTCGGCTTGTGCAAAGCCCAAGGAGGAGTCTTACTGAAACCTTGATTTAAGACATTGGGTGTGCGTATAATCAAGGTTTCCAAAATTTGTTCAGAGCGATATCCAAACGGTTTGGTTGCTCTCAGTCTGTTGTTGTAGAAACGGATGGAAGAAAAGGCAGGATTAAATACTGTGTTGTGTTTCAGATTGTCGGGTAAAGTAAGCATGTGGCAAAAGTATCGTAGCATGAGGAGTTGCCGCCGGAAGTAAAGAGATGGTTCGCCTCTCTCGGCATACAAACTCGGATTGGGACTAGTACGGTAGGTTCCCGTAACTAGTCGGATTCCTGCATGGTGGACACTATCCAACTTCTTTAAATAGCTTGCATGAGCAGAGCTATATACAGCGCAGCCATAGTCTAGCCGAAATCTTAAGGAGGAGTGAACTGGAGCAAGGAGGAGCGATCAGCGCCCCATTCCCTGCTACGTAGGCACTTCAATAGGTTCAGAGACTTAGGTCTGTAAGATGTTCAATCCAATTCAGTCTCTGATCAAAGATTAGACCTAAGAATTTCGCAGAAGGATAGAATTTTAGTACGTTGTCCCCCAGGGCGAGGTGAGGTTTCTGGCAGGAGGCTTTGTCCCCTACTGAAAAGAACACGGCGTGTTTTCTCAGCTGAAAAATGAAAACCAGTCGTCCTTGACCAGTGGTACAATCTATTGAGGACGAGTTGAATTTGTCGCTCCGCACCTGTGACACTCTGCGATGAACAAAAGATGGCAATATCGTCGATAAAAAGAGTGTAGGACAGGATTCTTTACAGCGGATGTTATGCTGTTTATGGCCGCTGCAAATAAGGGAACCCTCAGGACTGAGCCCTGAGGAACACCGTCTCTTAAAGAAGGAAATCCGAGTCTCTTCCAAATCTGTAGCGGAAGGAACGCTGATCCAAAAAGGACTGTAACATCAGAGGAAGATATGCTCTAAATCCCCAGCCATAGAGTTGTTTTAAAATACCATGACGCCAAGTAGTATCGTAAGCCTTCTCGATGTCAAAGAATATTCCGACGACGTTTTGTTTCGGATGAAGGCATGTTGAATAGCTGTTTCCAGGAGAAGTAAGTTGTCCAGGGTGGAAGGGAACTTCCTGAAACCACACTGAGATCGACTCAGCAGGTTATGCCTTTCAAGATACCTGACGTGACGTCGGTTGATAATTCTCTCCAGAGTTCTACCAACACAACTCATCAAGGCAATGCTTCGATAACTACTGATGGCTGCCTTGTCCTTTCCAGGTTTTAGTAGGGGGATTAGCGTTGCTTTCTTCCACGAATTAGTGAATAATCCCTGGGACCATGAAAGATTAAAGATATCCAGAAGGTATTTTCTCGATTCTAGACATAGTTGTCTAAGCATCTCATAGTGAATGGAATCAGGGCCAGGAGCAGTGTCGTGGGCTGCCTCTAGAGCTGACTCAAGTTCCCACATAGAAAAGGGAGAGTTGTAGGGTTCCCAGTTGGTGGAACGGAAGTCTAAGGAGGTGCTCTCTGCTTTATCCCTCTTCCTCGCGAAATCAGGATCGCAGTTTGCTGTAGATGTTAGATCAGCAAAGTATTTAGCCATCATTGTCGCAATTTCTCTGTTGTCGGTGAGAACCTGACTCCGATAATTGAGTCCACATATTGGGACTCGAGCATACCTTCCAGATATTTTTCGCATTGACTCCCATACTTTAGTGGACGATGTTTTTTCTTAATGGTATTTAGAAACTCTTTCCAGGAGGTGGATCTGGATTCTTTGAGGTTCTGCACGCTTTGGCTCTAGCAATCCGATATGCGGCGAGGTTTTCCGGAGATGGACTACCCTTCAATTTCCGTAACGCTCTTCGCCCGAATGGCGGACCGACATGCGTTGTTCCATCAGGGGACATGAGGTCTTCTCGGAAACAGATTTTTTTGGAATGGATTCTTCAGCAGCGTGGTGAATCACATGGGTCAGATGGTCGACAAACACTTGGACACTTCCCGTTTCTCTGAAGACAATCAGAGAACCGTGCAGTGTCCAGTTAGCCTTTCTGAGAATCCATTTCTGAGGTTTGCATTTGGGAACAGTTGCACGTTCCTGCAAGGACAACAAGATAGGATTATGGTCGCATCATCTTCTACCGTCTATTGGAAGATATCAGCAATTTCAGAATATATTGATAGGTCTATAGCAGTCCATGACCCCGTGGCAAACGCAAAGTGGGTAATCTCCCTGGTATTCATTAAACATAAATCTTCACGCTCCAGGAGACAATTCAGCAGTCGGCCCCTGGGGCTGTCGCTCTACGAACTCCTCAGTACACTATGGGCGTTGAAATCTCCAAGGAGGAGGAACGGTCGAGGGAGCTGGAGAATTAAATCCCTGAGGGAAGTCTCCGAGAAATCTCGTGTCGGAGGAAGATATATTGAACACACGGTGATAGCTGGTGTGCTGTGAATTTTGACTGTTATAGCCTGGATTTGAGTTTGTAGGAGAACGGGTGAGGAGGGGATAGTTTCTAACAAACACGGCAACTCCTCCTCTTGCTCGATCTCCCGTGGTATCGTCATATCTGAAGCTGATGTAACCCTGCAGAGAGGGTGAGTGTTCTGGTAAAAGATGTGACTTTTGCAGGCAAATAGAGATCGGATTGCGACGCGCTAAGAGCTGTAACTCTTCACGTTGAGTTCTATAGCCATTAAGGTTCCACTGAAGTGTGAAAGCCACAACGATTTAGAACCTCCTGGGTCGGGTTCCTGACTGTGTATTTCCGCGTCACCGTCCGACAATGCACAATCCGACTCGGAGGAAGGAAGAACAGTTCTTTTTACGTCTCTGCGACTTATTGGTCGTTGTTGTGTTCGTTTTCAAAAAATCCTTAAGGTTCAGGGATTTAGCATTGGAGCCCTTCGTCTGTCGCTTGGTAGTGTCTGGAGTTCGTTTCACAGTACTTGACCTCGTTTGCGAAGTAGATGGAGGCGTTTTCTGCTTAACGGGAACGGTTTGAACGTCTTTCTTCCCGCATTTGCACTGGCATGTGCACGACGTTGTCGTAGACACGTCAGTGAAATCGGCTTGAACGGAAACGTACTTCTTTATTACAGGAGTCTTCGCTGCGGTGGAGTAACTGGTAGAAAAAAACAGGGTGTAAAGCCCTGTATTTCTTCCGTGCTTCACCGTACGGGATCTTCTCCGTAGTCTTCATCTCCTGCACTTTTTTCTTCCAGAAAGGCGACGCACTCCCGCACTATACCGGGTGACTGCCTGTGCAATTAATGCACTTCACAGGCCCCGGGGATTGAAACGCCGAGTTTGTGTGCCACCTTGAGCATGTATCATGGTCCTTAAAGGATGTCGTTGTATGTCCAAATCTCTGGCATTTGAAACACCGCAGAGGATTTGGAATGAAGGGTCGCACCGGCAGGTTAAGCCATCCAGCTTTTAGATCTTTCGGTAGCTGAGGACAGTCAAATGTCACGATGAAGGAACTGGTCTTCTACAGAACACCATTACCCTTCCTCATGATTTGACTGACCTCAACTACGTGGTCAGCCTCCCATTCTGCAACAAGTTCTTCTGTTGACATATCCATGATGTCCCTATAAGATACTTCTTTCCTGCGATTAAGTGCAGCATGGAGTTCGCACTTGACGGAACTCTCCGAGCTGTTTACACTTTCAGAGGGTTAAAACCTGTTTGTTGGACTTGGTTTCTAACATAGATCCATTCCTCAATCTTTTGATTCCTTTTAGTGATCCAGATACCTTCCAAGGCTTTACAAATATAAAAAGGCGAAACTTTTTCTAAGGTTCCTTCCTTTCTAAGGTTTCTTTGTGTTTCTTCTGAAGCGGGAGGGTTGTGTACCCTCGGCCGTTTCGAAGATGTTTGGGTGTGTAACACGCCTTGCGGTCCACCTACTCCGCAAGGTGAGACAATTAAAACTTCTGTCATTTTGTCCCACGAGTTCGGAGGAAAAGCTGTCTGGTGACATGGAGCCCCCGCATCACGCCACTAAGCCTTATACAACTGAGGTTCGGCAGTTGCCCCAGAGATAGTCCGCTAGCGAGTGTTTATCCTCAACACCATTCACCTCATCGGTGCGTAACACACCTTGGGGTTGAGGTTTTTTAAAATAGAGGTTTAATCCTTCCTCGCGACCCGGCCGATGAAGGCAAGATCTCCGCCGTTTGTAACACAACTTTCCACCACCGCACAAATGGTGGTCGCTGAAGCATGCCCAAAACTCACGGTGTCCGAGGACCGGTGGCGCAGTACCAGTCCCCAGTTCGGGGTCGTGGGTTCGCCAAACCCATACACAGTCGAAACTGAGCCCCTTATGGGGTAAATCGACTGTAAAGAATAGTGAAAAGAAATGATTTTTATTCTTGGGGCACACAAAATATATACTTTAAAAAATTGTTTGCTTTCATACTGTTTCAAATTAAGCATATTTTTGAAAATAATACATTTTTATAGACATTGGTAAAAATGAAACGAGCATATTTCAGGAAAGTTGATTTATTAAATGCTACCAAAGATTCATGCCTTGGGACACAGAGAGGGAATGATTCTCGGCATACTCTGTTGATTATTTTTCAAATATCTTGATACAAATTAGTCAAATTTCCTATTGAATCTCAGTATCTTGGTAGTATAATTTTTTCACAAATTAATAGTTATGGATAAAAAAAATCCTCCACAATGTTAGATAAACAGAGAGGACAAGAATTTCAAGATTTCACTAGAACTACTCATGTATATTTATATCTTAATTGGAAGGTGTAGCAAGTACTCAAATCGGGACGTTTTGTTGACAAGCAGGGCAGACAGGAAGGAGCACATAGCTAGATCCAGTTCATTATAACCCCTACCCCTCCCAGAGGCACTAAAAATAGTGCTGTAGGTGTAGCATATAATATTGTACTTGATAGCGTGTATATCTATTATATGTAGATATGAGTAAAACATAAAACCAAATATTACGGGCAAAACTAAAGAAAAAACGTGAAAATTCAACAATTTGAAAAAGAAAAAAAAATCAACATTTTAAAATTTATTGTGTCCCAGAAACTATACATGTTATAAAGAAATGTTTTCAACAAAAAATGGTGAAAATTACAATATTTTGGGAGTAACTAGTACCAGAAATGAAATAATTGTGAAAAAGATAATTTCGCCGCAGTTTTCCCAAGATGGCATCACAAGCAACAGAGCTTGAAGGTCAGAAACTCAGATTAGTACATCCAATTCAAGAAGTATGCCGATTATAATAGCCACCTTTTTGCAACATCAGACCTAATATTCATTGAAGGCTTATGTGCTAGGAAAGACACTTTTGTTCCTCCACAAAGAATGAGAATTTATCAACAAAAAAATATTAAGATAAGTAATAACACTTAATGAACAATGGGCATACCAAACCAAACTACCCAAGTTACATTCATTAACACACCACTAAACTCACCTGTTGAGCAGCCTGTAGTAGAGGTACATGCACATGAGAGACAACAGTAGGCAACCGGCGCCATTCGCGCATGTACAGTACCCACGCATTCTCCACAAAGCGTTGGATTATGTTCAAGGGCTGGCTCTCAGATGAACAGATAGCTACATATCCTTTGTACAGATTCACCTACACATAACAAAAAGGTGGAAATGTACTTAAGGAGGAGAAATTAATACAATGGTCACATTAACAATCAAATCAACCACAATCAAAAGTAAAAAGATAAAATAAACCTAAGTAAATGATAATTTAATACAATAAGAAGAAGAAGAAAGGTTAGTAAACATAAAAGTACATTTGTCTAATTTTCTGTAGTCAAATAACAAATTGTTCTTGATTTATACACCAAAAGTTAGACAAATTAAGTCACCAAACTTTTGAAAACACCTCCTAATTTAAGTATAAAGAGAAACGAACAATGAAAAAATTTCATCTATTAAAATTGTAATTTTATGATCTATTAATTAAATTTTATATGCTTTTTTCTTATACTTAGGGGCAAAATCACACTTATGATCTTCTCAATTTAACAAAATTGCATGTTTCTTTGCTTAGATCTTAGATTTTATTAAATGTATTTAAACTAGAATTCACAGAGTGACTATTCTAAGTGTGAGATCATACATGTTAAATTACAGTGTTATTTGCTCAAGTTTCTTTCTTCTGAGTGTTTGTTTTTAGTCACATTGAATCTAAAGCCTTGCCTTGCGTGCAAGGGGTTGGTGATGTTCATATACAGTTCCTTTTACAATTTTCCTAATGGTGCACTAGGCTGTTACTGTCAGTCTAGTAATGAAGAAAAATCGTTTGCATATCATGTTTAAATAATCAATTTCAATCAATTACAAAAAACTCAGATGTTTAACAAAATTCACGACTGAACTCATAAAAATTTGTGTCAGTGGACAAGCAGAACAGTCTTGTCTCTAGCCCTCCCCTTCTCAATAATTTCAACACTGCATTCTGTCAATGACGCCTCTCATGTACACCCTTGTAGTAATGGTACACAAAACACTTGTGGAACTACCACAACACTTAAAAATTTCAAATATTTCTTTCTTTGAAACAACTATATATTGACAAACCTTCCATGCTAAATATTTTGGACAGTTACGCTCTATCTGTGAAAGAGCTTCACGCATCTGAGACCAATTAGGAACTCGCCATGCACTATCCAGTACCAACAACAGATTTGGTGTGTTTTTGTCTGCGCCATATTCAAGTAGAAGATTCCATTGATTTAACTCTTTGGAGCATCTGTAATTTTGAAAACATACCATACCAAGAATTAAAATGGCTGTGTGATGCAACACTGGTTACTCTATTTATGTAAACATACCTGACCCATTTCTCCTCCCATATTTTCATTTCTGCATGTACTACTGGAGTAATATTGGCTAAACATGAATCACCTCTGATTTTTGACATTGCCACTTCATATGCTCCTTGAGCTTGTTCAAAAAATCCCTGTGTTTCATATGCAATTGCAACTGTTGTTTCCAGATATTTTGCATGTTTTTGCCACAACCCACACCACATATCTTCTTCACGCAAACTTTGGTACAAATCTGATAAGCTGTCCACCACCTCCTGTGCCTGAAAAAGAAAGTATGTTGAAACATCTGGCAGCAGATGACCAGACCTTTTGATACACAATTCAGGAGAAACAACTAATATAACAAACATGCACAAGCATATCCTCCTTCCACAATGTCTGGAAACTGCTTTAAAGTTTCCTGCTAAAATGGTGTGCTATAGATTTCAAAGACAAGGACCGATCCGCTTGCCAATTTTGTATATTCTCCAAGATGCCATAACATTGCACGACTTCGAGAAGAAACTTTACCTTCGGTGCAAATAATAACTGTCTACTCTCCGCCCAACAGGCAACAAACTGCTTCACCTGTCATTCTTTCAATATATTTGATTATCAGACATAATTGGCAGGGTCCTTGAAGTGTCTGCAACCTGTTGAAGAGATGAAAGGAATCTTGGTGAACTGGAGTGCATTTCGGAAGACAGGGTGAATGCAACCAATTTTTCCATTAACACAGCTTATGGAAATGCATTGGATAAAACACAACAACAAAAACCCAGTTACCACTTGGTACTGACTAAGTTATAACTGCAGAAGTGCTCTGTTACTGAGCGTGAGAAGTACTTTCAACACTAGAAGATTGATTTTTTTGTTTATTTCTTTATTTGTTTATTGAATTATTTATTTAATTTGAATTTTCAATTTATTCAAACTAGGTGCATTCAAACAAATCTATACATTTCCTCCAGGGATAATAATGTCCATGCATAGGCATAGGAAAACTTACAAACAAAGAAAAAATGTACAATGAAACTAAAGTGCAACTGTCCATTTCAAAATAAAATATTCAAAACTGAAAACTAATAAATATTTTAACACAAAGTGTTACTAGAACAATGCTTTATAATAATTCAAAAAATCTTAACTCAATACTGCAAAAACTATAAGACTGTAGAAGTGTAAAATGCAAAGGAAAATTACTACATTATTTTCCTGTGCTGTATTTTATCCAGCATTTTAATTTTCAATTACTAAAATTTGATACTTTCCTCCAATAATCCTCTTTCTCCAATATTTGTCAAGTTTTGTGTATTTATCGAGTACTTATAATTATTACTTATGAGTACATCTCACACTAAAAGTAAACAAATACATGGAGAAAAAGACTGTGGAAATCAAAATAAAGCTTTAATGTAGTGACTTCGTCTTTCTTGTGTGTTCTCTGGCACGGTTTAGGGTGGTTTTATCTTTCCAAAATGTACATTTTTGGGTTTAGTCTTACTTGTTTACCTTCATACAACTCTGAAAAATCAAAATATTTTCTTTGGCATTTGGCCATTCACTTTTTAGACAACAGCCATCACTGGTTGTTTTAAGTTTAAGTTTTGTTTTAAGTCACTGGTTGTATTAGTTTTAAGTTTTGAAACAGGTTGCATTGCACTGAACAAATCACTAACATTAGACGAGACATAAAAGTCAACGAGCCAAACTATTGCTAATGTTGGCAAGCAAAGGCAATGTTCACAATTGAGCTGTGTATATGTTTCAGTTAGCCTGCATTTCCTGTTGACTGAACCTGTAGAGGGGGCATTAAATGAATAAAGCTTGAATGGCAAAAAAGAAATTTTACATACAAAGGACCTACAATTTTTCAGGAGTATTTTCACAAGTTTTGGCCTTCGACTAGAAACCACTGGTCTTGGCACTGCCACCTTTACTGGGAGGTTGATGCCACCTTTACTGGGAGGTTGATGCCACCTTTACCTGGAGGTCAATGCCACCTACACAGAATCTTTAGTGGTACATCCCTCTGCTGCCTAGGTGGTGTCAACCTACAGGTCCATGTCTGGAGGCAAATGTGGTAGTGCCATGACCAATGATTTGTGATCCTCATCACATGTCCAGACAGACTGATGTTAAGGTGTGGGTTATGATAACTTATGGTGCCGTATCACCAGTAAGAGTTCCTCATGGGCAATACCACAATCACCCCCTAAAACTATCTTGAAGTCGTGGACACTTTTACATGACCAGCTGCATTTCCTGACCCCTTTCCAATTCAGAATGCATGGATTGCTTAAGTGAGCGATTAGGATCCATCCCTGCCTCCTTTTCTCATTGCATGCTTAGGTGCAGGCTGCTGTCGCAGGACACCTTTCAGAATCTCGACGACTACATGCCATGACATTTCGACACATTCGTCTGCCAGCACAATGGTATGATGACGTACCAAAATTAAACCTGTTTGGTAGTGTGTCTCAGTAAATAGTGCTCTTAGAAATTTGCAAGTTTAATCATTTTGTAGGTGTAGTACCCCCTACCTACCTTCCAAAAATGATTGCAATCTGCCATGTCCTTGTGGGTGCAGAGCTTTTTTTCCCCGTAAAATAAGAAAACAATAGATTATACGAAACTTGGAAAGAATGTTTTCTGGTACTCAAATTTAAAGACTATATAGCTAAACTTAAAGTATATCTGAATCATTACAAAAATTAGCTGATCCAACACAAAAACTAAGAGTAAAAGTCAGTTTTCTTACCTTTGCTCCATGATGAGATGCAGAAGATTCAGAATCATGGTCTCCATGCTTCTTATAACGAGAAGCATTAGTATCCGTAATTAATTCTTCAAGTTTTAGAGTCATTCGATGCCAAAGATTGTGGGATTTGCCAAGATATTTCATAAGAGTTCTAAAAGAACAAAAAAGGTTGATTTTACCAGCAAAAATATTGATACTCTCCTTAAAACTAACAACACAGCAGTTGCAAAAATTGAACTTTCTTCAAACTGGGGTTTTGGTTGAGGGAAACAAAGTGACAAGATGCAGTACTCTAATATTAGTATATTGTATATCCAACGATACTGTCAACTTGATCATTTATTATAAGGTGACATTTTAAAAAAGGCAATCTTCAAAGTGTATAAGTTCTTCCACTTCTATGAATCTAGTGAATAGTGAAGACTTGAGCCCAAAAACAAAACTTTAAGATCTATGACAATGAAATGCATACATAATATATCATTAATCTCCCTGCAATGATTAGACTGTTCCTAGATTCCTAGCATCAAAAAATTAATATATATTGTAATGAATAATTAATTCATTACTTTTAATTACAATTTATTCTGAAAATTATTAAAAGAATAGGTTCATAAATAAATTTCGCACACGAGTACGTAGGGTTTTGAAGGGACGCAGCTGCAGGAGAAAAGGGAGAATGAAGTGAGAAGACTGGTTCGTTTGGGGCGCAGACCCGAGGGTTTCTTTTGAGTACGGTCATAAAAATATCAGTTGAGTGTCTGGACATCCTGTGCAGCTAGTTCGCGAGAACCGAAGGCTAGGGAAAGAAAATTGAAAAGATGTGAGAGATAATTGACCAGATGCGTTGTTAACATGTACTTTGAAAAGGCAAATGGAAATTTACTATAGAAATTCGGGAGGAAGGTTAGGGTTATTTTGGTGATAGAGCCCAGAACCACGTGTAAGGTCATACAAAACACACACCAGAAAAAGGAAGATTCGTTGTAGGGCGCTCTCGCCGGACGAAGGAGTCCATTAGTAAGAATGTTGATTGACGCAGGATAGTGGTAAACAAGTGCTTACTTGCTTGCTTAATCGGTACTTCAGGCATTGATGCCTATACCGTACATCATGATTGGAACAACGTTCCATTCATGATGTTTTTCAGCTTGAATACCACAAGGGCTCGCCACACCCGAGGGTGACAAGTAAGTTTGACAGTCGAGCAACGAAGCTCATGGGTCCACAATGAAAGGTGATTGACGAAAGGCAGCATTAACGAGGGGCCAGAAAACATCTGCGTAAAAGATCTGGGGTTTAGGATGGAAAGAAGTGTCAATGACGGGAGACAGAGGCATATAAATAGTATCACTGGCAAGAACAAAGAGGGACGAGGGTAACCTTCTAGTATTAAATACCCCCTTGCGAAAAAATGAGGGTCACGAGACTGCGTAGTGTCATAGAAACGGGCTCGATAGAAAAAACACTAACATTTCGAAGACAACAAAGTATTGTGATAATCAAACCTTGCTATTCGTCCAAAACGAATAGACGACATTCTAAATTAACCAACCAAAAATACTCCACGTGGAGTGAATAAGTTTTTGGGACATTAAGTGAGGTTGCTACTTAAGCAAGGGAGCAGAGTCGCTCCAGATTGAGGGGGAGAGATTCAGAGATCATTATTTTCTGAGCTACAATATTCTGAGTTAGATCGACTATTCTAAGTTATTCTGAGACAGGACTTAGCTACTTTTCGATATGATACGATGAACTTGCTTTTTTTAGATGACTCGGTGATCATTAGTCGATCGGTTTTATTTTCAAGCGTCGTCCGATCTCCGACATATGTTTTCAGCTCGAGTGACATCAACCTTTTGGGAGAAGGAAATGACCACGAACTTTAATTAACGCCATTAACTCATCATCAAGTTGAGCTGATAATAACTGCAATGGTATTTCGTAAGGCTACGCTGAGGGTCATTTGGTTCTGGAAGCGGTGAAGGCGAATGGTACCTATGGGGTGGAGCAGTGAATGGTATGGCAGTATCGAAGGGTCATTCATCCGTAAGGAACTCGCCACGCCCACATCATTTTGACAACTGGTGGTCCAGCTTCGATTACAAACTGTAAGGTAATTAGCATGACTGTCTGCGCCAAGTGCATCTGTCATAGCGTCAAGTGGCAGTGAACTGATCTATGCGTGTGTAACGATGCCAAAGACTCGTGGCGTTCGTCAATGTTCAATTAACAATAATCATCAAGGACAATCAGATATTGCTGATGATTTATATTTTTATGCATCATGTTTAAATTAAATCTAGGCTGGAGTAAATAATTAACCAGCACTATTAGTAATTGGATGAAAAGAAAAACCAATTGTGGTTTACAACATGTTATTTTGGGGGAAATATGTTGGAAAAGTGTGTGCCTGAGTAGCATAGGGCATAATTTAAATGTAATTTTCCGTATATTGAATAATGAAACTAATTTTATCGAAGTTACGTTTTCTTTGAATAAGAAACGGTGTGTATTTCATGATAATAAAATGGGCCGAACCCCGACCTTTTAAATTTTAACTACCTAGTTGAAGATTAAATGTAGAGCTTCCAGTCGAGTTGCTGAGTGGGTTAGGTAAGTCTTTTAGTTAATTAGGTCCTCTCTTACTTGTCACAATTGGCTTTCCCAACCTGGGGCCAGATTGCCATAGCACCCATATGTAAAATTGTGTTACAATTGGCTTTCCCAACGACCAAGATTTATCAATACTTATGATAACTGTATCATCAGCATAAGATGATATGGAGTCATTTGGCAATGCACTCAGCAAATCATTTATTATGTTATAAACAGCAGTGGCAACTTAAGAACACCTATTTCTTTGCCTTTTTCCAAAATGTCCAGTGCAAATAAATAGTTGGTGATGAAGACTGTCATGAAAGAGTGTTCCCATTGCTCCAATTTGCAGTGTGGTTCAATGCACATTGTCCAGTGTTTACCCTTTGACATCCATGGGCCCTGATACATTTTAAAGCATTGATGTTCTGAAACAATAAAGGTACTGCGCCGCTGATTTTGCCTTACAGTGTATACTAAAACAATATACATCTAATGCATGGCCATATTATGAAAATCCAACAATTTTTCAAATTAATATTCTTGCATTTCAATGGGAGTCAATTCAAGAGTATGGACCATTTCAGTGAGGTCAACTTGCAAGTTTATGGTTCTAAAATTCAATAGGACATTGCTGGCGAGGGAGAAATGGGAGTCCATTGCGCAGCGAGTATTCACTCAATGAGTGACAGTTTCCCTCGCAAAGTCAGAACAATACTGTGATCACAGTAATGAGACAATGTGATATTTGAGGCAAGGCTGACACCACTTCAGGATGTAGTAGTAACAATATTAGGGTTTGGATGGATTCTTCGTCAATCAAAAGGATTTGGTGGACAGAAAGGTTTTACAACTTGTTAAGAAATTCAAGTGTAAGCTTCACCAAACAATTGGGTCGGAAGAAGTGCCAGAAGTCTGATGGTGTGATTAACAGAACATGAAAAATGATAATACAACATTTCCCTATCTCACAAGGGTCACTGGTAGGAGAGGAAAAATACTCTCACCTCCTGTGAAGGTTGCAGAATGGTGAAATGGGGCAATGGTAAATTTCAAAATGGGGCAATGGATTTCTTGATGTAGAGTAGGGACGGTCTTTAAACTTGTGAGGATCGGAACAAATTCTGAAAAAGAGGCCCTAAGCCAAACATATTTTCCCATAAGTTAAAAATGTTACATACAAAAGCCGAAATAATCAACACAAACTATCATTAACATGTTATACAATAAGGTACTTAAATTTATTTTCCTATCACTAACTTTATTCAACGGAGATAAATGAGGAAGATAACTGTCTCTTTCACATTATTTTGGTAAGTTTTTCTCCTGTAAATGATAAACATAATAAATTATAAGTCATCAGTAACGTATCCTAATAGCCGCAGCCCGCTGAACTCTTTAATGCAGAAGTGGAGCTTCACCTGTCTACAATGCACTGCGGCACGGTGTGAGCTGCATGGTGATAGTTACGCGTCTCATGGTATGTGTTCAAACACTTGGTCACTACTCACTACTGAAAACAAGACTACAACAGTATTTGATTTCTCAAAGATGTCATGCCAGTAGGAGGTGGGTCAGCGTAGAGGGTTTCCAAACAGAATCATTGTTATTCCCACATTACATTAAATAAAAAATCCTTAATTACCTTCTAATTCTCTTTCTATACTTGAGGGGTGCTAGCACATATACTGGTTAATTTTGATAAACCATACGTCAAAAAATAAATTACCTGACTTCGAAATTTAACTTGTTCTTCAAACTAGTAGAAAGATGTTCTGAATTGATAATGGAGGTAATAACCACTTGCACAACATTTAATGATGTTTTTTGAGTTGAATAGTAGTTAAAATATTTAGAATTGTCTGTGAGATTATGATGTGTAAAGAATATTGGAAACAATGATTAGATCTGAACAAAAGCATTTTCCACATTATTATGCTAACACAATCACATGGAAATATAATAAAATAAAAGTTCATAATTTGGAAATAGTTGATATAAATTTTAATATCTGCTGCCATATTTGTGCTGTAACTGTTTGAAACTCCTAAATCAGTTTCATCAGAACAAGATGAATTAAGTTGTGGGCCAGCACTGTCCTCAAATATGCGTAACCAGTCAATATCTTTATATTTATAAACATTATTCTGTTTAATCACAAGACAAAAACGATGAAGTTGCGTATAATTAATTTTTAATGTTGCTATTGTCACTCTAATCAATGGTGAGTATTCGACTGTTACATGGTATTATTCAAAATGTTGTATCTCAATATCTACTTGACATGGCAAAACTATTTTGTTGAAGCAAATTGAATGAAGTTTGAAAGTTATAAAATGTAGGATTTGTCATTTAGATGCTACTGGGTCAAAACTGGAAAGAAATTCCAATTTTTTTTATCTTGATCAATTTTTTTTTAAATTTTGAAGAACTGTAACTCAAAAACTATCCAAGATAGTAAAATCAAAATGAGCTCACCTTTCAGCAAATTTAATCTGCTTTAAAATAGTACAGAAAGTAGGTTTTTAAACATGCATACTTTGGCAGGAACCAAAAAGAAAGTCTGAAAACTACCTGGTCTTTTGAAGATGGCAGTGAAAATTTTTGTTTGGAAACCTTTGGAAATTAGCTAGGGTGTTGACACTTATAACATTTAAAAAAATTAGCCCTACCCTAATTTTTGCAACCATTCGACAATTTCTAGGACAATTTGACTGGACTAAGAGTGCAATCATCAGGAGATGATTGCACTCTGGAGAGTGGGAAAATCCAGAACAAATTTATTGTAAGACATTGGACAATCCATCACCATCTATTAATGTAACGTTGAATGGCTTGGACAAAACTGGACTATTTAACCAGTACTTTTGAACACACACACAGCCAACATAGTCCTACTCTAGGAAACTCATCTGGTAGATAAATCACAACCATTCAAGAGAGGTGTTATCTAGGGTTAAAAAACGATAGCCACCCTTCAAAACTCGAAATACGATACAGCCATCTACACAAAAGAAGACATCAATAATATAGAAACTATTGGAAAGAAGGCATAGATTCATAATATAGAAATTATTACTAACAAAATGGAGGAATTGAGAATCTGCTATGTCTATAAAACACCAAAACAAGTAGTGGTATACACCTACAACACCCCAAAACAGCCAAATGTGTGTTTGTACAGGGGACCTCAACAGTCAGGTACAAAATGGATATATACATCTCACACAACTCACACACAACTCTGTCCAAGATCAATACATAAAGTTAAGTCTTTGTTTTTGTAACCATTGGAAACATTTAATTAGGAACAAAATTATGAGGAAATTACTACAGTTCCTTTTCATATCCTGTCAGATGCAAAATTGATTGTGGCAATTCATTCAAGTAGTGAGCAATACTTACGGCTTAATAGGAATTGCAGGGTCATCACAAATAGTCAAAGCTTCAACAAAGGTATTTAATGCACTGGGCTGACAATCCTTCTGAATGATGTGAGCTCCACTTGAAAGAAATGGAACTAGATCAGCTGAAATAGCCTAAAAATAGAATTAAGCTTGATCATTAAGTGTTGTCAAATGCAACAAAAATAATGCAGGACTCACAAAGTCTAAAAATTATTTTTTTTAAATTAAGATTGAGTTATGGGAGCAAGGCTTCTAGCAGAAGTGAGAAGGGTTTATAGTATAAACAAGCTACAGACTGCATGTAAGATGTACTTAGGAAACCTATCTCCATATGACTGAAATTCTCAGAAGTCTAGAGCTCTAGTACAGGAGTCAGCAACCTGCGGCAAGCAAGGACTGAACTGTTTTGGACATAATATATTAAATAAAATGCATGGATGTTTTGAAATGAATAAAAAAGCCTCTTTAGGAAGTCCACTCTTCTATATTAAGTGTATGCATGCCTCGGCTAGCCTTCAGTTCTCCTCCACTGCGCCATTCCCCTTATTGCCCGTCCTGAGAATTACTTCGCTGCCACCATTCATAGGATGAATTAACTCGTTCCAGTTTCACCACTTGCAGTTGTGGATAGAAGCAAGAAAACAATCAAAATATTTGGTGTGTGGTGTCCTTGGAAGGTCGATTCCTCAATTGCACCATTTCCAAGTCCCATTCTTCCGCTCTTAGGCTAAGGAAAAGCAAGTGCACCAAGCATGAATTGCTAAGAAAACAAAATTTCAAATAAGGCGTATCACACACTTTCCGGTTCAGTTGCAGTCCCAGCACATTGGCAAGACCTGCTATGGCAGCTGTGCTCAACCGGATGACCGTACCGCCTTGTCATTGTTTGAGTTTATTTCTTAATCATACACTTTGATAAATTCATCAAATGTATGTACGAAAGGTTACCCCTGTAATATAAATTTCATCCTCATATTTAGACAAGAATATTCTGGAAAAGACATCGATCGAAGAAGGAGAAATAATATTCAGTGAGTGATAGATGCAAGTCTGAAATTACAGATAAAAGAGGTATGAAACTTAATTAAAACAGTAAATTTTATTCAATTAAATATTTTCCAGATGCACCCATCAAATAGCCATATCCTTTTCATTGTGAAGTCATTCGAGAGTTATCATTTATAAATTTAATTACAAAATTTACACTTCAATTTTTAATTTAATGAATAGTAGAAATATTCACAATCAGAGATAAGATATAATTAAAATATCTTATAATAATGTCAATGAAATATAACATAATATAATATAATTTATTTAATGTATTATATTATAATGTAATTTACATGTTATTCAACAATTTTAAAATATTATGCTTGATATCTATGCAGTCCGTGAGGTATTGAAGGTTTGACTATGTGGTCTGCAAGTGTGAAATGGTTGCTGAACTCTGCTCTAGTATAAATAACGAAAACTTTAACCATTTATCTAACATTATTATGTTATGACTCTTTTACTCATCAACGGTATAAGAATAATACAAAATTTGAACAACACCTATATGACATCCCCTTATTGAGATAACAGCTCCCCAATGTATGAAATTTAAATCTTCATAATAACAAGGGGTGAATAAGGCAGGACACTTCTACACTTAGGTCATCAGTATCTCTGCAATGGTTGTACAACTGTGGTTCAAATTTTGTTATATTCGTCTACCTTAGACAAGAAAATGAGCAGTCATTAAGCACTATATGAACTAGGAAACATAATTTCTCCTAACAATTGTAGTTGGTGGAGATCAGTTACAGCTAGCATCTAACTCAACTCGGAATAATAGGAAAGTACCTTCAAGAGAAGATTAGGATAGGCTGACTACCAGAGTGGCAGATTTTCTATCTATGGCGAAGACTAATGGCAATGCCTGAGTATGTCTGCATGTTTAGTAACACGGAATAGTTCTATTTTCAAGATTTGTGTAGAGTGTATATCAGTATGTCATATATACACATGCCTAAAAGTCACTTGAAACTCGGCAATTTTTTTTTAGACAGACATACTCAGGCAGGCAGGCAGGCAGGCAGAAAAAGTTATTACTCACAAGTTGTTGTTTATCTGAAAGAATGTTCCAAATACGTGGGAATAAGTCCAACCACACTCTTTCTGCCAACGCTTTGTCACTATGGCAAAGCTGAGCCATAGCAAGCAAGAATTCAATGGTGCGGGTATGTTGAATAGATGCAACATATTCACTATGTCGGGTTAGAAGTTGCTGTAGACATGACTTTCTATCCTTTCCTCCTCCTTTAACTGTCCCTGAAGGTATGACTTCTAAGTCCATAACACTCTAAAATAAACACAGAAAATTTAATGACTATAAAAATACTGGAAAAGAAAAAGAAAAAAGATTTCTTGTTTTTATCAAGTTATTAATGGAGGAAACACTCTGGAGGAAGAGTCTTTTGACGAAGTTTCTCAAGATGATGTAGGCATTCTCCAAGTCAAACAGAGATTAGAAACCTCTACAAACAGGCCAAACAATTATGCTAACAAATCACTAAAGATTACAATTTCTCAAAACATGAATTAAGAATTTGATTCATTAGACTGAACAACAAATTCAAATGAATTCAAAACTGAACCGATGCAACGAGGACATTAATGGGTATCTAAGTAAAATGGAAAATAAAAGTTTAAAATGTCAGGGTGGAGAAGATAAGGTAGGGGTTGAGATAACTTGAGAAAAAGCAATTTTTGGAGGCCTGAATGAGGGCGATATATTGTAAAGTTCAAAAGAAAAAATTAGTATACAATATTCAACTCTAACATAAACTCCATCAAAACTACTTCACATGCACCCAAATCCGTGGTAAAGGTACCTGACGTGCCTCAGAAACATATGTTTATGAAAGTAGTTATGAACATTTTATAATGTTGAATACTTGATCCTCTGTTAGGAGCAAAAACTGAATTTATGGTTTCGAGAGATGTTGTGTTGTTAAACCATAAGAGGCAACAGCAGATTAATACCTTCTCTCCACATCTGCGGCAGCAGGATAATACATAACCTCTTATTCCCAAGCTGCTTTCTCTTAGTCTGATTAAATGAATTTCCCCAGAAGGAGGGTAAATTTTTACATAGAATTGTGTTTTAAAAAGTGTTGTAAGAGTGAGCTAGATGAAACTTTTACGTAAACAAGTATTTAAATAATTTTTCAATTTCACTGCCTGATATACTTTTCATTCAACCAAAAAATGAGCAGTAGATTTCAGTTCAGATGATTAGTGTTATTGGGAATTTATTTATTCATTAAATTACAATATGAGAGGACAATAAACTTATTTCCTATCATGAAATTTTGCTTTCAAAACAGTACGTTTATTTAGATTCTTAGATACTTTTTGTAGTGGAGACTGATTTTATATCCAATATGGGTAACAGTTAGGTTACAAAGTGAACATTTTATTCATGAAAAAATGTATGTATTATTGTGGTTCAGCCCAAGTAATTTCTACAGACTGGTAAAAGTAACACCTATAGGAGACTACTGGAATCATACCATAAGAGAATGATGCAATGAACAGCACAGACAGCAAATCTATCCTAGGCACGAAGAACTACAATTCTCTGGCTATGTTTACACGCGGCCCATAAGAGTGGTGTAATGAAGTTAGACTGCTTGTTAAGAACATGTATAAACACCCAAGCAATCAAGTGCACATCCCAAGACATCCCAAGTAGATTCTCAGATTCTGTTCAATTAAATTAATCATATAATTACATTAAATTAGAATGTTTGTAAATGCAAGCCCATTGGAGTGGTCTTAAGTTAGTGCAGTTCAACGCCAGACATGTAAACGTAGCCTCTAATGACAGGCAGATGAATAGAATGATGTGATGAATTTATTCTCGAGTTGATAAAGGAAAAAATAGTTATTACATAAACAACTTTGGTAACAAGGAACAAATAGTTATCATATAAACAACATCACAACTCAGGTATCAAGGACATTAAAGAAAATTAATTCACTTACCTCCAAATCATGACTTTCCAATGGAAAAGAATATTCTAGAATACCTTCTTTGCTATCTTTTATGTACTCATTGCTTGATTTTACAAAAGATGTATAGAAATCTTCCAATTCTGACGCATCAGCAGTTTTCAATGTTCCGGTGATAGAAGGGACCAGAGTTCCATCTCCACAAATATGAATCTTTTCATCTTAAGGATATAACAAAAAACAATATTCAGAAATTTTCCAAAATTAATAGCTTGTTAGTTGTAATACAAATGTGGGAGCAGTACCTGGCTTGGCTGTAATTAGTAAAAGTTCTATACACTGTTTAATCCAATAATGTGGACCCATGGGTTCCCAGTTTTGTGAAACCATAATATAGAGAAGGCGATCATGCAATCTTCGCTTCATACTACCATCAAACACTTCAAAAAATTTAGCTCTGATAGTGGGCTGAATACATCGAAGTCCTTGCAAGAAAGCAGGTTCTAATTTGGAGCTGAGATCAGATAGTCTCAGGGACTTATCCCTGAAAATAGTGAAAATGTATCTCAATGTTCCAATGTGTTTATTAAAATTGATTGGATTTGTGATATCTATTTCCAAAAGAGATGGGAAGAGAGAATAAAGGTAGAGGAAGAATTTTAGTAGGAAGTAAATGAGTAGATGCTAAGAGAGCGAGAGAGAGAGAGACAGACAGACAGAAAAAGGGAGCAAGCAAGTGAGTGACAGAGAGGAGAATTATGGAGGAAATTAAGGAGAGAAAAAAGAGATCAGAGACAAGTGACTAGGAAGACATTAACTAGGAGAGATTAATTGGGAATCCTGTTTTCAAAATGAATTATATCTCAAAGCATATTAAACAAAATGAACTAACTTCTTTAGTTTTCTAACTTGCAGTTTCTGTATGCCCAATAAATCTTACTTGATTATTGAATATTATAATCAATGAAACAAAGAATGAATTTATTCTTCACTAGTTACAGCACAATTAAATCTGTAATTTGATTCTAAATAACTTTATAAACAATCCCCTGTAAAAAAAGATTTGAAGGTGGAGATATTTTTGGTTTTAAGTAAACAATAAAGCAAAATCTTCGATTTTAAATATTTTGGTCCCACCCTCAGTCATCGAGGGCAATTTTAACTCTGAAATAGAGGCTATTCCAAAGAAAGCCATGAAGCTTAGAAACTTGCATTTCACATCATTACATCCTTTTATTTTAGTCATTAAATATTAAACAACTTGGTTGTAGTAACAATGATTGCTTTTATGGATATTTTTAAAGAATTGACATAAGACAACTATATTTATTTTGAAAAATAGAATCGTTTGCTTCAATATTTACAAAATATCAGCAAATTGCTGAAGAAAAATGCACACACAATGCACATGCACAAAGAGATACCAACAACTAGACACATAAATATATGCATGCACTTTTGCAACGAGATAGAAAAGAAGAGAGATAGAATGGTGAGAGGATAGGAGATAATAAATGTAAACTGCTTAGGAAATAGGAAATAAAATAAAAAACTTGAATACAAATGCCAAAACTGTACCTTACCGATAAAGAAATAAGACAATTTCTAGAAACTGAGCATGCAGCTCCAAGTGATCTGGAAATCTTTTATCCAATGTATTGCGTTTCTCCATTGTGTTGTCAAAATGTTGCATCATTTTCACCAGTAGGACTGATTTTTCCCTAAGATTGTGAGTTGAATTAGATGAAAGAGAATTATTATTTTTAACCCAATCTTCAAGCATCTGTAAAAAAAAATTGAATTCAAATTCATTCTAAGTAGAAATGCTCGAGTAAATGTATTTATAATATTAACATAGGCTGACCATATTCCCACCAGGCAAAAATGGAACAAGAGGGTGATGCAAATGACCAAAATTGGACGAGATGTTATTGAGCTATAGGCAAACACTCCTGACAGACTTAAAGAATTTGTAACCATGACACAATTACAATTGCAGTATACAGCAGAAATAGACATTTTGAAAGATCCTCCAGAGCTCTGAGAAATAAAATAGAAATTTGCAGCCAACTTTCATATTGTTGATAATTCATTCTACACTGACAAAACAAAAGTCTACGGCTACAGCAAGTCCCAGGCAACACATGTAGAATGCAAGTATGTCCTGTGTCTGCATACAAAGGATTAACAGATGCCCAACGATTACCAAAATGAATTTCCCATTGCATATAACAACAACAGTTATTAAACAATGACCACTGAACAATACATCCATGCTGTTTAAAACTGATTAATACATAACAAGAACTGACCTTCCAAAACCAATAAGGCAAATAGAAAATATTGAAGGAAAAAAAACAAACAGTGCAGTTCAACTCATATGGTCAGCTTATATTAATGGAACTACACCTAATAATTATAGAAATTGGTAACTCCTTCTTACTACTGGAAATGGTAACACCCAATTCCAAACTGTTTACAATCTATCAGGTAATTGGTTCAATCAACTGCAAAATGAAATTTATGTCTTTCCTGAAAAAATCAATCTTACACCCGCACATTTTTCACTGATTTGCAACACTAAGATTCAAAAACCTAAATTTTTTATTAAGTTGAATTTAAATCATTCGCAATTAGTTTAGAAATATGATTCAGCCAGATAGCAAATATGGAACGACCAGCATGAAAAAGTAGAAGTTTTCATTTATTTTTCTAGAGAAAACTAGTGGTGCAAAACCATTGCAGATACATTCTCATATATGTTTCTCCATCTGCAGCATAGAGAGAGAAAAAATTCTATAATGAAAGAGTCATTTCTGGCATTGTCCTCTTATATTTCGGTCGACTTACAGTGCTGTATTCATGCTCAAAGTCGCTAGATGAACTTATTACTCTCTTTTATTTGAAACTTAAAAGTAAAATAAATATTCCGAATATTATTTCAAAACATATAGCAACATATCAGTCTTATAAATGTAGTAAAAGTGTTGTATAAATGCAATTTCATTGTAGACAGAAATTGATGTATTTTCATAAACAAATGTGTAAGTGTATTTTGCTGTGTCTATACCAAACTTTGAAGCAAAACACCATTAATGCGGATGTAATGCATACTAATGGTACTTTATGTACAGAAATTTTCAGCAAAATCGTTGGAGCCATTTTTGAGAAACATTCAAAAGAGTACTTTGACCTTCATGTGAAGTACCCTTTGTTTTAAAGGGAAAAAAAAATTGGAACATGTGCATCGACAACATGTAAATTCTATCGTAAATACGAAATGCGGATGAAATTGGCTCATCCGATTACTCAGAATCGCTGGGGACTGATGGACTGACGGACGTACATTATGCCAAAATCTATTTTTTTTCGAATCAGGGGTCGCCAAAACGGATATTTCTGTCAAAATCTCACTTTTGATTTTTTTCATGATTACAAAAACTTTCCATATACAATGTGTATGAGAAAGAATAAAGCATCCCAACTTTTGAGAAAATCTGAAAAAAATTTGAATAAAGCGAATATATGTGTGTTTTCTTTAAGAGACAATATTTGACAGCAGAGGAAACATGGAGACCCTTTTCATTAAGAACTCCTTTATAAACCAATGAACAGCTATGAAACTTGGGTGATGCAACTTCAGTGAAGCTCCGGACAGTATTATTAATAGTAGAGACTGGATTCTTATGCAGCATAAATCGTCCTAATATGCAGTATAAAACAAAACAAAACAAAAAAACGCAGCAAAAGGTCATAAAATACGACGGATAAAATTCAATTTTGACAAAATGTTTTATATGTTAAGAAGATTTCATCTTGGATAAATACTAATTCTTGGAAATAAATTCAACTCAAAATGGAAATTCTGGCGCTGAAAATTTAACACGAAATACCCTAAATTTTGATGAAAACTATGGTGGCTTACCAGGAATTTACAAAAATGCATATAAGGAAGTTAAGTTCCATCCTGTTCAGATTCCTGGATGTTTCAAGTCCTGTTTTTTGTTTCTTCAAAAGATCATTTTCCAAACTTTGCTGCCAAGCTAAAATCTACTTTCCTCCTCTAACTCGGAAAACTTTTCCTGCACATTGTTCAAGTCCTTCCTTGAGCTGTCAAACTACTTTAAGGTATTTATTCTACTTATTGGAGTAGAATAACACAAAGCATACAGCCAATTGCTCCTCTTTCTAAGAACTGGAACTGGGGGTCAAGGCATACCCTCGATTTCCTTTTTGTAAATAGTAACACGACATGAAGCTTCTCAAAACACCTTCCCACACATGTAACGGGGTATGGGAAGAGAGAGATGTGAATAATTTTCCACAACGCAGAATTACTGACATTTATTTCAAATGCACGAAATGAACTTTGGGCAGACACCAGAGCATTTCATAACAAGGTATTGATAGCTTGTTTGTGGTACTCTAAGATGCAACATCATGCATTTGTTCAGAAATATGCAAGAATATGCAATAATTCTTCGCATATGAAAAAATAGGCAGTATAAAATTCAAACCAGAGTACTTACTGGAGTCAATTTAAATAATGATTCCACTTTCACATGCCCCCAATGAAACAAATAAAATATGCAATTGCATAAGAATTCGGTCTCTAATTTTAAATAAGTTAATATACTATGTTACACTGTGTTCCCAAATTCACAAGTGATATTCTTAAATATTTGCTTTTAATATGTTTCTCGGTTGAAGGATTAATTTCCCTATAGTTGAAGTATTGTCTTAAATAAAGGAAAAATTGCAACTTGCATCACGCCAAATAGGATAAACACCACAGAGAGTTTAATGTGTACATGAGAATTGTAAACAGACATCATTCACCATCTTATGCAAAAAATTTGTTTTGTAGAAACCAAACTTACTTTGACTATAGCTTTTATAACTTTTATATCAGGGGTTTTTTCAATCAAACTAACTAAAATGCCACCATTGAAGTTTTTTCTCATATCCGCACTCATTACCTCAACACGATTTTTTACAAGATCCAGACCCAATATCAGCAACTCAGAACCTAGAAAACAAACACAAGAATTAAAACTACTGATTTATTTACAAGCAAACCATTATATTTTGTTTGAAATATAACATACTAGAGGGTAGATCTTGAAGAGCTGGATTCAAATGTTCTCGTGTCATGCGCTGAAGCACTCTCATAAAGGGGGTTATAAAGCGATCAATATAAGAATGATCATTTAGACAAGCAGCTTTCAACATCATCAGAGGGCCATATAGGCTTGTTGGAGTGGCTTTAGAATTTTTCTCATATGTAGCTAAACTATCAAAAATAAACTGACAGCAAAAGAAACAGAAATTGTAAAAACCAATTAGTGCCAAAATAAATTCACACAATTTTACAACAAGATTCAAATGCCTTACCTTTCCCATGCTAGAATACAAACTTTCTAATTCATTGTGTTTTGATGCTATACTTGAAGTAGGAGGTTCAGGGGGATACATTTCCATCAAACTAGACATCAGAGCGTGCATAAGACGAATAACCTGACACACACATTCCAAAATAATAAATAATACAGTACATTACAAACACTGAAAATATATTCAGGGCAATTGTTTCCAACCCAACTGTCAGGCATACTAGAGTATGTCTGTAGAATAAGGGAAAATAAAAATAAATTTTAGTCCAACCAGATACTCTGAATAATGAGTTATTAGTAGAGGGGGTCATGAGGTGATTTAGGTGCATTAATTACATATATACTGATAATAACAGTTTGGATATGAGAAGAAATAAAATAAGTAATAATCAGGTTCTACAAGTAGCATTTCCTTTGAATTATTTGATGGAAGTGATGAAGGCACAGGAAGAGAATCTACTAGAAAAATGAGGCAACTGATGAAACTAGGTAAGGGAAACCGTAAACCTAGAGACCCTAAACCATGAAGTCGATTGGACTGAATGCGAGACATGGTGAGATTACTAGGTATGATGTAGGCAACTGATGATTCCACTAGAAACATCGAAAAAAGACTTGCTGACTAGAAAACTGTGAGAATGTGGAGAGCGAGTCATGAGAGGAAAGAGACTGAACTTAGTTGTGGTGTAGAGCAAGGTATTACAAGAATAGTGCTCTAATGTGCTCATAAGCAGAATAGAGAAAAGTCAAAAGTGAACAATTAATTTTTGTATACACATACACCATGTGAATTATTTGAACTGATATACATTCATCTTAGTCAATCTATTCCATCAGACCTACACACGGATTTACAATAAATCCCCTATAGGTTAAATAGTTATATATTTTTTACATACTATTTTTAGATATAATCAGCTAGTATAATTGTAAATTTTAAAATATTGCCTACTTTTGACATAAATTACTTCGTGAATTCACAGTGGAGTCACTACAATAAATTATTGTAATAATTAGTCGGCTTAAGTAAGTGGAGTGTGTGGCTGACAAATTATTATAATAATTTATTGCCAATATTGTCAGATATAAAGAATTTTGTTAATATCTGTGCAAATTTATATGAAGAATCTTGGTCATTAAATTTTTAAAAAATACCTTAGTGTTGGAACTTGCAATACATGCAGCTAAACCTCCTTGCAGAGGTTTAACACAAGCAAGCACTTCTTCTTTCTTCATAATTCCGAAAAGATAGGTAAGTAATTCCAATGCAGTGCATATATTTCCATAGTTTGGTGAAGGTGCACCAACACTCATAAAAACTTTATCCAACCAAATCATTTTAAGCTCTCCAGCATACGGCCACACATCTGGTTTGAGAGCAGTTTTAATTAAAGCTACACAACGTTTTGAAAGCAATTCACCAGTGGCACCTTGATCATTAACCTAAACAACATCAAATAATCAATTTAGTAACATATAGGGCATTAATTTATCAGAACAAATGAAAGAGAAGCATATTGTGGTTAAACAAAGTTGGCATGGAACAAATGTCATACACAGACTACTAACCTGACATGCCAGACGAAGAAGAAAGTTAAGGACAGCTTCACAGTGAATTTTCTCCATAGGAGAAGAATGATCTGGTTCAACTTTTGGAACCATAGCAGGCATCAAACTATGTCCAAACAACATAGCACTGGGCCTCTTCTTGGTAACATTTGACACTCCTTCATCAGATAAAGGACGTTTGCCATTCGTTGTTAACACCGTTGTGCAGCTCTAAAAAGAAAGGAGAAAGTATGGGAGGGGGAAGGAGGAATGTCCATTAATATTGAAAATAAAGAGTTTAAGGTCACGACTTCTGAACCATGCAAATAACATTGGGTTTGAGAATAAAACACGGAGCTAAAGGATTTCATAACCTGCCATACTTGGTAATGGAAAGGAAAACATGGGTATGTTTAGGAATTAAACCAAAAATGCAAGCAAATGTACATACATAGCCTATCACAGCCTTCATACAAATGAAAGAAAATAATGATACCTCTGAATCCGCTTCATCTTTGATGCGCTGAAGATCCCACTTTATTATTACTTCTGCCAATTCTACAGCTAATTTGCGGTGTTCCATTGTAGCATTGGGACTGAAACATAATCTCTGCATTGATGAAACCATATATTGAACAAGATAGTGGCGCACTGGATAATAAACCTAGAAACAATACACAATGTAGGCAACCTACGTAATAATTTTACAATACACATATCAACCTGAACCTACTTTATAATGACGAACAACTAACTGGAGCATATGAAATAGTTGCTGCATTGAATGGCCCTCCTCTACAATTATTTTCTTAGTCCAATGAGTAATCATTGTATATCCATCTTCCATACAAATAGGAATCAATGGTGTAAGAATCTCCAATGCTTGGCGCACCACTGTCCGTGCTTCAACTGCATGAGCTTTCAGAAGACTATGAAAAACTGAAATTCAATCAATGACCAGTTAAATCTATTTCATAAATGAAGAGAATCATATTCCAGGACAAGGTAGATTCCCACAAACCCATTAACTACTGCCCTGAAATTGCCAAAATCTTTGGAAAGGTGTTATGTAATAATTTAGAAGCATTCTTTGACAAAAATAATGTCTCATTTTCCTTACAATATGGTTTCTGGAAAAATAGGTTAACTTACACTGCAATTGTCAGTCTTTTGACAGATATACATAAAAAATTAGATTTGAGACTTTGTGTTTCAAAATTCTTCTTATATCTGTCTAATGTTACAGACAAGTAAATCACGGAATTTTAATTCAAAAGCTATCTGCACTTGGAAACTATAGTTTTTCATAGAATTTAATGGTGACTTATCTAAGGGAGAATGCAATGCATAAACACTAAACATAATGCCTCTGGAACCATTAGTAAATATTTCTCATCTCACAGAATAGTTACAAATGGAGTCCCCCAGGATCAAAACTTGGACCTCTCTTTTTCAAAGTCTACATTAATAATAACTGTATTAATATTGGAAAATTATTAACTAAATGTAAAAAAAATTTAAATTACAACAAAAATTACACAAAATGTGCAAAAAAACAAGTTTATTTATTAATGTGTGTTTATCCACCCCGATTATATCTCAGTAAATGCTTGGAGCAAATACAAAAATAATTTATCTGAATCTGTTCATGATACGCTAAACAATCTTCAAATTGTTTTTCATGAAATACATTAGAAGACCCAACATATGCAATTCTATCGTTCCACTCACAAAAATATTAAGAAAAGCAATAGAACTATATGAATTGTTAACATACCCAAAGGTATCGAACAATCCATCATGCGTCACGAAAGAGTTAAAACAGGGATGACCACAGTGCCCATCTTGGGCATTATGGGGGTATGTTAAGGACAATTCTCATCAGACCCCTCACTGAGGAAGGGATGGCACGTATAGTGGTTGGGTTCAGCCAGTGCATCTTATCACTTTCTTATTGCTTGCTAAAGAAATTATCAGTTTGTAGATTGTTTTGTAGATATGTCCGAGAAGTGAAAAAGTTTCCCAACTAATTCAAAGTTTGCCTCACAATGTCAATGCCTAAGCAAGTTGAAGGGGGATGAAGCCTAATGTTATATTTTCAAAAAGATTATGGCATGCAAAAAATACAACATAAAAAGACATTATGACATTTATCATGGTGAAAATATCAACGCACTGGAATAAAAAGGGCAAGAAAAATTATTCAATCACTTCATTTCAAAAGGTGAAACATCAAAATCTTAATTATAGTTTTCTTATGGTTGAATAAACACTTTATAGTTTTATGATCTACATATATTTTATTATCATAGGTAGAACTTCAAGTGCATGCATTCAAGACCCTATGGAAACTTCAGGCCAGTTACGAACATTTTCTCAAAATTGTTCAACAAAAAGACATCATCTTGAAAGAATGAATGTAAATAGTTCACATAAATGCATGTAACCAGAGGAGGCAGTATAAATAGTTTGCTAATTTTCATCTATATTTCTATTTTCCCAACATGAATTTGTCTTCTTTTTATTATTATTTCATGATTGATAACATTATTTAGGTGTTTTAGAATAAAAATGTTCTTTGTGTCATCGTCGTCGTCATCATGATATGAAATAGCATGTCTAGCAACAATGTAGGACTACTACTCTCATGAGAAGTTCAATTAATGTCAGAATAGTCACTTGATTTACGATTTTTTTTAGAACTAAAATAAGACATACCCCCCAAGCAGTTTTGGAAACTCATCAAGGAAAGTAGAAGTACTTGCGGTTATCCACTAAACAAGGATATGAAAGACATGAAAAGTTATGATCCAGAGGTATTTGTTTATTTGTTACCAGAAAAATTATTAAAAAAAGCAGTTTGAAGAAAATGCACAGTCTAGACTTACAATTTCAAAACAGTACTCACCTATTCCTATAGTCAAATCAATTATTATAATGCATTTCAAACTGGTATCCATTTTAATTTGAGGAACATATTCCATTCTATTGAAGAGATGAATGTTGACAAGACATCAGGGTCAGATGGAATACAAAATAAATTGTTTAGAGTGTAAATGTGGATTGACTGAACTGCCAACACTATTATTAAATCAATCCTTGGAACATGGAGTGGCACCCTAGTCAGACAATAATTAGCCATAAAAATGGTAATCACACTGAGATACGAATTGATCAACCAATAGCTAAAATAAATGCCACTTCAAATATATTAGACAAATTTATATGGAAATATTGAGACAGATATCTACATCCAAGGATATCTGAAAATCAACATAGCTTTACAAAGAGGATATTGTAACACTTCAAATGTTTAAACATTAAATTTAGCCATACTTTGAGAAAAGTTTCCAAACATCCAATGTTATACATGGCATGTGAAGAGGGCCAGGAATTTGTCAATATGACATGTGCAGGCTGGAACAGCTAAGGTCATAAAAGTTTAAAAGGTCCCAGTGGTTTGCTAAGCCAAATGCCAGACATGGGCAATGATGCAGGAGAAAGTTAATTGATGGAAGGAATTAGCCCTGTTATTGATTAAATAAATAAATAAATTTCTTTGAGATAAAAAGCTCAGCTTAATCAAACCATAGTATAGTTAATGAGAAAAATAAAAACCCATACAAAAACAATACAATTTAAAATGTACAATGTAAGTCTCCAGTTAGAAAACCTTTGTGTTTTCATCCCAGCAATAAAATATATTATACAATGTGAGGAATTTCCAACATTTGTAAGTAAATCACATCAGCAACAAAAACAACCAGAGGGAATAGCGTTATCATTGAGGTGAATGCTGAAGGTTATTTGGAAATGAAGAGAGATGAAAGAACTGACAAGAAAAGTTTTGTTGGACATGGCTGCCCCGTTTCGGCTACTTCACTCTTGTACCAATTGCACCAATTGTAGCAGATTTAATCATAGTTTTAAGAAATGCAGAAATACTGAGTCTTGTAACATTTGTTCTTGAGACCAAGTAAGTCATCTATCCCTACAAGAATGACACTACTAAGAGAAAATGTTTCAACTGTAAATTCTCTAACCAGAAACATGGAACTTAATACTCCACCTCTCATCTTGCAACTATCCTGCCAATTGTAAAATTTTAAAAAAGAAACTTAAAACATTTAGCTGATATAGATTACACTATCTCACCAGCACTGCCACAACAACTTTTTGGCCTCCAAAGAGATCTTTTACCTCTTTGGTAATTACAAACAACAAAAAGACTGAAACAAACATAGTTATTTATTATTTATTTTATGCCTATTGGCGAGGTTCAGGTCATGAGGCCTGCTCTTCCACTTAACCATTGGAGTTGGGAAAGGGAATTGGGAAGGAGAGATGTTGGGTTGCCGGGGAACTTATAGTACCGAATCGACATTAGTCTGGAGTAGATGAGGGGAACCCCAGTTGAATACCTCACCTAATTCAGTCGAGCAGGATTTGAACCCACACTGTACCGCTCAGCAGGATCATGGAAGTGAAGATGCTACCACTAGATCACCACTGTTGGTACTTTGTAGTTTTACATATTTTTGTATCTTTTACTTTCATGAAAGAAGAAAGTGATGAAGAAGAAATTTTAGATTCTGAGGTTCCAAGTACAAATACAAATCAATCTGCTTTTTCCATAGACATTGGTGAATCACTCACTAAAAATAGATGATCCAATACTAAAGAATTAAAGAAACTATTAAAAAAGAACACTTCTACATTTCTGCCAATCAACATCAGAAGTATGAATACAAATTTTAATCAACTTGAAACACATCGTAGTACATTATAACAAAAAACCCATGTTATAGTCTGCACAGAAGCCTGGAAAATTCAATAACTATCACTACATTCTTTATCTGATTGCACTGCTATTTAACAAAAGTCAGCTACAAAAAACTGATGGTGTTGTCACATATCTTAGAAATGATTGGGCCAATAATTTGGACAGAAACTGATAAAAACCAAATGGTGATACTATCTTCAGCATTGTACCAGTTGAAGTTGGTAACCACAAACTATATATCACTGGGATAAAAAGATCAACATAAAAGAATTCCTAGGCACCATGAGGAATAGTAAGACTCACTGGAGACTTTAATATCAATCTGCTAAATTCAGCAAGTGACAATGAAGGGTTCCTGACCTCTCTGCTTGATGAGAGATACTATCCTGCAGTTCAAGGAATCACTTGACCAAAAGAGACTGGAGACTCTTGTATTGATAACTTATTGAAAGTCTTATCTTAATTTTAATGCTATTGTCCACGAGTTGGTATTACCTGATCACTACCCTCTTTACCTCCAGTTAGAAAATGATACCAATTCTGATCCAAACAATCCTGATATATTTAGAATAAGTAACAAAAAATTATTTATTAAGGTTGACAGGATTAAGTGGAGAAAAATATACTCTGACCTAGATGAAGCTACAGACAAGCTTCTTAGCAAAATCAATCTGTCTATGAAATTAGCTGCTATTAAGTTGAGTACCAAACATACTAAAATAAGAAAGAGTTATATATTGGTGTATCTATTCACAACAGAAAAAATATAAAGATTTTGGAAAGCTAATGTTAATCATAATATACTCATGAAAGAATATTATAAATATAACAAATGATTGCAAAAAGAAGTAACGGCTTCCTAAAACTCTTTTGAGAGTGAAAAATTTAAGTCAAACTGTAATCATCCTTGAAAATTCTGGGTAGACATTAATTCTAAGCCTAGCAGAAGCAAAATTAAACTCTCTAATACTGATGAGATTCTTATTGAAGGTTGGATGTCAACTAATCCCAGAGACATAGCAAATGAATTGAACAGCTTCTTTTCTGAAGTAGGTCCTCAATTACCAAGTCAAATGGCTACCTCTACCAAAAAACCTGATGTTGGACAAAGGTGTGTTGATAGTTTTCTTTTCTTACCAACCAGCAGTACTAAAATTGAAACTGTAATCAGCAAAATTAAAAACAAAGAATTTATCCCAGATCATCTAATAAGGGGACAAAATTACTTCTTGTTATATCTTTTTGTACTTCGCAGCAGTTCATGCGTAATAAATTGTTATTTTTGTTATTTTCTTGTGTGAAACTTGACTTGGATGTGGAAGCCAGGTGTCTACAAACCGCCATGTTCACTCCCCAACCACGCTATTTCCGAACCTCAAGACACCTGAGCATATATCAGGACCTTTCCGACCCACGACCAAGTCAAGGATAACATTTTTCCTGTTTTTTCCCCCCCATTAATCTGGTGATTTTACAGGTGATAAAGTTTCAATATTTCATTGATGCATACTAAAAGAAGCATGGCCACTTTCACTGAAGCAAACCTTAATTTTCCCTGTTCATAAATAAGAAAATTCTAAGGACTGTAGACCCATGACCCTTATCTCTAATATTGCAGAAATTAAAAAAAAATCAATAATTCAAGATTATTTAATTTCATTCATAAACATAATTTAATAACTGAGAAAAAATATTGCTTTTCTAAAGTGCTGTATCTACCAAGGCCCTAGCTATTGTCACTAATGAAATTATACCGGCATAAACAAGACTAAAGCAATCAGTGACATTTATCAACATTAAAAAAGCTTTTGTTAAATTTGGTCATGAGATTCTATTTTTAAAACTCTCTATTTTGGAATTAGAGGACCCCAATTGGCTCTGTTGATGAGCTTTATAACCAACCGTCAATAATGTTTTAAAATTGAATCCGTATCTAGTGATTTACCTGAGATTTGTTTTGATGTTCTGCAAGAGTCTATTTTGGATCCTTTACTATTCCTTATATTTATATATCAATGATCTACTAGACTTGTTTGAAACTATTACAGAGTATGTTGATGATATATTGATATTTAGTCTTAGCAACAATAATGCTTCTGATCTTGCTGCTATCAACATGAATGCAATACTTTAAAAAGTTCATCAGTGGTTTACAAGAAATAAACTTACTTTAAAAGTAAATAAACTGAATACATACTCTTTGGGTGATATTGTTATAGTTACCCTAAGCTTGTACATATTCTAATAGAGAATAAAGCCCTAACTAAAGTCGATAGTTATAAGTATTTAGGATTTTAAAACTGCCTAGGGTGGACCTTACCCTAAAAGCATCAATTGTCTTGATACAACTGTACCTACTTTTCACAAAAAACTGGTATGGGATGACTTTTGTCTCCTAGATATTAAGAAAAATTATTGCCTTTTATTTATGATGACATGAAAAATAAATTTTTACAATTTAAATCTCTAACTACAACTAAGTTTTTGCCTCTGTCCCTTGCTTGTGAACTGTCTTTAAAAGATCAAACTATTACATAGCATGGAACATTTTCAATCCGCAACCAAGTAATGAAATGAAGACTCTAGTCTTCAAAATAAGCATGCATCAAAAATTTATTTTAAAAGTGGATTTTGGTATTTAACGTAGACAAAATTTTTAGTCTAGCTAACAAAATTTTGTTAAATTGTAAACCGTATTACAGCTCATACATGCATATATTTCTTTTGTGTACCCTACGTATGGAGAAGATATGTGATAACTTTTGGTCAGGTGAAAATGGCAATGAGCCAGGAATCGAATCCGGGACTCCTGCTTTCATTGCAGGGGTGTTAACCACTACCTGTTCGCCTTCCACAACTGAACACCATTTCTACCCAGATCTAAACCCAAGACACATCCCCATATAGGAGATAAGTGAACCAGGCAGCACACAATGCTGTGTGCAATTAATTACCAGTGCATTGTATGCTGCCTGGTTCACGGGAGTCCCTGTTTTGATACCTGGCTTGTCGCCATTTCCACCAGACTGAAAGTTATCAGCACATACATGTTGACGAGCGATGTGTTTTTCCTGTTTCTTTGAATTGTAAAATAAAAATCAAATTTGTTTACTTTTTTATTCTTTCCATTATCAAATGTTTATTGAATTCTTTGCACCTACTTATATGTTGGCTGCATTTTTTTCTTTCATTTATATTTTATATATTCTTTTGTATGATCTTTACAGATCTGTTAATTTAGTCTTAAGCATATCTACCCTACCCACACACAGGTAACTGTGTTTACCTCTGAGAGGGGCAATTGTAATGGTTTCTACCATTGTATTTTGTCTTATTGGTAATAAATAATAAATAAATTTAGGATGATTATAAACTACCTACATTAGTATGATAATTTAACTGAACAGCATTAGTATGATAATGTAAGACAAAATTATGTTCATGAGTCTTCAAGATAAAAATCCCATCTCTCAAAGAAAATGGTTCTAACATATTTTGGAAAGAAACCTCAGAAAAAACAACAATGAAAATATATTTTACCTTTTAATTTAATTCGTTTGTGAATGGCAAACTTTGCAATAATGTGACAAAGAAGTAAGTGTCCGTGGTATCTTGTTGTTGGATCAACACATTTTTTCCCCAAAAGACAAGGCCAGGCAAACAAGAACAGTCGTTGAACTTTTGCTCCTAGAAAATTAATTAGAACAGAAAATGTTTTCTTTATGTTCCCTTTTTAACTACATAAATGCATTTTACAATCCACTTTACCTTGCCTCTTATTTGCAGCATTGTGAATTTGTGAGGAGGCTTGTTCCATGAGAAGACAGGAAAACTGGAGGAGGAATATTCTTACAGAATCTGAATTAGCAAATGGATTGTCAGGATCAATAGCCTGTAAATAGTTATTAACATAAATATTGTAAAATAATGACAGAACAACCAAGTGTTTTAAGCAGTATTTCAGAAAATCCACCTGACTAATGAAGACTGAAACACAGTTATCAGGATTCTGCTCTTCAGGCATAGGAGGACTGCCAATAAGCTTTTCTCCTTCTCCTTTCTCAAAACTCACAGCGAAGCAGGGAATAAGAATCAATTGTAGGATTCTTGCTTTCAAATCTTGAGATAAAGTATCTGTTTTGAAATGCTCTATAAAACGAAAAAATGCACTTCTCTTCCATTCAACAGTATAGTTTTGTGCCACTGTATTTTCCAAAAAGTCACGTAAAAACTAAAAAGAAAAATATTGATGTAAAAACTTAAAACATTAAAGTCAATACCAAATGTATTGTAAATTGCATTTGTATGCTCAAAAAGTCTTGAAAATGTAACGATACATAACTTAAAATATTTTTGTAAATTACATATCAATCCACAATTTCAAAATTACAAATATAAGTAGAGATTTTTTTTCCGGTAACTAAATATAAGAACAAAACACATTATTCTGAGATCTAATCATAATTATAACTAAAAAAATACTACATAGACATTTAATCATGGGATTCATCACTCTTGCACTTTCCCATCAAAATATTAATAATTCCCCTCCCTAAAATAATAATAAATTTATTGTCAAAAAAGCAGTAAAAAAAACAAAAGAAAACAACAACAAAGAAACACATGTCCTCTCAGACAAAGCTCCATCCAGACTCCAACAAGAAGTGTACATAATTACCTCAACTGATTTATAATTTGGTTGAAGGTCATGAAACATTGATCAAACCATGGCAAATAGATGTCAATAGGTTTTTTCTAAAGCCGCCAACCAATTTTTTTCAAAAATTCTTTCCTTCTTAATTCAATGAAGCTAGATTGTGGCCCAAAGTTATCATTTCAAGTGAAGGATCATTGGATTAATGCATAATCTTCAGAGTGGAGTAGTGACAAGCCCTATATTCAAGCCATTTTTGAACAGGTCAGAAAATTGTACGAATTTAATATTCTTTCGAAAAGCCACAGGATTTTTACAATTGTAAATAGTCAGCAACCAATACCTATTGGTTAGAAGGCAATAATTAACATTTTCGTAATGCACTTCTAATACACTTTTCTTCTTTGTTCTTATATTCATCATACTTTTTCGTTTTAAGTGCATCAATGAGAAATTTTGGGTGAAGAAATATATTTGCCATACATTTGCCTGAAACTACCTTAATGGAGGGTATCAGTGCAATGCATTATATGCTAGGTAACCCTTAGTCTGTCAACGCACAAAAATTGTGACAATTTTGTGAAAATCTAGCACAAAAATCACACTTTACAATATTAAGGAGGGTGAGTTTTGTGAGTAAAGACAACATAATCCACTCAAGAAGTGGAAATGAAAAGCTGATCCATCCTCGAAAACCACCCCCACCTCATTTTGTCCAAGAAGTCCAATTGTCGAAGAGAAAGTTTTTCTGATATTCTAAAACTGCTCACAAGAGTGTTAGAGTAGTACACATGGTTCAAGTATTATCTCACCACAAGAAATTCCCCATGGTAGCCACCCTTTCAAACAAATTTATGTCTTTTACATTTAAATTGTTTGAATAATGTAAAAAAGCAATTCATCTGATGGCAATAGGTGTAAGCAACAAGTTTTATCTAGAAATGTTGGTCCCCCTATTAACCCTTGCTATAGAGGGAGTGCCCATCCCCACTCCCTCCTTGAGGAATTATAAGGGGTAAAAATGCACACCCAAGATAAGAATTACCTGAATGCATTTGCACATCAAATTGAAAATCTGCTGACCAAATCATATTCATTTTTCCTTGACCTAAAACTGAAAACATCAGCAATCCTTACCCCTAAGTTCAACCCTGAATCCCTGTCGAACAGTTGGAGACATTCATACCACACGATAGAAACAGCTTTCAGATCTTGAGAAATCGAGGAACAATCTGAACAAGCTGCAGGAGGTCAGTACTTTTAACTGTATGAGGGAATGTGTGTAACCTCCCTCAGATATGCACTGTTTAAGCTATCCTGGTCAACACAACACAGAGCAATTATTTGCTGAGCACGTGGATTGAGGAAATTGACATTCTTTTTCTAGTATAACTACATTGTCTGATGCAGCATCACTACCTTAAATTCAAACCAATACAAACCTGAAAATCAGGAACAAAGCGATCGCAAAGAGCTCGTAGAAGCTGAAAGAGGAGGTCAATGTCATTTGGATGATGACAAAAATAATGGAGAAGTACACGAACCAGTAATTTTGGTTCCTTCCAGTGCACAGATTCCACTGATTCCAGCTTTTTGTGGGGTTCCTGGAAAATTACACCCACAAGTTAATCTATTGAAGTAATACTATCCTGATTTCTCTCATAATGATTCCAATATACCTGAGCAATATAATATTAGTAATTCTCTTCAAAAGTTCTTACCAAATATGAGTCATCCATCCAAATACTCTTAAAAGCCTCTATTAGTTGGTGTTGTGACGAAAGCCATTGGTCATCATATTTAATGAGTATTGACACAATTCTAATACTCATGTACTGCATTTCTCCTTTGTCAGCTATACTTAAAATTATCAATAAATCAAATCTATCAAACAGACAAATAGGATGTTTGGTACTTGTTGTAGCATTTTGATTCTGACTACGGGCGAATGCAAGAGTGGTTAGACGAGAAGTGTTGGTTTGAATAATTTCACGTACTGCTCTGCCATCCTCATGTTTGATAATAAATTGAAGATACCTATTCCACTGTTGATCCTTATTTTTTTAAAAAATCAAAGACCAAGGTTTTGTTAGACATAAAGACATATAAATTAGAAAAAAGGAGATTGATTAAGGGGGGAGAGAAGGAAATATACATTAAAACTTTAATCACCTTGATGTAAGTGTCACTTAGAAACAAGTCAACAGTCTCACGAGGAAACTTGAGAAGATAATTTGTAAGAGCTGGACGAAATGGTGAGCTTGTTTCAATCATAAGTCTTTTCTCAGTTTGCAAAACTAATCGACAAACAGATTCCAAATATTTCCCACTGATCATGGGTAAATTATGAAACATAGAAAGAATAGTGCAAACTTTTTTCTGGTCTTCCCCGTACTTAATTCCAGCTGAAAAGCATGAAAGTAAGTATATGAAGAGTACTGATAGAAATCTCATAAATACATGTCAATGTTAATAATACTTACTCTGCTCAGTGGTTTTGTGAGACATAATAATTACTTCAAGAAATTTTTTTAATAGTTGCAACATTTGTTCCAAAAAGTGCTCTGTAAAACTAGCAGGAAAAAGCATGGTTACATAAGAAAGCCTTTTTGCTGCATTTAATGTCAGCTTCCTATAATCTCCTTGAGAACTTTGAAGGGGTTTCATCACACCATTGACCTAAATGAAGAGTAAATACCCATTTAAATAGTTACATTGAAATTTAGGTTAAATTGATGTTTCAGTATATTTTAAGTCATTCTGAGATGTCTCACCATTTCCACGTCTATTTGAAAGCCAGATATAAATTTCTTCAAGCATTCTAATCCCGTTTCTTGTATCTCAGGATTATCTTTCTCCAAAGCTTGATACAACACATTAAAAATTTGCTCACGCCTACTTTCAATGTAATGACACGCAGCTAATAGCCTGTAAGCTGCTTTCCGCAAAGGAACAAGGCTGGGGATGGTCTTGTAGCAAGGCAGTCTATTTAAAGCATCATCTTCAGCCTCACATAAGGACTTTATTTCATCAAAGAAATGTTCATGCTCAGCTATTTTCAAATCTATCAGGAAAGAGAAAATATCCCCAAAAATTAAAACACGATTATGATGGTAGTAGTAGACAGAATATGATGGCAACATAACAAATTTAGGGTTTATGTTGCATCTGAAAAACGATTGCAAACACTATCACCTATTTATACATCGATGATTACAAATGAACTGGTAAGAATAAAGCTGATCATGATAACACACTGCAATGGAAAATTAAAGATAGTAGTTAACTTTAACACAGCTTATTCACAAGAAGAGGAAATGGGAAATGTCCAAGAGTATTAAGATCTTGTAAACAAAATAAATGAATATAACAAGTAGTTGAACACTGAACACATTAATACAATGACTAATTCACAACATTTCAAAAATATATTTAAATTTAATTCCATAAATGTGAAGCAATTACAATACTTTCAAAAATTATATATTTCCTTCCATGTGTTGGGTAAGGTTAAAAGAAATTCTTTAAAGTTTTAACAAATCAGATAAAATCATCTGTTCACCATTTTCAATACAGTCACTTTAAGTTTGCATTATTTCATCAGTTATGACAGCTTCCTTGCTCATAAAAATTTCATTTTCATTGGTTTCTTTAACTTCAGAAAACCAAAAATGTAACAGTTTAAGATTTTTGGTGTTTCTGGTTAACTTCCTGTATGGGAGAAAACTTCATATAACTACATTTCATGTTCATACGATAGGGCAACAAAATTTTGTTTTCAGTTTTTTTTGTTTTTTTTTGTTTTGGCTGTTTCTAATTAATCAGGCCACAAAACTACCATAAGCACCAGCTTGTCAGGATTTTAAAGACATGACACAGTTTTTCCACATTTTCAAAAATGACATTATTTAACACAGTTTACATACCATAGTGTTTCTTAAAATTGTTCTAAGAAATTTTGCTATAGATATGCTATTTATTATACAACAATAATGAAAAAGTTCTGTTGAATCTTTAATTCCTGAAGCAGAAAGGAGATATGTCTAAACATTAAGAGATTTTCTTCCGTTCCTCTAGTAGCTTTGGTCATGTCCCCTGATCAATCACCGGATGTAATTCCCAGTGTAGATGCATACTTGCATTGTACTGCACTCCATCTCTTCTCTAATGTCCTCATGGAAACATTAACCATTCTTTTTATGAGTATGGGTCTGATTTCGACTTCTCAATGTGAGTGAAGAACAACCAGCAAATTGGGAGACATTCTACATTTTATTCCTTATTAGAACTGGAGAAGATGCTCAAACCCTCCCTTATAATTATCGATCTTGTGATTTTCAAAAAAACTCATTTAGTACACCAATGAAGCTGTTCCAAGCTTCTCTTTCCTTGTGAATTCAGAAATGGTATCTAATGCTTTTACTACTACATGGTGGAGGTATAAGGGTCTTCATTTGAAATTAAAAATTCTTTCATTCCAATCAAGAACTCATCTCTCATTGGTCAATAGTCTTGTTGTTAGTGCCATTTTTCCTGCTAACCCATAAGCAGAGAAAGCATGGGTTCCTTGTATATCATGCACTGGTGCCATTTTTGGGTTGCACCGATGCATTCAGTTTATTCATAAAACATAGCACTAAATGGAGACTGAATGTTTAATTTTAAATAATGAAAAAAAAAAAAAAATTATGAGTGCTGAGAGATGATGTGGCATTTTATCACATAAGCAAATATTATATCCTATTAGTAAAAAACCAATTCTAACACTAGAAAAGGTATGTAATAAAGTAAATGAAAGGTAAGAAGATCCGAGCTTTGAAACATTTCTCTATACATTTCTTTATCTCAACAGAGCTCTAGTAGTATAAAAACAAATGATCCAAGAATCAAATCCAAGTATTTTATTCATAGTCAATATATATTTGCATTTATTTATTTACTATTACAAACATAACCTCAGTTTATTTACCTATGTTCAGAGGTAATTATACCTTGTAATGCCAAACTTCTGCACTATAAAAAGTGATATTGAAATGACGTACACTTTTTTCATTGAAACTTCCAGAGTCCCTGTGTTATATTTGTATGCTATCAATTTGCAACAATAAACAAATATTATAAAGTGTGGCACTAACGGTTGCACGATACTAGTTCATCTGTCAGTTTGTCCCAAAAATGGCATTGTGCGTAACCTTCCATCCATAGAACCTAACTTAAACAAGCAAAAAATTTTTGTTACACCATGTTATAGGTACAATTCCCATATATTTGATAAATGATTACATACACAATTTTTCCCTTGAGAAAATACTTGCTCAACATGTTCCACGAAAAGAAGTTAAGCAGTATGCATTTTTGTCAAATTGTGTTATATTTTTGTCATTTCTTCAGAATCACTTTCTTAGTCAACTCGTTAGAGAAGAAGTGATACATAAGGAACTTTTGTTTCTTCAGACAAACCACACATCATAATGCGTACACTAAGAAAACGAAAGGATAAAACTACAAGTTTGGCATAAACTTCTCTGGTTTGTCCAATTCTGGAGTATGGGTCAGCCTGCTGGGGTCAGTATGGGTCAGCCTGCTGGGGTCAGTATGGGTCAGCCTGCTGGGGTCAGTATGGGTCAGCCTGCTGTCCATATAGGTTGGGACATATTGAAGAGCTTGAACGGGTCCAGAAAAAAGCTCTCAAGTTCTTAAGAAGCAAGAAGGGCGGCATGGGAAACATGGATGAGTGGGGAACACCAGCGAATCGCAGATCTTATGCACATCTGTGTTGGCTATTCAAAGCATACACTGGAGACAAGGCCCTTTCTAACATTCAATCTAGGATAAAAAAACACATTATATGAATAAAATGGACCACTGTTATAAAATACGTGAAAGAAAACAGGTTAATTTTCTTTTGTTATTGTTGAACAAGTGAGCCAAATCAGTTCAGACATTTCTTTTGTATTTTGACGTGTTATTCCATCATGCGGAGTGAATCATA
>NNCF01128924.1:166415-193279 GCA_002313205.1 Laupala kohalensis | reverse complement strand
ATATATATATATATATATATATATATATATATATATATATATATATATATATTACAGGAAGTTATTTGACATCATATGATCTAGCATATTCATTACAAGTTCCTTTGCTGACTATACTCGAGTGACAATCCTGCATCACTCAAGTTGGGTGAATCCAGAAATTGCCTTGCTATTTAACGACACGTCATCCCAGTTCGATACCTGGTCGAGCTGTCAGGTTATATCATCGATTTAACCAATCGAACTGGCAACCACGCACTAACTTCAAGTGTATAAAAGGCACATGGCCCTTGCTTGCCAGTACACATTACTGCTAGACATTACTTTGCTCAATTCATTGGACATTACTTCGCGTGCTTCAAGACTTCACTTCATTGCTTCTACATCTCTACACGTCGCTACAACGCGAAAAGGGATTTTATGACAACGCTACTATCGGTCAGGTTGGAATTTGGTAACAAGATGCCGTTCTACCTGTTCTATTCTCCAAGCAACTCAGCTGTTTCCAGGACTGTTTCTTCACGTCTCATCACATCTGCACGCTTTCTTGGAAACCAGCATTCTATCATTATTTTTCATTACTTTCATGGCATTTTATTAAACCATGTTCTTGTTAGTAATCACTATTCATTTTTTCGCCTTATCCTGTACTCATACTCTATTCTTCTTTTTCCATCATTTCTTGTGCAGGCAAATCACAAATGTCTACACATTGGCTAAAATTTAGAAATGACATCAGCGTGGGGAGACTTCGTTACTCAGTTCCCTCAGAGAAGTGGGGAGTTGATTATTTAAGGTTGGAGCGGACACGCTCCGAGATCATGCTTATCAGTATTTGCATTACGTTCATTGTAAGCATTGTTACGAGACATTTGACTTTGAGTTTGATCATTACGATCAGTACGTTCATTATGAGCATTATTCATCATTACTACAAGGAGTTTGACTTTGCTTTTTGATCGTGAGTACGGTTTCTGATTTTGAGTTTCATCAGTACAATCATATTCTATTGAAGAGACATTTTGGGCGTCAATGCATTAATAGCGACGCATCGGTTTATTCTAGAACATTGTTTTTGTTCCGAGAGGTTAACTGACATTAATGAACAGACCGATTAACGCAGTGATCTTGCGATTAATGAGCAATGTGACCAGTAAGAGTGGAGAAATTAATTATTACGGGAGTAGGTGATGCACTCACGTATTCATCAAGTTTCGCTTAAGATGGCTACGAATACATCCAACGTCCGGTGAGGGGTTCGAACTGGTATGGTGACAGCAATTAATCTGGAAGGACTTTGGATCAGATGGGACCACAGCGGCGAGACGTGGAATCAGGGCATCCACGTCTTCCGAAGGTCAATGACACCCCACGACGGTTGGTGCAGTATTTCTCATTTGTAAGGTAATTCTTTGAAGGGTCATTATAGGTACCTTGTTCATTCTATAGTATGCTATGGAAAACTTCAAGTGATAACAAAAGCATGCCAAAGACTCTTGTGGCTACGTGTGACTTCTATTATTGAGATGCTTTATGTGAAGAACAGCTTCGATAATGAACTGTAGCAACACTTGTGTGATAAACGATGTTAAAAATTCATAAACTTAAAAATATTTTCAAACGGAATCATTCCGTTAAAGTGATAAAGTCAGTGATGTATAACTTGACAGTAATTAGTTGCACGTCTTTTGGGGGGAAATGCTTAAAGGGGAAACAGTGAAATGTTGTAATTTGTCGCTGGCTGGAGAATTTGCCAAAAGACTGGCCCAGACAAAATGCTTTATGATAAAATTCATATAATGAAAGAAGACGAAAAAAGAAAGTTATGTCTTATGAAAGAATTAAAGTTTAACGAAAGGAGGAACAATTTCAGTGGTGATTCTCACAGCAAGAAGTAGGCATGAAACTTCATGTAAATTTTGTTCCGTCCAGCTTATGAATGAGATGCGAATTTAAGTGACTAGACACATTATCAAAATGTAAATGGAAGGGGCAGATGGGATATTGCATTTTAGAAATCTGAGAGGTAAGTTTGGGCTAGTCTTTATGACAGATAAAGTGAATATGTGAAGAATCGTAGGAGTAGGGTGCTGAGCCTAGGTCATGAAAAGAAAGATGATCTGCTGGGGGGATCCTTGGGTCAGGACGTGCAAATAGCGAGCAGCTGAGCGACATGGGTTGAGGGGCAGAAGCACTTAGGATATGGACAGTATCAAAATAAAGTGAGGATAGAAGACGGTAAAGAGTATTCAAAATTAAGTAATTAGTAGCTGATGACATGTTAAAAGGATAAGGACGAAGGAGTGCTTTTGTAAAAGGAAAGGAACAGAGTTGGTCATAGGACCTTTTGCCAAAAAGGAAATATTCATTAGTAGAGCTGAGAAACGACTTGGGTTTTTGATTGTGAGAAGGACGCAGTAGAATAAAGGCTGTTCATTGTCCTGAGTAACCCATGTTCCTAAAATACAAGACGAGTGACACCGGGTAGAGACGCTTGGGTAAAGAAAGAAGGGGCAGGGTTTTTTTGACCTCCGGGGCGCGTGCCAAATGAGTAAACAATAAAGGTGAGTGATTTTGGGCAGTGCAGTGGAGTGCGACAGCGCAAAATAAGTTTTGGAACTCGAAGTGGGTAGAGGTGGGAGTTAAATTTGACAGACACGTTAAAAATAAAGTGATATTGTCGAAGCTCCGGGGATGAGGTCTCATTGTCAAAATTAAATATTGCTTTATGGAGAGAAGAGGGTTATAGAGGGATGGAAAAATACTAGGGTTTGGAGAGAAGTAGCGTCAGTTTTAACAAACATCCCTATGGGTGAAAACTGAAATACGTCCCGATGAAGGAAACCAATCAGAGGCGAGTCACGTGAAAATAAAAGTGATAAGTCACTGGTAAAAGAAACTCACGTACGTCATAAGAGACGGAGTCGTTTTCTCAAAATTTGGGTCACGAAGTGGGGACGCTATTTAATCAAGGAGGAGCGACGCTCCTGAGATACATTCGATTATGAGATTAGATCAGATGACGTAGATCAGACTATGTCCGTTCTGAGTGTCTTTGAGACTTAACATTATTTGGCTTGTCTTTTTATTCATCATATCTGACTGATTACTTTATTCAGAATGCGACTGGATGTCACTGGCCAAGTTCTCGGTGGTCATTCCATTTGAACTTATTTTATAATAAGTTGTATCAGTTGATCATTTATTAGTTTTCGTCAGTTGGCATGCAACGAACTACTTAAATTCGAGTGCGTTGCAATTTTTTCGCAATTTTTAATTAGTTTGGCGCGAGTGACGTTGAAACTTTTAATAACGTGAATGATGAACATTTTGCCGAGCTGTCAATGGCAATGAACAGTATTACAGCCATTAAGCCGAAACGTCCTCGTCAAGGTGTGCTAGCTGATGACGTTAATGACATCTCGCATTCCACGCGGAGAGCTGCCTAGTTGCTGTAGCAGTGAGCGTACGAGCAGCGGTTTGGGGTCGCTCTGAATGAATCATGGTAGCGGAAGGCATCTACGCATCAATGAACGAGCTTGAGCCAGGACGTTTTGTAGTGAAAGGTCAAGCCTGCAGTCAATTAAATGAATTGCTGTGTACAGTACACTGTTAGCATTATCAAGTGCCAGTGAATAATGATAAAGTGCGCGTGACGACGTCAAAGACTCGTTAATTAATGGTTATTAATAATGGTGTCAATGATAAAGAGCCAATGCAAATGGGTTTTGTGTTTAAGAATGTCTAGATTTATATGATGATTACTAACTTGAACATTCCATAAAACAGCTTTTATTTGTCTGAAATGATCAAAGGGAGCAGATATAGTGTATTATTGCATATTATGACTGCATTTTGGGGGATACTTTGTAATGAGAGTGTACCGAGGCAATATTGTGATGGGTAGTGTTTCCTCTTGAATAATGGTGCAGTGTATTTTCATGTAAATAAATAAACCAAACTTTACAAATTGTTGCGTATCCTTCATAAAGGATATGTGTATATTTCACGAAAATAAAAAAGGGTCGAACCCCGACTCTTCCTTTATTTATTGTGTTTTGGGGGTTAGTCAAGCAGTTCAGCGTAAGCCGGCCAAGTGGGTTAGGTAAGTACTATTAATCATTTTAAAGACACCTCCAAAATTTATGTTACAATCGGCGCTGCCAACGTGTGGCCTGAAAGTAGGGCAAAAAGTAAAATATACAACGCAACGTGTAAAACTGGTTTAATTATAAATTGTGTATTTTGTGTGTTAATTTTAAGAAGTGAAAAGTGTTAGAATTGAAATTGTAAAATGGCCAGTACAAAACGTCTTGGGAGCCGGAAGGGGAAAATTAGATAAATAGAAGATAGTGGATTTGTCGAGGATAGCATGAGGGATAAACAGCGTACTAGTTCACAGGAAGTAGATGTCGAGGAGATAACGGAACAAAAAACAAGTGACTTCGTAGACGACAGCGTGTGATATGAACCGGGTAAGATTTCAGAAATTAAGGCCAATGTTGACGTAAATGTAAAGGAAGCGGGGAACAAAAAGCAACGTCGGATTTAGTGGCGGTATTTCAGCAAATGCTAGAACAGCAGTTGGGAAAATTCGGCGCTATGCTTGAAAATTTCGACATTAATTGGAAGATTTAAATATAGACGAGAAGGCGCGAGAAGTAAAATTTGACGCTAAATTTGAAAACTTAGATTCAAGTATGAGGGCATTATTTCAGAGGTTAAGACCGATATCAAAAATCTACAATTGAACATGGAGATGATACGTTAGGAGGTTAGGGGTGAACTTGAACAGCAGCGTCATGGGGAGGGAAATTTCGACTTACTAAAAAGCCAACTTGACGAAAAACACGAGTATGCCATAAATCAAATTTCAGAAGTAAAGGAATTTATCTATCTATATTATTATTCTTAAATCCTAATGCAGTGAAAATGCAAAACAAGTTTTTGAAAACAAACTACGAAATTCAAATTAAAACCTTGTCAAATGAAGAAATCAAGAGTGAAAGTCATGAAAACTTTTTCCAGAAAATATTTCAAAGTTTATAATAGGGATGATCATATCTTCATTAGAGATGCTATATATTGTAAGATTTGATTAATTTAATTAATTAATCATATAAATTAGGTTTGTTTTGGCGTCAAAAATACGTTGAACGAACGACATTGCGAGGGAGTAGGGCGCCGCGCATTAAGGACTATTTTCGGGCGTGGGGAGTGGTGCCTCCTCACTCCACAACTAAATTTCAAAGGGAGCCGTTGAGGAGTTTGCTTGAAAAAGAATACGCAGTTCACTGGCAAAGAAGACCAGCAACGGAAATTTTAGGAGGGCGCGGTAGATCAAGCTTCGACATGCTATTTTTTTTTTTTTTTTTTTTTTTCGTGGGGCTTTAGGGCTCGTCAACATCAAAGGTCATTAGAGCCCAAAAATACTAGGACTCGATGCTAGGACATGCTAGGACTCGTCAGAAACGTTTTTATGGCTTCAAAGAAATCGCAGGCGGCGTGGGTCAGAAAGAAACCAGACGGTTGGGAGGATGGATAGTTAAAGGGCCGTTGGGGGCGGAATGTAAACAACATACGTCGTTTAAGTTAATAACCGTTCGGAGACAGCGGTTGAAAAACGTTAGAAATGAACGTTCAACGCACTTAAAATAACCAATCATGACTGACGCCCCGAAGAAGGGATTTCGATCGTATTGGAAGCGTCAGTCATGTGACAGTTCAAATTTGAGTTTTGGAAATGGAAAGACGTGCATAGTGGGAGAAAAGCCCATTTATACGGCTGCAGAAGCGAAATTCAGGCTCATAAAATTTTCTTATTCGAGGCGATCAATAACTCATGCTCATACTCTCATATTCTCAGTTCGATTTTTTTGACGCGCTCAGATTGCTCAGTCGACATATATTCTCATATTTTTTTTATTTTTCGGGCTGATAGCTTATTTTTCAATACGCTCAGACAGCTCAGTCTCATATGCATAGTACTCGGAGATATGCTGATTCGATATTTCAAGTTCATTCCGATTCGCTCAGACAGTTCAGACTTCTGATACGTCAGATTTCGAGAATCTGTTTGAAGTTATTTATCCGGAGAATTACCTCACTTGGGACTTTTCCGAGATATTTATTACCAACGATTTGAGTCGGGCAACGATGTTTCTTGTTCGTACTTCACTGATGTTATCCAGGAACGCTTAGTTCGGTGAGAAATTCGCATTAGGCCGAGTATTCCATTCATGACGGGATTTTCCGGAAACTACGGGTGCGCCAGTTCGAAGAACGGAGCTCACTTCCGAGAATTCATAACGTCAGGAGTCGCCCCAAACCAGGAAGCCAGTCCGGGAGCCGTCCAAAACGCCAGTGCCATTGCACTCACTGCTGAATTGATCTGTCACCTGAGTTGAGGAATTTGGTACCGTTGGTTGCATCCAACGTTTGTTGTCATGCGCTGATGCGAGAAGAAGATAAATGTGGTATTTGTTGTTGATCAGGGCCCAAACTTTTGAACTGTTGAACTTTCTGATTCGTGTAAAGTGGCCAGTTGTAAAAGAAGAAGGCAGTCCATTTTGATTTTCAATGTAAATAGTAAATGTAGTTGTGTTTCAAGAAGCCACATTTGTCTGTAAATTCAGGGTCATTTGTATTTTCATGTTTGGGGAAAGTGAGTTCAATTCTGTTTGGTAATTTAAATTGTTTAAATGTAAATGTTTGTTTAGAAGCCGAACTAGGCAGTAAAATCAGTGTAACTTGTATTTTGTGTGTTACGAAATATCGCGTGTTTTTGGGGGTTGCATGGGTGTTTTTCTAGTGTATATTTCATTGTTTATAATTAAAATTAATGAGTTAATTTGTTTCTCAAGCGTCTTCCTGTGAAGGAACCCCAGTATGTTTTTTTCTTCCTCAATCAAAAAACTCGAACCCACTAATGAATAATCCGTGAGAAAGATCTAGCCTAGGAAAACATCAAAATTCAATGATTATATGACTGTACTCAGGTACATTCTTATCTTTTTTCGTTCTGCTAGAATATACAATAAGGTTTAAAGTCTTAAACCTTATTGTATATTCTAGCAGAACGAAAAAAGATAAGAATGTACCTGAGTACAGTCATATAATCATTGAATTGATGTTTAAAACATCTGAAATAACATCAAACAAGAAAATACATAACCTAATATTTTTAAACATAGCAACATTTATTTTCTTTATTTATGGTGGAGGCCATCTTTTGTCCTCCATGTTATTATAGAACCAGGGTTACAGGGTGGCTAGTGATTCTTGATCTAAAAATTCCCTGACCAAAGGATTAATTTTCCCTGACTACTATCGCACAACATGAATGTGCATGCAAAAATTTCTTTAATAATTGAGAAGCAAACATTCTAGCAGGTGGAATCTTATAAAAATAAAGTAATTTCATAAAAGGAAATTATCAATAATTCATAAATCTTTCTTCAATAGTAAAGCATTGTCATTAAAAAATTAACATACTTATCAGAAACATAAACAAAACAAAGATTGGTATTAGACTGGCTAAGACTGATTTAAGTAGCCTCTGTCATCGCTGAAATGACATTGAAGCAGTTTAAGAATGAATTGGTAGTAATTTAAGAATGAGTAGGCGGAATGGGTGGAGAATCGCGAGTTTAACTCCACACAGAAGACATATGGCAATGCCACGCTTTTGCCCCATCTCATTTTTATTCATTCGCTACCCTGAGTACAATGATACATGCATAACATTCTTCCAGAACGTCAGGGTCATCTACGTTATGATACAATTATGACATTTGTGGTGATTGAAGCATATCTGCTAAAAGGAGGGAATAAGGGGTAGGATTGGAGTCGCCAACCACTGTTCCACGCTCCAATAGTCCTTGCAAGAATAGTCGCTATCAACAAAATCTTGAATCTAGGACAAGGAGACCAAAAACCCAGATATTACTATGAAAAATTATTCTTACCCTTCGTAATAAAACATTAAGTTTAACCTGTTATTATGTGTCATTAAGTATAATAAATAAAGAAGTGCTTTCACAATAAGAAATAAGGTTTTTAAGCAGAATTCAACAGATACTTCTCTGTATTTGAAAGAAAATAAAACTCAAGAACCAAGTACAATTCAAGAACTCAAATACTAATTTTATTTTTAACAGAAAAAAAAAGAAAGAACTGAAGTCGATTTCAATTTTAACGCCACTCACATTCTGATTATCTATTTATCTATTATATTCTATTCTATGTGCAGATGTATTAAAGACAATTTAATACATCTAATAATAAATACTTTGTCTTTAATACATCTGCACATAGAATAGAATATAACTGAAAAGCTAAGACTGCAGTGAAGGTTGTGTTATCTTGTGCAGAACACAATAATAAAATTATTTTTTTTAAAGCAGTACAAACTGCATATGACTACGTGGAGGACAATAAACTAATTTACTCTCCGGAAGCAAGCAAGGGACCATCCCATCAATTCCGATCAAGGGCCCTAAGGCAGAGGGATTCAAAAATTTAAGCAAAAATTCCTAGATAAGATAAAAAGTTACCTACGAGTTATAATACTAATAGAATGTCAATATGTTTGTAACTTAACACAAAAAAAATATTTTACACGTACAAATTATTATCGAGATACCCCTAGTTACAAAAATAATCTTAAAATTAGAACTGTTCCATAGTGGAGTAATTGTAACTCACGTAATAATACGCGTCGCATTCTCAATGGCATGTGTAAATTTCGAACGATCGCGACTGTTAGTCTTCGTCGCACGGTTTGTTTAAAAAACTCGAACGGAGAAGAAAACCTCGCCCGGACGCCCTCAAAACTAGGACAAATCTGGGGAAACCCGGACGGATGGCAACCCTACTCGCAAGTAGTATCAACTGTGCTACTAGTTCTATCACATTCTATCATGTGTAGAAGTGGGCCAATTGGAACTGCCTCTCGAGGTGTTTCATTCTAACTGTGGAGCGTTGCAACAAATCAGTAACCGCTCCAACCTCAAACTAGCTCCGCTTGGAATAATCTCGCTGTCGCTTCGTTGCAATGGCGCTAACAAGAGGTTAGTTATCTGTTTCTATTTCAGGCAGCGCTTCCGCCTTTCAATGAAAAAACTCACGGAAGGGTTATTGGGTTGAGTAAGTCACTTTAAATCTAATCGAATGAAATGATTTGTGGTGATTTTTTAAATTCAACGATCATTGTTATGGTTTTTAAAAAAATTTCCCTGGGCTGTGAGCAAATTCCCTGACTTTCCCGGTCGCTCGCCACCCTGGGATAGGATATTTTGGTGCACACCTTTTTTCTTAGGTTAAATTAAAGCTATTCAGGAACATGTCCCAATATGAAATTTTGTCTCTAGATGAAAAAGAAGGCAATTTCTAAGCATCTTTTTCCGTTTTTTGAGACCCCCCACCCCGCAACTGTGCCCATAATCCTCCATTTTCCCCATTAACTGTAGCTTCTATAAATAAATCTTCTAGATTAATTTAAAGCATTTTCTCATATATAAGAGATTTGAAGTGAAAGTTTTAATCCATTAACATCTAGTTTCATCAAATATTTAAGTAACTTTCAATTCCTGTCTCCCCAGCTCGCAATGAATAAGCAAATAGTACGCCTATCTAATGTTACTTTCAGAAAACGTGTGACTCAAAACACATCTGCAATAACTGAAAATATTTGAGTGCAAGACAAATCCTTTTTCTCATACAGCTCTTATAGCACCTACAAAAATGTTCTATTTCCTGATAGAAACAGACATGTTTTAAAACATAGAGATGCCTAATATCTTGTAGTTCAAAAGTACCAATTTTTTCCTTCTTCTGATAAGTGATGATTTGTTACACTTGTTTGCAACTCAATAAACTAACAGGAGAAAGATTATTTATTTTGTTAGTTGAGCAAAATAGCATTTTTTCCTATTTTATGCATATGAAATTTACACCTGAAAATCCTAACCCTGTATATAACCAACTGAGCAATCTGGGCTGAACATGTCATCTAGGAGGAGAATTCTGAAGGAGAGATGATTCTTTGAACTTTCATGAGCAGACTAAAATTAATGATGAAATTATTAAAAAAACCATGAGCATAACTGGATCAATGTGGATCTGAAAATGGTTAACTTCCAGCTTGGACAACAGAAAAACAATAAAAAATTGGACACAAAAAAAAGTTAAATATTTTCTGATATGCATCTGAGGGTGCACTTTTTTTTAATTTTACTTTATATGTTAAAAATATGATTTCACTGAATTCCTATTTTTTTAATACAAAAGGAGAAAACATGAAATGTTGAATTGCAGAAAAATTAACTTTAGATTTGGAATCAGAACACCTCAAACAATGTTAGAATAATGTCTATGTGATTGCAACGTACTTTTGATCACAATTTTAATTTGTCAGAAACATTAACTAAATGTTTTTCCGCTGACTTAAGTCTGAGAAGAGAAAGTAATGGCAACAATTTAATAATATTTATAGTCAATTTCACAAAACTTTTCTTCTTAGCCATTTACATCATAAAATACTAACACATAAAACAATAAATATAATCTTTTTAAACCGTAAGTCATAAAACTAACAGTTATATTAGACAAAAAAACAATTTAAGTAATTTAAAAACTGTCAATAAAATATTTAAAAATGATTGTAGTGATAGATAGTTCATTAATTATTTAAAAAATAATAATACCAATGGTAAAGAGGCGAGGCACTAATGTAGTGCAAAATGTGTTTCCATCCAATATGCCAATTTGAACGTTTGCTGCTTGGCGACGAAGAAGATGTTTCTTTGGAGGAACCATATCTTGTAGAATAGCTTTATGAGGCTCCATGATCTCTGTTATAGACTTCTTTTGAATTTTTGCAAGAACTTCCAGAGAATGTTTAGCCTAAATAAATAGAAAAAATGAATACATAAACAAAACTTCCACACTTTGAAACAATCTGCTAAATCAAAAAGGTTTATTTCACCTGCTCTCTAACAAGAGTGTTGGGACTGGTCACTCGTCGCATTAGTTCATAAGTTATTGCACTGAGACTCTTCTGCTGAATGTTACACAGGACTTCATTTGTTCTACTACGTTTTATTGGAGCAGCACATAATGTTAAAAGCTTCTCCAAACTGGCTTTAGCAACATCTATTGAGCCTCCTGATACCTGTATATTAAGTTCCAGTAAACACCATTTAAGTTGCCCAAAATTTTTCACATCAGAATTTGCATATTTACACAAAACCGAATTGTAATACTAACCTCACCAGTAAGATCTCTCATTACAAAGAGTAATGATTTGAGAAAGAGAAACAGATGTTCGAATACCCATCTCAGAGACATTCGTTCAAACATGAATTCAATAGCCATACAACCACCCAATTTTGCATACCATGCACTTTCATAACAAAGAGAACACATACGTTCAGCTAAATATTCCATTATAGGTAATCTGGAAGCCTGAAATAACCAAATTAATCATATACCTATAACTAAACAAACAAATCAATAAAATTTGCATTAAACAGAAGAAAACTCACTCTTTCCTCAGAACCAACTATATTAGCAGCAGTTTCCAACAACAAAAGCATAGCTCGCAGACCAGGTTTACAAAGATCCTTCTCTTCATGGCCCATGATAAGAGCTAAAGCATCAACTAGGACAAGTGGATCCATACCTCGTGTAATGTAGTGTTTTGATCTCCCTGCAAATGGACCTGCAGAGTACAACAACCATAATGAATGGAAATATTAAAATATTTGAATTTTGCTTTTTTATTTATTTTAATATTGAGTCTCTTCTACAAACAAACGAGCCCTAATACAAATGCATTGGAACAAAATAGGAATAGTTAAAAAGAAAAATGTAATAAAGGAAAACATAGTATAAATGGTTCAATATTAAAGTATTTCCCATCCCTGAACTACAGAAAATTTGTCTCGCATTTGGTGGTTAGCATCGCTCAACCTTCAAGTATCTTCATCATTCCCATTTGATACCACTGATGGCTAGTTTTTAAGATAATGTCTGTTTTTAATGTGCATTTCAAAAGGGAAATAGTGACTGAAAGCACTGGTAAGGAGGCAGTGACACCTGTCATATTGGAGAGCAATTATATCATCATTTGAACCAATTGGAGAGTAAATATCAAGCAACTCGCTGAAAAATGTCACCACCTGACTTTTTTTTTTTTTACAGTGATGAAGTTATAACCAAAATAATGAAGACTGTGAAGCAAACCTACAAAGTGAAATCACATTGACACAGGCTCTCATACATATGTCAGAGGGAGACTATGTAGAAAACTATATTTTGTAGTGACAAGAGAATGAAAAAGTAGTGAAATAAAAGCAATATATCATAAAATTTTAACATTTCTCACCTGATTGTTGAGCTATAGCCAGCATAGTGTAATGACTCACAATGAAACCCAAGGTGGGTAAAACATTCCTAGTCAATTCCTTCATAGTTGCAGCAAAAAACATAGCTACAAGAGAAATGAAACCCAAATGGATTAAAAATTTGCAACACTTTAACTGATGGACAACTTTCATTTTAAATTTTAAATATTACCTGTGATTGCTGTGCAATGAGTTTGTCGGAAAAGCTTGTCTGGCATTTTATACGGAACACCAGTAGCAAAAGAAACTTCTCCACCAGGATCAGAGAAACTACATAGAATTTTTTTTAATTGCTAACTTATTTCAGTTTTTATTATTTAAAAGAATAAGAAAATGTACTCTTACTATTAAATGAAGTTCCATAAAACTTTTGGAAGTGACGAATATCAGATAACGAGTGAAACATACCTTGGATGAGAGAAAAACTGTTGAATGTCACACTTTGTATCGGAGAGATCAAGAGAAGCAATTAAATAACAACGAACTATATCCCAACATTGCTTCTTATAAAAAGGATCAGTTGAATTTGTTTTCAAAGCAGTGAATGCACTTTCAATAGCCTAAGAATTCAACAAAAAATTGAAAACCATAATTAACTGTCACCAGTTTATAGTTCACAGTTCCAAGTATCCAACAACTATCAATGACAGTCATGTAGATGAGTAATTATAACAAGGAACCATTATTACCTGCTCAATTGGTAACTCTATACCCTTGGATTGTCCACAGAAATGAACTGGGATACACGGTCCCAATGTATCCTTAGTTGAGTATGTTAGTTTCTGAGGTTCTATCATCATTTTCCTGTTTCCACCACCAAACTTACCGAGAACTCTGAAAAAAATTAGGATCATTCATAGCTAAAAATATTTTATCCAACATTTTGTAATGAAGTGAGTAAGCATCAATAAATGAAAAGTAAATCTGATGATAGTAAAAAATAAGGATCTGGTCCCATCAGATGGAAATTTTATTTTTGAAAGTAGAGAACACAAGCTCAGATAAATGAGTTGCAGGAGTTTATCTTGGAATAAACATGGATTCGGACAGGACAGGAATGGATTGTTTCATCATAGGATCGAAAGATTGTTTTTTGACATAAAGAGAGTACAAAATTATTTAAGAAGTACAATGGGCTAAGAGACACTCAGCAATCTTGGAGTGCTATTAATAAACTATACAAAAGCTACAACTTCACCAAAAGTGTGCTTATTTGCTGACATGAAATCGAGAAAAAATCTTTTGATGTAATAGTAATAAAAAGGTTCGAAAATTTTGAAAATTATTACTTCTATTTTAAGTTTTGTGTCTCAATTAAATTACACGTATAATAAAATTATTTGAAACTTCCATTCTGTCTTTTTTGATTCTCTGATATGACTAAATTAATATTTCTGACTTTCAGGTAAGCTGTTCATCTCACGCTGTTTTCCTCAAAGCTTTGTTCCATATTCAGAAAAATTTATATTTAAAGTCATAATATTTGTTAAGTTTATCCTCAATCATGTGAGAACATTAATATACCTCTGTCAATATTTATCTTGTTAATTTTATTTCTTTTATTCAATTATTATACCTTTCGTATTTTCTTGTAGATTCACAGATATGATGGCCATGCCATTGAAAGCATGTTTTGAAATAAATAAACATGGCAAAACATGGAAATTTTATCAATGAATTTACAAATGGTAACCACATCTCATCTCCTTCATAAATCAATATTACAACACGTAGGGCAACTTTGTCGTTTTTCCTTTCTTCTGAGGATCTTTAAACCTTCTGTAGAGGAACCCATAATTTGAAGATCCAGCACAGGTTTTTAGCAAACAATTGGAAGATCCAGCAAATACTTAGGAAAACACACACCAAAAAATTGGGGAGTTCCTGTAATGCTATTGCTCACAGTATATCACACCATTTGAAATAGCTATTTTAACAGACCAAAATGCTAGCTCTTTCAGATTTGCGAAAAATATTAAACACCCTTCGTCCCTCATAAGGAGTCATCTACAATGGGGCAAGGTCATTGCCTCCATCCCCCAGAAGCTTCCTGAATCTGCATGATCAACTGTTGCTCCAAATATGAGAGTTGTGTACAGAACCCAGTCGATATTGACATAAGTGAATGTCACTGCACCATCACATGAAGCTTGGACACTAATAAGGGCACATTAGCACTGTTTACATATTCATTTTTGTGTGAGTAGTCGAGAGCACAGATAGCAAAGGGGAACAATTTAGTTCTTAGCCACACCATTTGATCTTCTTGCCGATTTGTTGCCTACTTGATCAAAAGCCTTCTCTGTGATTTTAGACAATAAGTATTCCACTGTTCGAGAAACTGTACTTTCAAGATGTTGATCCCTATCATATAATTGTGTGTATTCATACAATTCTATTTTCTTTACTTCATTTTGTCCTAAATGTTAATCTTGTTTTGTATTCCACAATGTGCTGATCCCACCTATACTTGGAGTGAGATAACTCTGCATTGAAGGAATCTAACCTAAGAACTAACTTGAACAGAAAGGCACAGACTTTCTTTGTTTAATGTAAGGTAGCAACTGTAAATCACTTTATAGTTCTCCACATACATAGTTGTGGATACACAGATCATTCGTAGTTGGTAACTGCATTTTTTAATCGTGAATTATTTATTTATTTACTTCCAGTTTAACTGTTTTGGGGTTGGTGCTCAGTATAGTCAATACAATCATTCTCCATTGATCCATAAGGAGAATTATATAATTATTTTGTCCTCACGTTTATGTTAGCAGTGATTGGATGTTTGAGAAACTTAATTCTATCACCAACCTCAACATCACTTTTCATTCACGTGTGCTCAGATCGTATGATCGTGTTCTTCCTGTGACTTGTTTGTGGGATGAATGAGCAATTGCTTCCTGGAGTTTTTGTTGTTGTTGTGGGGTTTTAAACAGTAATTTCATTAGAGTCTTTGGTGTATTGTTTAATATTGCACTTGCATCTTGTATTTGTTAATGGCATATCACCATATTAAGTATAAAACAGATTTTGACCAAATTATTAGTCAGATTAGAGAGCAAGTTCAGTGGGGTTTCTTTGTTTTAAGTATTATGTGGCCATAAGATACACTACAAAATATTTTTTGTGATACTGAAACTAAGTGAGCCGAAAAAAGTATCTCAATTAGTATTGAGTAGAGTCCATCTTGAGGTCATTTAACAAACTGGTCATAAAAACTACAATTTCATTGTTATTCTACTTGATACTTAGTGGCAATGTTTGTTATTTTTACTTAAATACGGTTCGCATTCTATTGAATATTCTATCAATTATAGCATCATACAAAGTACATCAATGAAATAACTGGATTCTAACTTCACATAACATTGGCTGAGGCGCATGATATTACAGGCCCTTATCAGAGCGGGAGTGTGTTTCGAGCATTCATTTCGTAGAAGTTGGCGATAAGCATGAGGGAGCCATGTTGATGTTTTTTAATGCAATCTTCCATGACTCTGAGTATACACATGGAATAGAATGAAGAGTGGTAGTTGAGTTACATATTGAATTTTATTAATACACACAAATCATGAAAAGAAACAACAAACTTTTCTACTGTATTCTGGTAAATAAATGCTTCAGAAAAAGTAAAAATAAGAATATAAGAACTTATTATAATTTTCTCTAAAACTTTTATATCAAGATTATGGATTGACATACCATGTTCCACATAAAAGGATGAAAAAAAACAACAACTTGATGAATTTCATGGTGATATCTTCTTTAGATGAAAGTATTCCTCAGGTTTCATTGCGTCCTGTGTTCTTGTTCACAATGTTTTGCCTGGCAGCTGCAGGCATCTGGAGGCGAGTCCGTCCATGGAGAGTCTCTCACCTGTACCCACCACAGATAAGACTTTCCTGAAGATGCCTGAAGCTGCCAGGCAAAACACTGTGTACAAGAACACAGGACACAGTGAAACCTGAGAAATGCTTTCACCTAAAAAATGAATGGTAAAAGTTTGAACAAGAGAAGTAAAAATTAAATAAATGCTGCAGTATGGGTGATTTAATATAGATATTTTTCAATTAAGTTTGAATTAAAGTTAATACAACAATGCCTAGTACTATTTGGTTCATAGTGTAAAGTAAATTTTTACCTGAATGCCACATGAAACATTTGGTCAGATGGGTATGATACAGTCTTCCACACAGCTTGCATCAAATCAGCATGAACAGGCTGAATATGTTCGTACAAACAATCCAAAGATAAATTATCTACACACAATTCCAAAATGCGCAAGCCCTAAAACAGTGGAAAAAGGTTATTTTAATAACGGAAGCATAGCTATAGACAGGTTCACCCAAGTTAAACAGGTTATCATATGATATGAGGAGTCAGAAATTGTATGATCCACAAGGGTGATTTTGGAGGGGCCTCCCATGAATTTTTTCAAGTACCTAAGCAGATACGAGGCAAACCAACATTTACCAAAAACTTGCTTATAACAGAACATTGAAATATTTTCAGTTACAATTGTAGTTTTATTACTTGTCTGACAATTTCAATAATTTATTATTTATTTATTTACAGGCCATACGTGGTTCCACATGAGGTTAAAAGTAACCCTTACGTGGACCTGCAATCTAAAATTGGTTTACAAACAAACAAAAAACTTAAGACTACATTGGTTAAAATACATAGAGCATCCACAAGTAACATCAAACAAATCATGAAATAAAAACAGTAAATGTAATTAATCATTTAAAATTATTAGTCATACCAATAAAAATTTGAAATTAATAATAAAATACAGACTGTCATACTTGAAAATATGTCAGTGCATTAAAAAAATCAAATACTCAATAAAATTGGAATGTAAATTTAAATTGGGTAGATATGAATACTCATGACAAAAATTCTCGAGAACTCAAAATGAAATATGATAGGTGTAAACAGTTTTTAAAAAAATCCGAATCTCATAACAATACAGTAGATAAAATACAATATAAAAATATGTAAGTCATAATTGAATTAAATAAGTTACTGAACAAAATACAACTAACAATTAAATTGCATAATCTGTCAGATACATTACATATATTCTCATACACAAAGATGTACACCAGCAAAATCTGGGGTGATATTAAAACAAAACAAATGTACAATAGTGAAAGGCTTATTTAAATTTTAGGACAACTGTTCAATGATACATGACTTGGGTGAGGTTTATTGTAGCGCAATGTGATCCTCCAGATTTTTATAGGCTGAACCTTGAGTGCAGTTAAGAGATTTTAGTGCATTTGGTAATTTATTGAACTCAGAAATTGCATTATGTGTAGAACCTTTTTTTTCCAACTTCTAAATTTACAGTGGGAGGTCTTAACAGTTTTAAACCTAGTAGATTTTTGGGGTCCAACAAAATTTAAATTAATTCCATGGTAGTGTAACTGGTTACAGTTAAATTTTTATATCTGTCCAAGGTTGAGAGGTTTCCTTTTTGGCACGGTTATATTTTTATCAGTAATTATTTTAAAAATTTTATCCCTCATATTTTTTAGAGGTCCAATATTTCTTAATATTATATTATTGTAAAACAACACAGTTTCATCTCAAATAATGTATCATTATAATATTATTTATTGTTTTACATAACCGTCAGTTCATAGAACTACAACCAGATACACACAAAGCCGCTTGGAAGAGTTGGTGCTACAACAGTGAAGTATACTGTACTGTAACAGTTTACACATATGCCAAAATATATTTATCAAGAACTGTATTGCAAGAAGTATTTTTCTACTTAATAGAATATTGTATAAACAGTAATACAAACATGGTACCTCCAGAAAAAGATTCTAAATTAGATTTAAATCCTAGCTCAAAAACCACCTTTTACCTGTATATTAAATAAAGCATTAAAAATTATTGTTTGGACAAATATAATATATATTTCCAGATGTAGACTTTCTTTTTGTTTCAGTTAGAGGAGCTTATTACTAAGATGTACACAGTTTAGAATTAAAAACATTTACTTCTATGGTTTCATCATGAGGTTATACTAAACTTGGCTACAGATGTTATGAGCTAGAAACATACTTTTGTGTGCAAGGTTTTTCAATGAATTGCTTAATTTTTTGAGATTTTTACTACTTTTCTTACTTTTATCAAGTAAGATGTGTATTTTTTTACCTTAAAATGCATATTCTTTATCCAAAATGTACAAAATTTTCCATATTTCCCATAAGTCAGGAGATTGGAGGGAAGAAGAGGTAGCCAGACCCCGGATCTGGCCCCCTCCAAAAACTTACTCCAGAGCCACCCTTGGTGTCCCATACTTCTATGTTCCTTCTTCCCATACTTATCCTTTGTCTCATCGCCATTTTCTCGTATGAGAGGGAGGGGATATCCCAACTTAAAACCAGAGCCACAGTTTGGTCTCAAGTATGTGGACTCTGGTTACCAGTTCACCTCTAATTTTTAATAGACTTCTTGTGACATATGAGACTCCGTTGTTTCTAGCTGAACTATAGTCCCTTAAGACCCTAGATGGATAGTACAGCAAAACGGGGCACACTCCCACAAATGTGCGATTGCTGAAGAACCATCAACCATATTCGAGTTACAACACAAATGATTCAAGAAGACCTGGTGAAGAGCACAATATCTCGTATCTCTAATGGAGACAGTTTTAGCGATGAAACAGAAATAGAAGATGCTGCTAGCAATCTTCTAAAAGGAGAGAATCTCTTATTTCCAGGGCCACTATTAAACAGTTCAAGTTGCACCAAGCAACCAAGCACACAAACAGTCTCCTTTACTATCTCAATTAATACGTAGCTCCAATTAGCAGCTCTGGAATTATTGTGGAGTTCCGCTATACTTTCTTCAAATCTGAGTACATGGGAATAACCCTTGCATCATGATACATTACAAAACCACAAAATTCTCATGCCCTATAAGTGAATCAGTGAGGATCAGAGGGTAGAGTACTAAACTGCTAACTGGACAGTAAGTGTTAGAATCCCAATGAGTTCATGGAATTTTTAATCAACATCCGTACTGACTCCCAGACCAACTCAGTTTGCTGAAGTCAAAGCAACCAAAGTATAATGCTGGCAACATCACCATCCTGAGGCAAAGAAATTTACAAAGCTCTACTCTCTGTGAACCCCACGGGCTTACCTTAAGGATTTTTATGGGTCAGTTTGATCAAGCTTACCTGACTAATGAGAGTCCTCGATCCATTTAAAGCAGACACAAGAGGGTCCATCAACATTGAAAGGTATGGTAACAATGAACTCAAACGTACAGGTACTGTTAGACACAGTTCAACAAACAAATCTTTCATGTGTTGCTTATGCAATCCACTCTGCAGAGTATTAAGACCTAGAAAAAAAAGAATCAGTAGGCTAATCTTATTCTCAATCAATAGATGAGAAGTTGAAATGTAAAATGACTTTCTTTCCTTGAAGTTTAAATTTCTTTCATAGTGTGGCAACATTTGGGTCATAGGAATCGCACTTCTCCCAAACTTGTTTCCAAGGGATAAAATCTGAATGTATGGAACTAAATTGGTCTCTAAGAGATGAGGGAAACACCAGCTATGAACATTGCACAAATCACTCAAGTGAGAGATTGAACCCACACTCTCCCTCTCTAAAGCTTGAAGGCTACTGTTACACCACCGCATATTCCTCTCAAGAAGTAACTAAAATTAATATAGCTTACATGTTATCAAAGGTACGAAAATTATTTTTTATGAGTGAAGGGGTTCACTTCACAAAAGATAGTACAGTAGAACCTACTTTACACAGCCCTTGTTCACATGAAACTCCAGTTCATGTGGATCAGTTTTAAAATCAAACAATAATTTTATTTATAATTTTGCTCCACAGCTTAAGTTTTAAATGCAGTAGTTTGAGAATGTCCCATACTGCAAAAAGTTTGATTATGTTATTTAATTTAATACCTTGCATTCAATAATACAATTGGTAACCAAGAACTCAATATTATGTGCAGTCTATGGATTATTGTTGCAATGGCCGGGAGAGCATGTGTCTGTGGGTAATCTGCATGGCAATCATTGTTGTGTAATGACTTTTCACCTCTCTATGTTTTTCAATACTCTATGCTTTGTAAATATTTTTTAAGTTCACATTCATTTAGAATTTATGGCAAGTTTTCCCTCTACAGTTCATTGTTTAATCATTTATTGCCAGTACCATGGATTTTTAATTATTTGGGTCTCTGCATGTCCCAGTTAGCAGATAATAAAGGTTCTGTTCTTCAAAAGAACAAATTAAATGGTGCACTCTGCAAGGATTTAGTGTTCACTAAATTCTTTCCACAATTTTTCTTTCATTCACTGTCCATCGCACTTTTCCCTAATAATGAACAATTGCAGATTTGGGTGACAACTGTCAGGATAAATGACCAATTCTCATTATTTCTTTCCCATTCAGTTGTAACTAACTTTTGCAGTTTATTGTTTTTATCCTTTACATAATAAGATAATAATAATAATTAATAAGTAATATAATTATCCTTTATGAACGTTTATTGTATTTATCCTTTACGTAATCCCCCATCCCGACCCAGGTTTTACTCCGGGTAATGTCGGATTTTCCGTGGGCAGGAATGTCATTAATACTTTTGTTTTATTAATCTCGAATTTTTACTGCACTAATATCTACAATTTATTTTGAATAAATGGATAACAGTGGGTATTTATTAAATAATTTCTTTTGTAAATATTAATATAAGCCACTGCCCATGGGTCTTTAATGATGGGAAGGTCCCTTGCTTGTCTCTGGAGAGTAACTTAGTTTATTGCCCCCCATGTGATCATACGCAGTTGGCAACAGCTTTTTTCACAACAAAGTTCATTCATATTTTATTCATATTTTAAGATAGGACACCTTAGTCTTAAATTTAACTTCTCTAGTAAAGAAAATTTGCCAAAATAAAGGCTTGGCTTTGACCCTGCCAAGTCCCGAATAAGGAGAAGAGATTTTATTTACCACTATCACTATACACAACAAATACTGTTAAATGACAATTATTTAGCAATTTATGATCCAAAAAATCATGTTAAACAAATGTATAAACATATTGAAAAGTGATTGTTGAGCGGAAAAGAAAAGAGAAAAAAAAACATTAAAAACGCAGAAGCTTCAAGTGGAAATATCAGAGATTTTTGAACCAGGGTGTCTTGGTTCAAATTCCAGTGCTGTCATACAGAAAGACAGAATTCAAAATGTAGTTAAAAATAATATAACGACTGACACAAAATGTAAAATCTAAGAAAATTATCATTTATTATATATCAGCATATTCTTTCAGTTTTCAAGACCAACACCCATCCAGTTTTTTCAAAATATTTTATCTGATAATAGTTCAACAACAAACTGACTGTTCAGGAAGAAATGGTCCACAAACACAGTATATTCATATTGCAATGTAAATGCAGTCTATCTTTGATAGATTTATTTCCTCAGATATAAAGTGCTTCCTCTTCATACAATTACAGCAATAAGGAATGTACAAATCTTAAATTCAAACAGATTTTCAGCACAACAAGGATGTCATCTTCACATTGATTAAAAGTACTTTCACAATGCCACTGCAAATAGAGCTATTTCATTTACCTAACAGTTTAACATGAGTGGGTGGGTTTCACTGTATCACATCTGATGTCTTCCCTGGCAGATTTAAATTCAATGGTTCTCAAGCTCTATATGGTAAAAAATGTTATATCATATCTTAAATAAATATCAGTAAATTANCCCATTTTCATTCGACGTAACATGTTTAATCTGTTACCTAGCGGTGAGGTTCACCGCAATCTAAGAGATTTCTATGTTTGTGAACCAGAAATGGAAAATACTACCCAAATAAAGTACTTCCTAAGGGAGTCGCCTCAGATGAGGAGTTTAGTCTCTACGAGGCCACCTCAGAGGTCTTTGGGGTTTCACAAGTTGAATGAGAATGGTAGACGGGCACGGGTGGCGAGCGGGATGGCGCAGTCGGTAGGCGCATGAGCGCGCAAAGCTCAAGGTCCCGGGTTCGATCCCCGGTCTCGTCTCCCATTTTCATTCGACGTAACTTGTTTAATCAGTAAATTAAATTAATGTATTATACAAACCTTGTAAAAGGTTTGGCAACAAAGGCAAAAACTCTTGATACAAAAGATCATGGTTGCCACCACCAATTGAGTTAAAAAGTGCTTGAAGCAAAAGAAAATAATTGTATGGATCCTTGGCAGTAAGGGCCAATTCCATAGACCTGAAAGAAAAATCTTGTTTGATTGAATAATTAATGAAAAATCAAATTAGAGTAATTGGGGGAGTTTAGTGTAATACAACTGAAACATGACTTATGAAATATCCCATTTTTTCAAACTAAACCTATGGTATGGTGAGAGCTTAGACAGTAAGGCATACAACCCAGCAAGTCAAGGGAAGTAGGTTCAATTTCTGCTCAGGGCACTAAATGTTTAGTTTAAAATTTAATACATTACAACAGTCTCTCTGTTAAAGATGATATCACATTCCTATGTATGTAAATAAAAATAATAATAAAAATAATTATTAGAAGATATAGTTAACATTAAAAAAATATAGTTAACCTACTTATAATAAGTGCTACAAATGGCCAGTACAACTGTCCAAACATGTATCATTTTCTTTTATATTTGAAGACACTTATTTCACGGAACTACTATTAGCAATACAGGCCGCAATATTAGTTTTATGTTAATTCACTGCATGTAGGTTATTTAAATGAACATCCCTTCCAAATTCCTGACTCACTGCAAAATGTTTCTTCTGATCTGTGGCTGACTTTTATGTGTAATTTTTCTTCCTTTAGTCTATAAAACTATTTATTTACAAGAAGACAGTAGAGTCCTTTCATTTTCAATCTTTCCCTGACTAAATGCCACTATCCTACTGATTAATTGAAGAAATGTATTTTACCAGCAAGTTCAAAGTTTCTAAACCCAGCAATACCCTTCTTTAGTCCCTGCATTAAGTACAACACATTTACTTAACATTTTCAAAAATTTTATTTTATTAGAAAATGGGTCAATTGTCCATTTATAAAAATAATGACATGGTGGTATATGAGTATAACATTTGTTTAAAAATACATAATAAAACAGTTGTAGCAAACTATAAATCATTATAAAGATGCAAGGTTTCAATTGATCCCAGATCACTTGATGAAGCAATGCTCGAGTAATCATGTTCAATATTTTGGATGAGGACAATTATTTTGTAATTTTAAAACATGATAATTAATTTAGACTGTCATTTGACTCCTTTGACAAGGGTCGCATTGTCTTCAGTCATGTGATGCGGCTGCCATTTCCATAAGCATAGTATTTTCCTCAGTTTTTGGTGAATTATTCCTGTAAATGCCCCATAAGGTATGAAAATCTTAACGTCATTGCATCCCTATTTCCATTAGCTATATGTGTAGGTTTTTTTGCTACGTACCGGTTATTTGTTAGAATTTTATCTTTCTAGAAAGATAAAATTACAATTTTACAACACATTAGTTAAGCCAGTAGTAAAATATGCCTGTGAGACCTAGACAATGAAAAAACAATGGGAACACAAACTACTTGTATTTGAGAGAAGGATACTGAGAAATATCTTTGGCCTGACAAAAATTGGAGAAGATATCTGGAGGCAAAAAACAAATGAAGAACTAAATAAATTAATAAACCAACGTAACATTGTCAGCGAAAACAAGGCTAGAAAATTGGCATGGCTTAGTCATGTGGAATGCATGAACCACATTCGTGAGGTAAAAAAACATTACATAATGGGCTCCTATTGCGCCAAAATCAAGAGGCAGACCAAAGAAAAGATGGCTTGTTGATGTGCGCCAAGATCTGAAGAACATGAAAGTAGAGAATTGGGAGAGACTGTCACAGAATAGGAAAATATTGGTCAAAAGTGATTGAGTCAGCCAAGACCCACCTAGGGTTGTAGAGTCTTATCAGAAGAGGAAGGTTTTAAAAGAGAAAATATATACATTTTTACAAACCTTGCCAGTAGACCATCGGGACCAAAAGAATATGTTTTAATTGATTAATAGCACTTGAAATATCTGTATCAGATATTGTGATGTCTATTGGGTTATCATATTTAATCCAGTCACTGATATGTGAATGTGTTCATAGAATAAACATATTCAAAATTAGTTGTAAACAAGTTACAAATATCTTTGCTATTGTTAGCTGTACGTTCTCTCAAAAACATTATCCAGAATGTTATTAGATTTAGATAGACAATGAATGTAATTCCAAAAAGACTTGATGTGTTCTGTAGTCCGATTTTCAATATTAGATATGTACTTTTGATGGTTGGATATTGACATACAAATACAATAAGCACATTGTTTTTTAAATAATTTATAATCATCCATTATATTTGATTTGCACCAAATTTTATGTAATTTCTTTTTAATTCTAGAATTTTTTTTATCAACTCACTAGCAAACCACTTAGGGTACGTACTAGGGCTAGAGTAGCTCTTCTTGATAAAAGTATTTAATTTAACTGTGTTATTCATCAACAAACAGAATTTATTGACATTTACTTCCATGGAATCACCACTAAGAATGCTACCCCAATCTGTATTAGAGAGATCTTTACTAATTGCACCATAGTCAGATGAAATCACAAACATCCTCAACAGGTTTTAGATACTGTGCATGGATATCATTGATGTTGTAAAATGCTGAATTATGAGTTTGGACAGGAACCAAAAAGTCGTTTGATGTTACAGTATTTAACTTATCTTATTTAGTGTTGAAAAAGCAAGGTCCAAGTTATATCCTTTACTTATATTGATACATCGATTGTATTGATTCATGCCAAGATAAGAAAAGGTCAGGATAATTTGAGAATAATGTTTTATTAGAGGATTTTGGTGATAACAGTGCGCCAAAAGTAAATCAGAGATGGAAATAAAACTGGACGAATAAACCTTTGGGAGGTTATAATCTCCAATAATTAAAAGCTCATGATCACTATAAGCAGATCTTAGTTCAACTGTAGACAGGTGATTTTGATAAATTTCAACATCCGTTCTAGGTGGTACGTGTTCGGACGTGCGCGCTTACTACTGGCGCGCCTGCGAATACGTCAGCGGCAACGCAGCGGCAGAGCGCGCGCAGGGGCACAGCGGAAGGGGCTCGTCGCTTCGGTTCTTCGGGCGGTACAGCAGCCGCACGGCAGCAGAGCATTGATTGGCAACGGAGCCTGCCGGTCGTAATGAGGAAAGCTACAGCACAGACCCTCGCCGGCCTTGGTCTGCCCATAAGTACCCGGACACATGAGTCTAGACATGCTGATATGTCGCTATATGTTTTGAAATAACATTCTGAATATTTATTTTACTGTCCTATTTCAAAAGACAGTAATAAGTTCATCTAGTGACTTTGAGCATGAATAGAGCACTGGAAGAGGACCAAAACAGAGGACCACGCCAGAAATGACCCTTTCACTATAGAATTTTTTCCCACTCTATGCTGTACACAGAGAAACGTATATGAGAAAGTATGTGCAATGGTTTTGCACCACTAGTTTCATTACAAAATAAATTAAAATATCTAATGAAGACTACGATGTTGTGAAATTACTTGAGAGCATAGTGTTTTCCTAGCTTTCTGACATAGATAACAGGAGACACACCTGGAAGGCTTTCTTTAATTTCGTCTTCTTTTTTGTTTAGGAATATTTTTGTCAGAAACAGTAGTTTTCACCTTTCTTGGTAGTATTTGCACTTCATCACTGAGAATGTGATAAATTATTTTCTCTTTGTGAAAACAATACAAAACCTGCTGTACTTCGGCATGCCACGTATGGTTTACGGATGGTTCGCGGACGGGAGCGGGAACTGGTGACGGGATCTGGGAGCCTAATTCAAGGCTCTTCCACTTGCTGGGAGGATACACCAGTCTTCCAGGCAGATGTATTTGCTATACTGGTCTGCGCTAACCGTATAAAGAATAAGTCTGGACTCAGGGACCGCATTAATATATGCAACGACAGCCAGGTAGCACTACGGGCACTATGTGCCTAAAGAACAACATCCAAACTTATTTGGCAATGTTAGATGTTAAATATACTCTCACAAATCATAATCTTATATCTAATGTAATTCGCGGCTGACGCACACATCAGATTCAAATTGAATGGAGAAAAATCTAATTCGAATTTTGAACAATCACTCTGAAGTGCACTTGGAGCCACTCAGCAGAATGTCTCTACCAAAGTTTGAAGCTGTAAGTCTATTGGCCTCATTGCTGCTTAACTGATCAATTAAATAAAATAAAAATCTATTTCAAACAACAAAAAACTCGTTCACAGGTCCCTAAGGAGCAACCCTGGGGGTTACGTGTTAAATTTCGAAGTTCTGGGCTCCAAAGTCTCTGAGCTAAGCAAGAAAAACAAAA
>NNCF01128924.1:150445-163917 GCA_002313205.1 Laupala kohalensis | reverse complement strand
TATATATATATATATATATATATATATATATATATATATATATATATATAAATTAAATAATATAAATTTACGGAAATCTTGAAAATAATGCTTTACTGAGAAACACATAAAAGTCACTCACATATTGGACAAAATGGCTCGGCTGTTGCCATGATCAGTCACATAGAAAATAATCAGATTCCTCTCTCTTCGGATAACGTTACCCAACCGTTAGATGAAAGGAAAGAAAAGTAGGGGGGAAATTTGAAATTGAATTTTGAAAAATTTACTGTTGTCTATTTAAACCAGAATGGGTAGAGGCTCCTAGGGACCATATGACAAAAAATTGAACACAACCCAATTTTAATTTCATTTTCAATATAAACGAATGGAACTAATAATAGTACTTTCAGATACAAGAGTGATAAGAAAGCCACATCATCATAGCTTTCATAAATAATTTTGCAAAAAGGAAATTGGAAAATTAAAATGAACAAGGACACTACTTTTGTACAGCACAAAAACTTAAAAATATATTATGTAACATCCACAATTAAAATGTGATTTACAAATGGCTTTACTTACCGATTAACTATCTTGTGCAGGTGGGGACGCAACATATGTTCATTTTCAGCAGGAAAGTTGGCAACACTTCCAAAGACTATTTTAAATAACCGTAAGTATAAACTACTCTTTTTCGTGTTATTACCTATTTCTTCCATGTGATCTAATAATACCTCTAACAATACAGTGGCAAACATTGATGATGTAGAAGTGTTACTAAGGAATGAATTTGCTAATACTTGGAGAGCAGGATTTCGTTGAATAGAGTTCACCATATATTCTATCGAATGTGAAAAAATTTCTTGAAAATTCTGCGGATGCATCATTGTGAACTGATACAGAAAGACATCATACATCAAATTAAATATTGAAATTATTCTTAAATGCAGAAAAGTAAAACCTAATAACCTCGTAAAAGACTGAATTAGCAAACTGATACTTATTCTCCATCACACTCTAGAAACTAGTACTTACTACTTCAGCAAAATGTTCCAGAACTTCTTTCTCTTCTCGAGATCGTACTGTTTGGTTGGGAGATGTTCGTGGTGGTGTAGCAACTACTATACCGGGCATTAAGGGATTAACTGTAAGAGAGTATATATCCAATGCTTGCATAGCCCACTTAACGAGACGAATGAATACTCTTACTTCTCTGGGTTGAAAAATTTTACTGGGCATTTGATTGTCACCAGCTGGATTCTGAATAAGAATAATCATTAACACCTAAATTTCACTGACACAGAAGGATAACTTTCTACTCCAGTTTGCAATTTAAGCGAGATAAAAAATTCAAAATCAACTTACCTTGCAAGCACAACATCCCCAAGTAATTGTTTTTACTCCACAAACTAATGTTTTCACCAAGCAACGACAATCGGTAACACTGTAATTGCTTGTTTGACTAGATGGGAATCCAAAACGAGATTTTTCTTCCTTTGGAGCATTTCCTAAAATAAATAAAAGTACAGAGACTTCATATTTTTGGAAACAGCCTTGTTACAATAAATAATACAGACATAAGTTAAAAGGAAATGAAGTTGGCACCAGTGCTAAAACCCCAGTTAACTTATATCCAGAATAGAGTTCTTAAACGTGAGCATGATGAAATGTTCAGTGGGCCAAATTGACTGCATTAAGTTTAGCATCTACTAAGGCAGTGCAGACGAGATGGACAGTCTGTGCCAGATTCTCCCAAGGTTGTCATTGTTTTCCTAATGGATACACCCACTGGGCCATCACAGAACTTCTGCAACTTTCATTGCTTGCAAAAAACCTAAGAGAAAGATCTTTTGGAGATTGTGAAGGTCCGAATAGTTTGTACATAAGTCTCATTAGCAGTTTATAACAATATGAGCAGTTTACTTTCTTTCAGTTGTGCTGTGTTGTGTATTTACCGTCATAAAAATGATTAGTTTAAAGTAAACTAAACACTGTTTGAACTTTTTTTTTAAATTTTGAACAGAACTTAAATAAATAATATATTTGCAATAAAATGTTTAGCAAAAATTACTGACATTTTATTCAATACAGTCGACCATATCATTAATGAGGATGCTGCGAGGTTGGTGACACTCTGGTCCTAATCATCAGTGTCTGCACGTGAGAGCCGTTTCTTTCACCCAACTGGGTTCCAAAATTTCCAAAACACAATTCAGAGAGTAAATGCAACATATGTTACAGTTTGTCAAATCTAGTCAATTAAATACTGAAAACATATCAGCTAGTTTTTATCAAGAACTGGCACAAGTTTGTGAACCAGAAAACGATAATCTTCTGTTTTAAGCAAGCCCTTCATAAATAGGCTGTGTATTCACAGACCTTTCAATATATTCCCCCCAAACACACTACCAATAGCTGATAGGACCACATAGTAATTTACTCTTCAGTAACTCAGTCTTCCTATCTAAAACATAGTTTGTTTGTTTTTTCTCCGTAACTGGTCCTGAATGAATACAGTGCCAGGAGTACAGAAATAGCACTGTTATTACAACTTAAGTTTCACAAATTAGTTTCTTATCACAAATTAAGATATTAAGGAATCATAATGAGAAAGCAGGTGTTGCGTTGAAAAATACATTTCACGCAAACTTCACAACTTGAAAACTACAAATTATAGCACAATTGCCAAGAGCTTGATAAAAATCAAATACTTCAAATCAACCTCAAGGCACTTGAGGTTGTCAGTAGAGTTTTTGACAGCAGCTCACACCAAATGATCGAAGTTCTAAGGGGTAGTACAAAATGATCACATACAAAGAAGAGACAAAACTCACACAATAGAAGAAGAATAGCGAATGTTAGACAGAAATCAGACCATAAGAAAGTAACAGGGGACTTAGTAATACGGGGTTGTCTTCAGTAAAAACATAAATAATGTTCTATGTAGCTGACTTCTCAATACAACAGGAACTAAACAAGCTAGACTCAAAACAAGCCTTTCTTAGAATGAGTGGATCTTTGATTCAAGTATCATCATCTAAAAGTAAACAATGAAGGAACAAAGGGTATAATATTCTATTTTAAAATGACTCTACCAATGGAGCAAAATATGAGTTAAATTATCAAGAATAATTTTCTTGAGAATTTTCTTGATTAAATCTGTGCAAAGGTTCATAATTGCATTTTTGTTAGGTCTATTCTCATTTGTATTTCCTGATTTCTGTAATACTGCACAGAACAGTGTTAACTTGATTTCCATTGTAGCAATGACGGCTGAAGTTTCTTACTTCACACTAAATTTGATGCTGTTATCTAATTGTTATGTTTCTTTTAAATGTATTTTCCTATACTAACGGTTCCCCCAAAGAGAATTCCCGTTTTGAAAGACTGTTAGTTAATGAAACATAAATGTACTTTAACAACAAATACATGTAATGAAAGGTGAAATGATACATTTTTTCAACTCTAGTACACCTCTGTGTGGGATCTGTTCAATACTCTACCAATATTCAACTTCTCTCCATCATTGTTAACACATCAGGTGTGACATGCTATGGTAGCTACAGTTCTCTCGCAAAGATGGGCAACATCACAAATTTTCTCAGCTTACACCAAGTTCTTACCATGACCCTAAATTTAAAAAAATATAGAGTTAGGTCTGGGCTTTTTGATTGGCAAGCTGTTGGGCCAGACCTACCGAAACATCTTCCTGAAAATTTGGCGTCCAATGCTGCACAATTACTGTAGTGGGGCATAAAACCATCTTGCTAGAATAACACTATCCTTTTTCTGCCTCAATATAGTTCAATTGTGGGAATACATAATGTTCTAGCATATCGCAGCTATTATGTTCTCAGCAAAAATTAAAGGTCTAGACTGGTGCTGACAGCAGTGCTCTGGAGATTCACTCACTCAAGGTAGAGGTCAAAAAGCTCTACCTACTTTGCTACTAACCAATGGATATAAATCTAGACAATATCCTCAATAACAATACAAAAATCTGGAGTTCTAATTCTAGAGCTAGTTTTGTAGCAAATTTTATAAACTAGGGAGTTATTTTTTAGACACATCATATTTTGATGTCCATTGGTGGTTTTCATGATCCAAACTATCAGATTTACAGTGGTACCTTTTATCATTTGCTTACTTTGAGATCAATTCATATAGCCCCACTGGTGGCACAGGTGGAAATGTTGTTGCTCATCACCTAATCATCCCAGGTTCAATTCCCGATGGGGCCAGAAAATTTGTTTATCACATTAATGTCCTAGTTCACATAGCTGTGACTACCGAAACGCAAACCTTCCTTCCTCTATACAGTCATCCTAGTATCAATAACTCTAAGTATTACTAACTACTTCTACTAACCCCTCCATGTAGGCCAAGTTGTTGGTAAACCCAGCTAACAATGACCTACCACGCAACTCCTAACTCCTATTGCTCCATGTAGATAAGCTTCAATAGCACGCTACATTTCCCATTTACAAATACAACAATATAAAAATTCATATAAAATTATCCAAAGATAAAAATAATGATCAATCAGTTTCTTTGTATTATCGGGAAGAAGTGATCAAAGTTTTCAGTTTTTTTATCCTTACCACTTAGGGAAAACTACAGCAAAATGAAATAGCAACAAGCCAAGAACTGAACCTGGAAGACCTGCTTTGATCGCTGAGATGCTGACAACTACACCAATTTGCCTTCCACAAATGGACAGTTTCCAACCGCACTGATACTCTGGAAGGTCTGGAACACATCCCCAGGACACACAGAAGAAATATATGCATAACAATCCTCAACACTTAGGTGCATGTAAAGCCAATTTGCTAACCAATTTTGAAGTTATTTCCTACAAAACCTCAATAAATGAAAACTTTATTTTACTTATTGCTAACCTAACCACCAAAATGGTCACAAGAAGCCAAGGTGGTAGTGATAAAAATCAGAAAAATTCTTTTCTGTATTCACAGATAAATATAAAAATTGACTATAATGATATAAAACTATCATGATAAATAATCAGATACACAAACTACTTTCATGATTAATGAACATTTTTCTATTCTGGACAAACTCCAATTCAGTTATTACACGGACACTTTTTACAATAGATTTTTTCATTACATTTAGAACAGTTATAATCCCTTTTTTCATTGAAATATAATTCGATTACACAAGAATGAAAATAAAATCCCAATAAGCCACATTTTATTGTATATTGTTGGTTGTCAGAAAGGTTTTATGATTGATGATCCTCAGTAAGACAAAAGTCGCATTTGATTGAAATTTGAGTAATTACTTTCATTCCATTGTTGATTGTAAAAAGAGAAAAATTGCATAATGAATAGATTAAAAAAAAGATTGAACCAAAATATGCATTAAAATATTTTTTTCAGATATTGAGGTAAAATGAGTGAAAATATAATTTATTGAGAAACGTTAGGCACCCTGGGTGGTGAGGGGGCTAGTGATTCTCCAAATAAAAATTCCAACTTTCCCTGATCATTGGATTAATTTTCCCTGTCTATTATCACAACGTTAACATGCACTCAAATATTACTTTAACAATTGAAAAACAACATCCTAGCAGGTGAAATCTCGTAAAAATAACAAAGTAATTTCATAAAAGGAAATTATCAATAATTCTTGCACACTTGCCAAAAATTTTTCCTCAATAATCAGTGTATGTTACTGACAATGGCTGCTATGCAGCCGAAAAAGCTTTTTAACATTATAACAATGAGCAACATACAAACGACTTTTAATTTATCATTCTGTCAATAATTCATAAATCATTCTTCAATTGGTACAGAGTCATTGGTCAGAGTCATTTCAATGGTAAATAGTCATTAATAGCATTAAAAACTAAGCACATTTATCAGGAGTATTAATAAAACAAAGCTATCACGTCTAAAGGTGGCTCGTTGCAACATGAACTGCCTCTGGAGCTAAACTGGAGTGACTGTTTCATTGCAATTCGAGGGATGAATCGAATCAGTTACCACTCCAACTTCAGACTTAACGGGTCTGCTTGGAACCATCTTACTGCAACAGCGCAAACACTTCCATAAACTCTTCAAACAATTCTGAAAAGTTCCGTAAATTGTTTTCGTAAACTGCCGAAACAATGATGAAAAGTGTGTACTCAGAAGTACGGCGAATCAAGTTCGGTTTTCGCATGAAAATAAAACCAAAGTTATGTCAAACTCTGAAAACGCAACAATCAAAATAAGTTATGTAGCAATTCGTCATATCAAGAAAATACAAATAATGATATCTCATTACAACAAAAGATTATAGTGGAACTGAGTATGACTGTTGCAACAGAATCATTGCAATGGAATTGTTTGGTAGAACTGCTTCACAGCTGTTGTGGAACCGATACAATGGCTCCGTGACTGGAACTGTCTGCCACACCTCTAATTATGTTCCATCAAGACTAATGTAAGAAACAAATGGTTACTTTCACTATAAATGAAGCAGCACTTCACAAGGGAGGGTATTGGATTTGGGATAGCCTCCTTAAATCAAATTGAAGAAAACAACAACAGATTTTCACAGAGCATTTTTTAATTCAACGATCTTTGTTATTGCTTTTAGATTTTTTTCCCCGAGCAGTGAGCAAATTACCTCACTTATCCAGAAATAGTTTTTTTTGTGGGGCTTTAGGGCTCATCAACATCAAGGTCATTAGAGCCCTTTCCCTACTTTATCCTTTCCAGAAATAGAAAATTCCCCGACTTTTCCCAGATTTCCTGGTTTTCCTGGTCTCTCATCATCCTGGTGGTAATCAAATCTAGCATTGACAATGTCAGGGAAGTACTTAACATGTTCTCCAGATGAAAAAATATATTTAACTACATTTGCTTACAGATTTTGCTGACCTGAAGAATTAGTCATGCAAACTAACTCAGAAATTAGGCAAGGTCATGGATTTCATCACAATCTCAGTGACCCAAATAAGTCAAAATATTCACCTTGGTTGAAATTCATTTCAAGAAAAAATTTTATTTATCTATTATATCCAAGACGACAAACAGACAAAGACCACTTATTGCACTTCAATAAGAGATAATCACATTAATCTGTGTGTAAATCAAAACATAATTAATAGAAGCAATTGTTGTGGTTACACAGAGGTAATGGAGTCAGTGATGGCCATTCACTAGAAGACTAAACTAACAAAACAAAAATTATAGTGAATTGCTTTTGATAGTATGACCCAATAGCACTTTCAATGTAATTAAAAGGGTGCAAGGTCATTAGAAGAGTAGTCAGATAAAGGATTAGGCTCAATAAAAAAGTTTGTATCACTACATAAAAATACTTCAAAAACTACCGTATTTACCCAAATATAGTCCCCTTATTTTAGGAGGCAAATTTTAGAAAAAAAATGAAGTTAAGTAAAATCAACTTTCTTAAGTCTATCTGAAGGGAAATGCTCATTCAAAATTCCTTGTGAAATGGTAGTACTGGTAAGTATAATCAAAAGTAATTTTAAAGCTACCTGGTGCAGTTAAACTTCTCTTCTTGACATCGCCAAATCCACATGGTCTTCAGCTCTATTTCGAATTGTCGTGTCACTGCTTTATTTCTGTGTGTATAAGCATTATTCAGAGCTCGCAGCTTGATGTTGGCGTCGAAGCATCTTTGATCGCCCGACTTTCGTCGTGACGAAGATCCCTGTCTCTCGAAAAAATCGTGTATCACTGTCGGAACGGTGACGAAGTTGGTCATTCCTAGACGACGTGGACCAGTTCGATTTCCACTTCGAATGAGCATCAAATCCCGCCATCATCGATCGATGTTCTTTGTGCTCTCACGAAACTTTGAATTAGTAATTTACCGGTCCTAAACTCCTAATATAGTCCCCCCCCCAGGATTTTTGGGTGATTTTTTCGGAAAGAAAGGGGGGACTATACTCGGGTAAATACGGTACAATAAAATATTTTAAATGTTCAGGCAGCCACATTCTCTACTTACATTTTATGATTAGCTGAAAATTGGCTAGAGCTCTCAAAAAGAGTTCTAATAAAAATATGTAAATGGAATGCAAGTTAGACTAAACTCTTGCTACATTTTATGGTTGTAATACCAACATAAAAATACTAGTCAATATTTGTGTGTTGAAATCAAAATAAATTTTAAAACTAAGATAGAAAAGGTTTATAGAACTATGGCTAGCCACAGATTAGAACACATTAAATAAAAAGCGCATCACATCACATCATCCCATTAAATCAAAAAGATAGAAACGTCCACCGAAATGAACGCACAAAAAACTTAAAATAGAAAACAGACTATGTACTGGAATTGAGGAAGCATGATGATCCAGATTCTTTGTAACACCATTATATTAAATTATATGCTGGGATTAAGACAAGGTCATTTTGCAAATATGAAACCATCAGGTTCATACCAGGGCCGGTGTCGTTATGAGTGCCTCCAGATGGCGGTACGGTAGAAGCGGTAACAGTCACATTGGAGCCTAGAGGTGGTTGATCGGAGGTGGAGGTGGCAGCCACAGAAACGGGTGTAGTTCCCCCAGTGTTGGGAACTCCTGCTCCCATGTGAGGAACCAGTTTCAGTACGGACGATTTCACCGCAGGCTGTGGGGTGGGAGGCGGAAGAGAAGAGTGTACTTGGATGAAGGCCGAGGAATTAAGCATTGCTCCAGCAGAGGTTGGCATGCCAGCCACCGCTCCACCGTTGGCCGCCAGTTTGAGTAGAGAGGAGATGTTGACATTCGGGTGGCCTGCAGCGGCGGCGACTGCGGCGGCGACGGCAGCGACAGTTGCGCCTGGCGCACCCACTTGCACCTGTGTCTGCTTGCTGCAAATTTGATTGACAACGAAACACACCTTTGTTATCTCTAGAGCATACAAGATGGAACTTGGCTATAATCAAAAATACCACAGAAATACGGAACAAAAAAAAATCTTCCAATAAAACGGCCTACACATGAAATAAAAAAGGAAACATGAAACATTCTATATTTGTTTGCAATCAAATTTTATCTACATATGAGATTTCCTCAATTTCTCTTTTTCAACACTAACAGATCGTCACCACTCTGATTATGGAATGTGATAAGCCAAAATAACGCCTTTGTCCTGAATTTTCTTTTTATCACAAGTATTAACTTCTTAAAAATCTCTTTCGTGGTGTCAAGATTGATAGTCTATGAGGTTTTATTTTATCCTCCAACGGTATGTGATACTGGTTGGTAATATGAGTGTGGTTTCCATAAAAAATAAAGCTTGTTGATATTCTAATATCTGCCATGAACTTCAAGTTTAGATCAACTATTTATATTTCAGAAGCTACTGATTTTCTGACAAATATAACATCAAAAAAGTAAAAATACTACAATATTCATTTTTAATTAAGTTTCTTGCACAGTGTAGTACATACATATAAATCATTGCTGTATTACACATTAACAGCCGTTTATACATAATTTACCATTCATCCTGAATAAACAGCAAAACTGGGTCCTGATGACTTCCCTTTAGAAATATTTTCAATTCACAATCAACATGGATTCAAACAATTGAAAGTCTGTATGTTACATAACTGTATGGAACCATACATTCCACACCACAGAGACACAACACAAGCAAGGTAAAAGAGAATAGTTTATCACCAACAATAAAACATTTTGCCATATTGCTAATATTTATTGAGGCATAAGGTTGTTTCAGCCATATGGCAAACATCTTCAGTGCTGAGTCTTACTGTAAACAGTGGTTTAAAGACCTTATGCCTCAAGAAATATCAACAGACTGACAAAATCTTTTATTGTATGTGATGAACAATCTGTTGGCATCAGACCTACTCCTAATACAAGAATACTTTTGTTTACATTCAATCAGGATTCCAACAAACTCATCAGGAGCCTATAATAACACCCATTAAAGCCAAAGGTGACTTGTATTCAAAACTCTACAGACTCAAAACAGTCCTCTGATGCTAGTAATGGAAAAGAGAAATGTTAAGGAAAAGGTAAGACTCATCCACTCCAAGGCTCCTCATTCCTTCATCTCCCTTTGGCAATGCCACAAAGGTTCTATCAAACAGGATACAGGCACTCATTCAGGGGAGCACTCAGAGTGCCTACAACAACATCCTTAGAGCTCTGGTAAGCCAATCGAGACCACAAAGCTAAAAAAAAAGCAGCAGGAAAAAATGAACGGATGAAAAGAAAGTGTGCTGTTTCACCAGTCACAATGCACAATGGTGGACAAAGCAAACAGACCTTACAGTCGATACATTTCCACATGAGAGAATAAATAGTGTTTGGTACATTAAAAGGTATTAAATTATTTACAAAATTTAATACACTGCAGTCTTAATATACAGTACAGCATATATTGAAAATGAAATAGGTTTAAGAGTTTCAGTAATTCTTAAGAATTTTTGTTTTATTATTAATAAAATGCATTTTAGAAAAATTCTTGTAAGTTGTACCCAAGATATGTTTTAAATTTTAAAATCAATTTTGAAATTCCCCTCTGAGACAGTAATTTTAAAAAACTTCTAGTTTGGGTGTAATCTAAGTTTATGTTTAACTCTTCTAACTCCCAAAAGGAAAGTCAAGAATTTTTCATTTAAATGCATTTGGGAAAGGGAGATGTAATATGGCAGAACGAAACTAAAACATGATGGAAAGGTAAATGTAGTTTTGTAAGGCAAGTGGCTTTGTAAATGTTTACATATGCATAATTGAACATTCCACCATTTTAACTTTCTGTGGTCAGCAGTCCAGTTCATTTCATAGAATATGCCACAAATAGGTAAGGTGGCACAACACAGAAATAATTTACAGAGAGCTTTTATTAATTAGATCTACATAACTTGGTGGTTAGAAATGAGCTCCTAACAGACAGCAGGAATTTCATCCTTGTGAGGTCACTGAATGTTTCTCATGTCTAATGATGTTTGCTGGGTATATGCAGAGAAACCCACTTATAAGAGACCCACTCACGAGATTCCTGCTTATAGTAGACAAAGTATTTTTCTCCACAGTTAGTTCCATCCCATTTGTAAGAAACAACCAAGGAATTTTCTGCCAAGTTTCATCTAGTAGACAATATTGCACAAGCAGCCGGTTACAACAATAAACAAGAAATTACATATTTCATGGAAAATTCCTTGATTGTCTGTTACAAATGGGTCAGAATTAACTGTGTTCATATTCCCATCAGGTTGCTTGAACACGTTAGTAGTGATTGCTTCAGTGCACTTGTAAACACGGTTACTGAAGTGCTTTTTGGGTGGCTTGTTTGGTTTATTTTATTTAAAAAACAATTTTCACATGTCATTCAGTGAAAATTTTAATACCATTTAAGAAACCGACAAATTTGAAGTGATATTGTGGGGTTAAAATTGAACATTCCAGTTCCCATGCTTGGAAAAATAATAAAGGAGAAAGCAGAAATTGTCAATGCCGCAGGGAAAATGAATAAGGTGAAGAAGATGTCACCGTACCATGAAAGGGAGAAGGTTTTACTAGAATGGTTCCATCAATGCAAGTGGGGCTAAATATCACATTATGGTCCTAACAAAGTTAGAAAAAGATTTTCATGCCATCTTACTAAGAAGATTATTGCAGTTCCAAAAATATAAATTTTATTTGTCGCTCTTGATATTTACGGTAATCACAAACAAAAATTGGTCCAAATTTTTTTCCACTCTCTACTGTTGGCAATAATAGTAGTTTAGGTTATAATAATTTGAATTTGGCTCATGGCAGAGAACCACAAACAACTAAAAACAGTGTTTGGATGGTTTAAGGACACACAGTTGATGATGTTAGGTTAACAAGTCCCAGAGCATTACGGTCGTGAACTGGTCAAGGGCAGCCAAAAGTACATAACACAAAATTTGTAAATGTTACTTTTAGTCTATGATTACAAATATAAAGTATTTAAAAAATTAAGAAAATTCATGATGGCAGATGCAAGATGGCGGCATCAAAATGTAATTTCTTTTTATTTCACTGTAACTCATGTTAATTCTATTTTACTGTCAAAGATACATATTTTATTTCATAGGATTAGCAATTATTATAACACTGAAAATAATTACACAAATCCATTTTTTTGTAGCAAAATGTAATATTTTACAGTGAAAAAAACCGTTAGAAATATACAAATTCTTCAAGAATATTCTGCAATATTAACTAAGTAGGTATATATTTTAAAACTATCAGGCTAAAATACCAATAGATACCAATTATCTGTTGAAAAAATAGAAATCAGTTTCTTAATATTTATATTTTCAAAATTTTGAAATTATATTGTATTTTTTGTTTAATGTATAATACCACTTAAGTGCATATATTTTGGTGAATTATTTTGTATTTGTACCTTACACGCTTCATAGCTGCTTAACATGTAAAATAAGTAAAACAGAAGACTGATAAGAACAGAGTGTGATGTAAAATTAATTTAATTTATTTAGTATGTAAAATAAATTCAATTTAGTTTCTTTTTATAACCATCAATTACAGGTTGCTGGTGGTTAATAAGTCCCATTGCGTTTGTATATGTAATCTTAAATTCTAATAATAAATTTGTAATATACTACGTTAGGATTAACTTAAAAAAAAAAATCCATTTCCCACATATAAGAAACCAATTTTTGTTCCCCTTTATCTCATTAAAGTGGGTTTCACTGTATCCAGTGGGTGGGGAGATAAAAATTGGTAATATAACTGGGAATTTCCCCAGAGCTCTCTTAAAAATCCAAAAAGTGAGTATTTATGAAAATTAGTAATTTATGGAAATTTCTTTGAACATTAAAAAATTGGAATTACCATTTCGTACTCAAAATCATGAATTTAAAGGTATCATTAAATAAATTATGGAAAATACAATTTTTCACTGATACAACATTACCTCTGTTTTGAGATACAGTTGATGTATTTTCAGGTGAAGTTTAAGTTTCATCAAAGTATACTGGTTAAACAGGGTTTTAACATATATTTATTATTAAAAACATTACAGACATTGTGGAATAAAAGTGTTTATTACTAAAACCATGTTATGCAAATGTGTCTGTGTGTGTATATATATATATACACACACACACACACACACACACACACACACACACACACATATTGAGACCGTGGATTGAATTGATTAATAATTCAATCACACATTCTCAAAATATTAACATAAAAAGCATGGGTCAACAAGGGAGCTCGCTGAAAGAGACTTGGGTGGTCTGAAGCTTAGCAAGGCGGTGCTACATCAAAAGCTCAGTAGAAAGTTTTGGAATACAAAAACGCAATAAAAACTATTATTTGGAAAAATCAAAAGTAGAGACCAGGACACGTGTCCAGCAACACACAAGTTTGAACAGGAATCTTTAGAAAGACGAGGGGCAAAAATTTTGGACAAAAACGCAATACTTTATTTAAAAAAGATCAAAAGAAATAGGAAGCAGGACACATGTTTTAGTAGCCTGCTAGTCTGAAC
>NNCF01128924.1:103823-150150 GCA_002313205.1 Laupala kohalensis | reverse complement strand
CCAATGAAATATCAAGGGGGGAGGAGTCAAGTGGAATGATTGGAAACAGGAAAATACAAAATACATCTTTTCGGAAACTACCAATTAAAATTAAGAGGGGGAAAAGAACCGAGATCTGGCAGCAGAAGGAAGAACTGTTAAGAGGGGGAACGTCACGTGACGCAAAATTATCTATAAAAAATTAGAGCACAGAGGCACAAGGAGGAGAGAGGAGAAAATTTTTGGCACAGTGTATTTGTGAGGAGGAGAGGAGAAAATTTTTGGCACTGTGTATTTGTGAGGAGGAGAGGAGAAAATTTTTGGCAGTGTGTATTTGTGATGATGGAGAGTAGAAAATTTTTGAGACAGTGTATTATGTAACCGTAAGACTGAAAAATTCGCATCAGATTATTTGTTGAAAGCAGATGGTGAGAAAAGTTTCGATTATTTGGTCAGATAGTAAGAAAATTTTCGATAGTTTGTCGTGCTTCAGAAGTGAGAAAATTTTCGATAGTTTGTTTGGAATCCAATGGTGAGAGATTTCGAGACTGTTTATTTGTGCGATTTTGATGGTGGAAAAGGTGGAGATTATTTGTCCGAGTCAGACATTGAAGACTTTGTGAGTGTTTCTTTTGTTATATGAGACGAAAGAAAACGTATGATTAAAACAGGGCGAATGGGACTTGCGTAATACAAAATAGTTCAAACAAACGAGTGAGGAACTTGAAGGTGTCAAGCTAATAACGTTTTAGAAGTTAGTAAGCCGTCGCAGATCATTTCAGACAATTAATAAACCAAGGAAGGCATCGTCATTGCTAAGACAATAAGATTAAATGTAGCAAAGGACGAAAATAAGCTAATAAGAAGTGAATCTGAGAACTCTAAGACGTAACAATACATAGAAAGTAATGGGAATGGTAAAAAGGATGGATTAGACGCAAAGGAGAGAAAGAACATTAGTGCTGCGTAGGGAACCAGGATCGAGGTAATAACACCGAATGGGACAGGTCTTCATCTCGTCCGGCATCAAGAGACATCTACAGTAGTGTGTAATAGTATAAAGGGGATTTATCAATGTAATTTTGGGCCTTGTAAACTAAAAATTGTCACACAAAAGTCAGTAGGACAAGTGCAACGATTGAAGGGTGTCACTGTGATGTAAGTGTAATGAACAAAAAGGCCCACGAAGCAGAAGAGATTGGTGAGTACCCTGTAAAAGGACATTCCAAGAGCGCAGTAGGCGAGATAATGTGTAGTAGAGTAAATATTGACCAGTGTATTGTGTAGTAATCAGGTTACGATTAGTGCAAATAATAAAATGTTTTGTTCATTGCTCGAACACCAGATTGTTGTGTTTTTATTGTGAGTGGCTCCAATAGGAGTGAGTATTCGGTTCCCTCCCCTTAGTAATTAATTAGAATTATTTTTAATTTTTGAAGAAAAAAAAAATTTTTTTACAATTAATTTTTTTATTGTTATTAGTTAATAACAAAGCAGTAAAGTCACAATGTATATAAACACTTTTGAAAGATTGCAAATATATATTTCAAGATAAAAATAAAAATATTTTACTGACTGATGAATCTGAATCTTCTTTCTCTGAAAGTTTTTGTCAGTAAATGAGAGAGATAAAATCTGTCATAATTACACCTTGCTGTGGAACGCAAAATTACGATCAATATCATCACACATCAACACATCCTTTAATGCTCTTATGTGCAATACTTCATTTGTGTGATTTGCTCCATCCAGTAATACAGAAAAGGAGTGCATATTTTAGATGACAGATGTCCAAAAACAAAAACTTGCTTCTAGTAGGATTAATTCATAATTTGGTTCTAGTATCACATCTGAAAAACTGTAATTAAATGAGGTATTTTTGAGTTTGGAAGATTCATACACTGGCCCAGTGAATGATGATACAATGGGTCTTGAATGGATTCCCATATTTGTAATTCATGAGTACTTCAAGTAATTTAGGTGCATTTATTTCAATCATTTGAAGAATTTGAAATATGTTTGTTGTGTTTTCTTTGTGTTCGAAGGGTAGGATCATTTACTATTTTGCTGAATTTGTTTCTGTCAATTGACATAACAAAGAAAATATATAAAAAATGAATGTTTTGTTTGTGACATTGATTTTCTACAGTGCAATTATTATTCTCTGTTTTCAAAATCAGTATGTTCTCATTTTGTATTAAAAAGGTTTTGGTTGTTTTTACAAGTCTTATTTATCTTATTAGTAATTGGTTATTTTTTTTCAATATTATAGGTAAATAGCAATATAATGATTTAATCCTCTCAGTAAATTTCAACCAGACCAATAAATACTTATATCTACCCAAGTATTTATGAATTTTGGGTATATGCCTGGGTGTATTCCCAAAGCTTCATCTGTCTGGGTATGTTACATCACAGTCATGCCTTAATGACTGGCTTCATGTCCTCTCAATGAATAATCCGGGCCCATCCAATGTATTCGTGAAGTTTTGCTTCTAGGTCTGTATTATTCATAATTTCAATGAAGGAAAAATGATTTTAAATCAGAAAAATCATACACAACTGATATTAAAGTACAAATGGTTTAGTATTATTTTCTTAGCCTCAAGAGTAACAATTACAGGGAGGTGACACACAGTATTAGAATGAGATCCTTAATTTGCATGCACTGTGAAATTTACAAAAGAGTGCACTAATACAGATAGTTCACAAGTTCATTGTTAATCAATGCTTTAGTCAATGGCTATTACTATGATAGGAATCAAGCATCCGTTGCATGGAGAGTTTGCTGAGAAGATATGAAGGAAAAGTTTCATGCGATTGTAAGGTATGTAATATTTAACACACTAAGCTATGGTTATTTGAGTGATAGTGGATTAGATATTAGTACCTGCACAAATCTTTTGTCATATAATGCCAAAACTTAATGAATATAGCTCAAATGAAAATTACATTTAAATTATGCATGTTTACACACGGAGACACACAAATGTTGTACACATAGACTAAATGTACATTGTTTTCACAAAGAGAAAATAATTTATCACATTCTCAGTGATGAAGTGCAAATACTACCAAGAAAGGTGAAAACTACTGTTTCTGACAAAAATATTCCTAAACAAAAAAGAAGACGAAATTAAAGAAAGCCTTCCAGGTGTCTCTCCTGTTATCTGTCACAACAGAGATGAGAAAGAAACTATGTCAGAAAGCTAGGAAAACACTATGCTCTCAAGTAATTTCACAACATCGTAGTCTTCATTAGATATTTTAATTTATTTTGTAATGAAACTAGTGGTGCAAAACCATTGCACATACTTTCTCATATACGTTTCTCTGTGTACAGCATAGAGTGGGGAAAAATTCTATAGTGAAAGGGTCATTTCTGGCGTGGTCCTCTGTTTTGGTCCTCTTCCAGTGCTCTATTCATGCTCAAAGTCGCTAGAAGAACTTATTACTGCCTTTTATTTGAAACTGGACAGTGAAATAAATATTCAGAATATTATTTCAAAACATATAGCGACATATCAGTCTCATAAAAATCGTAAAAGTATTATATTGTTATATGTTATAATTTCGTTGTAGACAGAAATTGAAGTATTTTCGTTTCTGCAGTGTTTGCCATTCATCTATGTATTTTATTTTTCATTTCAGTTTCGTAAAGTGTATTCTATGCCTGCTAGGTCCATTTACACTGATAAATATTATTCAAGCTTCTTGAAACAGTAAACTAATGTGTAAGTGTAGCAGAAAGAAATTATTTTCCTGCATCTACACGAAACTTTCAATTGAAATACCGCTAATGATGATGTAATGCATACTAATTATAATAACTTTCGGTCAGGTGAAAATGGCGAGGAGCCAGGAATCGAAGCCGGGACTCCTGCATTGATTGCAGGGGTGTTAACCATTTTTGAGAAACATTCAAAAGAGTTATTTGATCTTCATGTGAAGTACCCTTTGTTTTAAAGTAAAAAAAAATTAGAGCCTGTGCATTGACAACGAAGTAAATTCTACCATAAATATACGAAACGCGAATTAAATTGATTCATCCGTTTACTCAGAATCGCCGCACACAGATGGACAGACTGACAGACATTATGCCATAAACCACTTTTTCAGTCAAGGGATTGCCAAAACAGATATTTCCGTCGAAATCTCACCTTCGAATTTTTTCACAATTACAATACTTTCAATATACTATGTATATGAGAAAGTAAAAATGAATGTAAGGTATATTATAATGTTATAAAACATTAGGGACATTATAAAAGGCAACACAGACACAGTGAACAGAACAATTTTGTTGATGAACAACAGACTGAACAGGACAAACAGAGTATGAGAAAGATGTACTTAGAATGTACTTCATTGATTAAATGAACAGTAAAATTAAGTTATTTTCACAGATGTTAGCTTTTTCAGTAAAGGATCATTTGTGAAATACTAGTTGTAACAACACAAGGTAATCTGCTTCTAGAAGTCACACTGGTACAGGGAAAAAGAAAGAAAATAAACTGAATGGAATGAGATGTGTCTAACTCTTGCTACATTAGATGACATGCGAAGGCAATTCCTTGGGGGTTAGAACAACTTCAAAAGGTAGAATAAAAAATTCCACTGGATATTACTCCCATGCATCCTGCAGTACCCACTAAGTAGAGGCTTTTGGAGATATTCACTGTCCTTTTGTAACAAGCACATACAGAACACCTAATACCATTGTGAAATACTGAAACCCAACTCTTAGGCATATATCGGAAAAATACTTTTCTTATCTTATCACTATTGTTTCTTAACATTGAACGAATGATAATAAAAAACCAAGATTATAGTTCTTACCATTTACTAAGAAGGTATGGCAATTGTGTTTTTGAAATAGTTTTAAACTTTAAAACAAACACTTCCAACATTCGCAAGAGAAGACCTCTTCCGTTCCCATTCTCCATCTCACTTCTTTGTCTAATGCAATCAACAAGATTCAAAAGCACTTTACAGGACATGGTTTGAATACTGAAATGGAAAAGAAAAAAAACAGCAGTCAAAATTTAAGATTACTTCCATTGAATATACTTCCCAAGATTTTCTTACTTCATTGGAAGAGTTTCATCATGGACATTCATAGCAAACAAATGAACTGCTCTGGTTAAATCACTGAATGGTAAATGTTCCCTAACTTGATGAGCTAAGTCAGCCAAGGTACTATAAGCAAATGGCCTAAGAGATTCATGAGTTGTCCATCCCTTCCCCAAAAGCACATTTTTATCAAAAAGTTGTTCCATGTATGGCACAAACTCTGAAAAATATAAAGGAAAACAATTCAAAATGCAATATTATAAGCGTGAAACATGTTGAGACAATATCAGTACTTACTAACACGCAGCTCGGTTGAAAGAATATGACGTGCGGCCACAAGTAATTCTTTCCTTAAATGAGCTACTTCTGGGGGGCACATGGACAACAATCCTAACACACCTTCTACCATTAGAGATGAGTGCTGAGACACTATGTCTTGATAAATTTTTATGATATATGCTAAAAATGATAGGGTTTTAATTTGAGCGCCAATGAAATCTACATAAACTTCCTTATTGAAATTAGGATTGGACCTAAACATTAAAAAGGAAGAAAATTATCAGAACAAATAAAAAACATGACTGAACATGCATATTTCATATTCTTTTTTGAAATATTAATATTTTAATAACTAACCTTTGAGCTGGTGTAGGTTTAAGAGTAATAGTATTCATTATTAGTGGTATAAATTCTGCAACATCTTGATGAACATTTTGCTTATGAAGTTGAAACATAAATACTACAATGATGGGTAACTCTTGGAGAACTTGTAAAGAAGTAGTAGCCTTTGGTATTAAATTGTACTGCAAAAAGAAAATAAATGCAAGGCAACATTCATCAAGCTTCAGTAACAAGTAGGGATGTAGGTCAGGAATGTACTCAGTGGGTGGAAAGATAAAAATTGGGAATATACCCACAGCCCTTTTAAGTTCCCAAAAAGTGGGTACTCGTGAAAATTAGTATATTTTTGGGGTGTTTATTTGAGCATTATAGATTTGTATCCTTAATTCTTACATGAAATCCCTAATGTAAATAAATTTATTGTCAAAAAACAGTACAAACTGCGTATGACCACGTGGAGGGAAAAAAAACTAATTTACTCTCCGGAAGCAAGCAAGGGACCATCCCATCAATTCCGATCAAGGGCCCTAAGGCAGAGGCGGATTCAAAAAATTCAGCAAAAATTCCTAGATAAGATAAAAAGTTAGCTGCGAGTTATAATACTAATAGAATGTCAATATGTTTGTAATTTTAAGCAAAAAATTACATGTAAGTTATTATCGAACTATAGATTATTCTGAGTATAGTGCTTAAAAATTGAAATAACACTAAATTCACGATTTATTGTTACAATAGACCCGCCCCTAGACAAAGCCTAGAGAACCTGTATGATAAATCCGCCTCTACCCGAAGGAAAATGTAAAGGTATCCTTAAATAAGTTAAGGAAAATACCACTTTTTTACTGATAAAAACTTTATATTTCTGTTGAGATGCAGTTGACTATTTTCAGCTTAATCTTAAGTTACATTTAATGACATTGTTTAACAAAACTAATCAAATTAAAAGATATTGGTTACATAGTTTTAACATAGATTTATATCTAAACCATTGTAGGCTTATAATGAATACATTTTAACTGATAAGACTAAAATGAATGAAGAAGAAAGTACTACTTCCAAAATATTTCAAGACAAAAAGAATAATCCAGTGTTGATTGATCAGTTCACAAAGAGAGAAAATCTGACACCATCGCATCATAAATGCTATGCAACAACAAAATACAATTGCACCAAATTTAAATCTCTTATTCCATTCACTACAACCAACATAAAGAATGTCAACTGATTAAAATACATAATGGGAGATCCTCATTGTTTGTGTTATTGTCTTGTGTCATGTAATATTATGTATAAACACGCTTTGTAGTACAAAGTGACAAAGCAAACTGATAACCTATTAACATGATCACCTAACTATAGTCGGTAACGCTTCAACACACAGTGACAAGTAATTCTCACAAAAAATAAGAAAGAATACTTGAAGTAAAAGTACTTGCTTCAATTGTTGGTCCATATAAATTTTTGTGTTTTCTAGAGCTATGTGCAACCGAAAATTCTCTCAAAACTACACCACTTAAAATTGTAGGTGACGTAAGTTCTCTCTCAAAAGTAATAAACTTGTGAACTTCACTGTCATGGAACATGATAATTTTATTACACATTCATGTTGTATCCGACCAACGGATCTGTGTCCCTGGAAAATAAGTGAACTAGAAGAATAATTTCTATTCCCTCCATGGATCCTTTTCTTCCCCTGCACTCAGAATCTCATCGCAATAATGTCAGTACGTCCCTTTTTCCCCAACCAGTGAACAGTGTTGCCCAAGCGATTTTTGAGTCTATACAATACAATGCAAGATACAACAAGTAGAAATGAAAGGAACACAATAAGAAAAGTTATTATTTTGTGACCAAGAGAAAGAATAGAATAGTCTACAGTATCCTGCTCAGCAAGCAATCAAACAAGCATCTGCAATCACAGGCAAGAAATGTATTACATTCTTACTTGAGACATTATACTGCATTTACAAAAATTAATGAAATAAATTTGTTTAGTATATTGTAGGTAGACGAATCATTTATTAAAAAGATCAGAAGAGAGGGGATATATGTGGGAGGAGAAAAGTTATCTATGCCAGGGAAGAAAAGACCCAGAGCACCACTAGTTATTGTTGATGTCATTGGCAGGTGAATTTTTAGAAGAAAAATGAGTTTTATATCCTAAAGAAGGAAGTTCCTACCTTAAAGAAAATTCTTGATGTGGCAAAGGAATCTATCAACTTTCAAGGGGGCAGAGAAACACTGCATAGTGTAACTTTACAGATGGCTTTTAAGTAAAAAAAAATGTAATGACGCAAGGTCAGTTATGATCGAAAGGAACAATATTGCTGCTTGGAGGGCACGCTATCTCAAGAGCGATTCTGAGCGATGATTTTGAACACAAAAAGTAAAAGGAGCAATTACCATGACAAGATGAACAATGTTAATTTTAATAAATGGTTTGTTGAAAAATTAATCGAGGTATCTTCCTTAAAATTGAAACACGAGCTCTTTTTTTAAGTACAGAAACATTTTGAAAATTAATATAAATTTAATAGCAACATATTAAAATAATATGGTCAGATAGGATGCGATTGCTCCTGTCACCTCTCTTCCATCCCTTCCTCGTCATTCAGTAAACATTTGTGGACTGGACATCAATAATGGGCTAAGTGCCAAAAAGAAAAAAATTGAGTTAGACCCAAAAAACAAAGCTAAGTGCCATCACCAACAACCTCAAAAGCCGGCAAAGTGCCATGATCATGTTAGGACCAACAGACAACATATAAAAACCGACAGATGGTACAAGAGGTATGTACTGGGTCGCTAGTCAAGGTACGGGCTAAGTGCCTCCGAGCTTTTGCAGCTGATTGTGAGCGTTGTCTACAGCAACAATGCGAATTTTTATTTATTTATTTAACCCAGATAAATTACAAATTACAAAGAAATCATAATACAATACAATAATTTCAAGTAATTGTAATCCTACAATAGGTAAATAAAATTACCTGTGCATAGGACTGGATACAAATGAAAAGATATAACAAAATAATATAAACTTAAAATCTTATTATAATTATCCTATAATAAGCAGGAAAGTTATATATTGTCACAAAACTATTAGTATATATCATCATAAAAGTAATATATGATGTACAAAATATTTCTCTCTCATTTATACATATGTACGTTTTGTTTATAAATTTCATAAACTATTTTTGACCCAATTTTTTTGTAGTTTCTAAATGTATTTGTTTCAATATTTAGGACCTTTAGTTGATCAGGTACCATATTATACACTCTTATTGGATTTATGTAACTACTTTTATTACAAATTGTTTTGCAAAAAGTTGGAATAGGAACACTTTTATTCCTAGTCTTACTCTCTTTTTCATTATAATTTTTTTGTATTGTTAAGTAATGAGATTTTAATGCTTCAGAAATGAAAACTTTATCGATACTCATTGGTTGTTTAGTTATAACAAAAATATTTGTATTTACAATTTTCAGTATATTCAATAATAAATTTAGATTATTTTTATTTAGAATTGTAATCTTTTTATTCAAACATTTTTATTCTCTGGCAATTCATTTATGTCATGTGATAGGGATTTTGCCCATATCGAGAAACGTAAAAGTGTTGAAAAGTACTCGAGAACCTGGTTAAACTCGTTGTGAAAGCAACACTAAACAATCCCTTTACTGCTACTATACACCAACCTGACAACTTTTAAGATTAAAAAAAAAGCAGCTGATTCAAAAACATGACAAAACTTAATATTTCCAAATTTAGGGTTGGAAAAGTCACTCCCAGAGTCATCAAGATGAAAACAATGTTTAATGAACTTGAAGCATGTAGCTCCTGCAAGGTTCTCAAGAAAGGGTTTGGATTTACCATCACAATCATGACAAAACAACGTATTACATGAAGAGAAGAGGGATCTGTGACTGATGCTGCCGTATTTGAAGGAAGATAATCACACATTCTTCAAAGAATTAATAAATTAAAACTATACCTACTCTTTAAATGATAAAACAAGGTTCAAAACATAAAATTACATGATATTTTACTCATATGATGTTTAATGTTGTAAAATTACATTAATAAACAGTTAAAATTACCAAGAAAGTCGAGACTTTTTCCATTAGCACTTACCTCGTTATTGGCAATAAAGATATGGTACGGCACGTTCTACGTTTTTCTGAATAATTTTTTTTTTTTCATTCATAAGATGAAGTGAATTTTTTAAAACATGCAAAAGTAATATGAATCTTACCCTATATATAATAAATTAAAAAATTGGTTCAGGTTTTATCAAAATTGTTTCGACAAAACAAAAATCATGGAATAACTCAAAATCAACTTTTTGGCACTTAGCCCTTTATTGATGTCCAGTCTTCATTTGGTCATCTCTCAAGTGCCTGTAACTATCATTCATTTTGCAGAAGAACACCTGTGCCAGCAGGGTTCTACCTCAGGGAGAGGGACTCTGGCGAACTTCTGAAGTTGTTATATATGGTTATAATATATTGTTATCATACATAGTGGTTAATGACAAAAATTAATTTGAATTTTCTAAATTTTAATTATCCTATACTCTGATTGTACCTAACACAAAAAGAATCTTAAATTTCAACTATGCCTTAAGGTACCAAAATGTGAGAAAAGCCTATACTTCTAAAAGGCATTGTACTGACAGATTGACGATCAGAGTCCAGCAAAAACTATTAAATACTGAATCTTGAAAATTTGACAGGATGTTGCATTTGTATTGTGGGGGCTCAATAAGAAAAGATTTTTCAAAATTTCCTTTTTAAAGGGATGAGTTATGATGAAATGTGTTTTTTGAGGCATCATGCCAAGTCAGCAGAGTTGGCTAGTAATTCTATTAAATACATTAGATAACTCAGGACGTACTTAAACTCTTGTTGCTGCACACAACACTGCATTTTACTTCTTCAAGTTGGTAGATTTTCATTCATAACTGAACCCTTTTCATTGTAAACAAAGTGGAAATACATGAATATTTTTGAGGTAACTTCCAATGGAATATTTGAAATATTTCATTAAAATAAACTCATTAGCAGTATATCATTCCCTGCTCAAGACTAGCGTGAAAAACATAAGCACAATTGATTACTATATTTTTATGTTCATTATTACACGAGGCACCAGCAGAAAATTCTGAACAATTTGGAACTGTCCCAAATTCTGAACAATTTGGAACCCAGGATTTCCTCATTGCCCATGTACAGAATTCAGGATGGTTCCAAATGTTCAGATAGTTTGGTGCTGAGCCAGATGTTAGGCTCAAGTTTCCTCCCTGACATAAATAATGATTTTATTTAGTTTTAAAGATATCGCATATATTCCAGTGTTTTTGAAATCTATGTAAAAATGAAAAATGTTACCAATCATCACATAATTACAATAACAAATCAGTGATACAATTAATTGTAAAATATGTGACGATTCAGAAATTAATACTTCACAAAACACGAACTGCACCCAGTGAGGGCCAGATGTTGTAGGAAGATATTTCCTCTCTAATAGAAAAAATGATTTTATTTATTAATAAAGAAATTGGATATATTCTGGTATTTTTTGAAATCTATGTAAAACATCAAGAACACTTGACACCAAACACATTAAAGAATCAAGAACAAAATAATTATAAAATATGTAGCTTTACATATTATTTATTCACCTCAGTACTTACAGTGACACAATATTTGCACAAAAACTAAAAGAATGAAACCTATTAAACATTCTGCCTCTTTAGTTGTAGACAGTTTGCGATTTTGGAAGTTTATTTATTTCTTTAATGTTTCCGGAGTACTGCGCGAATACTCTGAAAAGTAAAAAAAACAATGATGTTTTCTAAATTTTTAAATTTTTATTGGACTTTAAATGATACAACGTTGAAGGTAACGTGGTATGCTTTTTTCTTCTAGAATCATTGTAAAGTAAAATGGAAATTAAACATAAATTTATGAATTATATTATCATGACTCTTTCTTTGAAGTTAAAGATTTGTAGTTAAATATTCCATACGACTATATGATACATTTCATATGATCATCAATTTACAAATGTATGTTTACAGTAATATAAAGAAAACGGAAAAAAAATTAAAATGATTTCGCTTCAAGTCAAATTAATCCTCTTGCAGCCTTTGAAGTCAAATAACTCATCGTACAGATGGTGAAATTATCGCACAAACCAATATTATCCTATTGCTGTAACAGTAAGAAATTGGTATCTTATGTTTCAAACCTCAAATACAGAGCTAATTTTCATCATTGTCAGTCAATGTTGAACACTGCACTTTCTCCCAATTTCATCATAATTAATTAATGAAGAACTTAATGAAAATGTAGTTGAAATCTTTGTCCCTAGGGTTTGAAATTAGTTTCCTGGCACTGGGAAATTTAAGTTTCTGTGGAAATTGAGAAAGTATTTGTAATATTTAATAAATGTTTTATGTTTGTTTGATTTTCTCACAAGAAACTTGAGCACATATAGTTAAATAAATGTCTACAATTTTCTGTAATTTCGTTCTACTAAAATATTCCAATGAGTCTGCAAATACTTATAGACAGATCATAAAGAATCTCCCAAGTAAAATTTTGAAAGAATTTCCTTTATTTCCTCAGAGGGGTCAGTGCTCGAATTGCCAGGGAAAGGGGAGAGGCAAGGGCAACCAAATGGTGCCAATGTGTGGTATGTGTTTCTGCTGTGGGCATGTGATGCTGGCAATGTGGAGACCAAGAACCATGGCCTTGGATGACTCCTGGCCATGCACTGTTTCGTGGGCAGAATATGCGATGGGTCTAACTCTAAGGCTGGGACACCTTAGCGCACGATGGTTTAAAATTTGTACGTTTGATGTCCCAGGAACTTTGAATGACAGAAGTGCCATCTCACGAGGATAAATTGAAAATGAAACAGCACAACATAGTGCAAATCATTTGATTAATAACTTGAGTCCAATAGGACAAAACTCAACACTCACAGCACAAATTACTTCGTATTCAGCACATTCATATGTAATTTAAGCAACTTCAATTGGATGTTAGTGCCCTATTTAATATGTTTAAACAATTTTCTTTTATGTCCTCTCTCACATCACTTACAGGAAAACTTTTCCACAATTTTCTCCCTTTATTTATGAGCAAATTACAATTGTTGTCATGAAACAACTAGCACTGTAATTCTTTTTCAGCAAGCATTCAACCAAGTAAATTAGTCTATCATCCTCTACATAGTTATATGCAGTTTGTATCTGCTTCTTTCGCAATAAATGTATTTATTTATTATTTATCCGTGAACTTTTTGAATAGTTCGGAATTCCTCGCTAGTGCCTGCTGGAACAGTGGATAGGGACAGAAAATTCCGAATGTTCATTTCTGGAACAGTGCCAAACTGGGATTTTGCTTGAGTGCATACACAGGACAGTTAGGAACCATTCAGAACTATCCTCCTGGAACAAATCTATGGTTTGATGAATATTTGTCTCAGATCTTTTCTCGTTGATGAGCCCTAAAGCCCTACATACACACACAAAAAAAGATCTTTTCTCATACGCATGTGATATACATAAATATATTACTATTTACTTACTGCTCCAATAAATTTCAAAGTAAACTGACAAATAAAAAATATACTTATTTCCTGATTGGTTCACAATTTTTGGTTTAGGTTCACAATTAGTTCATAAATAAGTTCACATTAAGTACAAAATTATGGAGTAATCGTTATTCAGTTTACTGTTTGGTGTGCCACTAAATTCATGGATGTTTGTTACATAGTCATTTCAGTCACTGATTTGGTCAAACTGTCTGTATTACCCAAGAGTAAACATGAAATTGACAGGTGAAATGAAGCAGAGACACAGAACAGGTGAGCAAGGTCTATTTGTTTAATTTCTTTCTATCTTTTTTTTTACAATTCCTTCATGTTCACAGGTCTCTCTGTCACAGGGGAGGACTTATCCATTTTCACACCACAAATTTTTGATTATAACTATTTTGTCATAGTATTTGGTATCAGATAAAGCATTTCAAGTAAATTAACAATGAGTTGATCTTAAATTATAGGCTTTTTTATTTAATGTAATTTTCTAGAACTACATTCCTTTTTATACCAAAATCTATTTATTTTTTAAGCTTAAGTTGTATAAATAGTGAAATGGTCATAGAAATAAATTCTTTTCATTATTTAAGTTTCTGATTTTTATAAATTTAACCCACTATCTTTTCTCGTTGAGGTATATTATCCAAGATTTTGTTTAACAGAGGTTGCTCTGGTCTGCATTCGCTTAGATAACCAAGGCTGTATAGTACAGTCGTTTTGAACAGTTGAAAACTTACCACAATGGCCGCATCTTTCGGATTCTTCTGTGTTCTTTGAATTATAGTCATTGTAAACATTTCACTTAAAAGCTCTTCTATATTAACATCTGCTATATCATTCACCTCAATGGTTGAACGTGGTTCAAATATTTTATTAAGATGATTTGGTAACTCTCTGTAGATATTCTTTACAAAGTTCAAGAAATTTGGAATCTAAACACAAAATTGAAAGGAGTAGTCAATACAACCAGTCTGTAAGTAAGCAAAAAAGTAAAAGCATGGTTTAAAAAATTCATCTGATTACTGACCTCTGGATTGAACTGGGGTCTGTACTGTTTATGCAGATCAATAATAATTCTTAAGCAAACAAGGACATTTTCTTCATTTTCTATGGAAAGTAATTTAAACATCAAAGCCAAAATTGGCTTTACATGTGGCCGCAAGGAGTCATTAGTGGGAAGGCGATGAATCATTTCCAAAATTAACTTCCGAACTTGCTACAATATTAAAAACTAACTGTCAAATCACATGAACTTAGATAATGGCACAACATTATCACAAACTCTTACTAACCTGCATGCTGTATTCTGCAATAAAATGTACTTCTCCTTCCTGCATTATTTTAATGAAAGTTTTAATAGCAAGATCCAGAAACTCTGTGTACTGTGGCTGAGCAATTATCAGCTGGAAAAATAAACGAACAAAGTTCATAATTCAGGAGTTATTAAAAATCTATACAGTTTAGTTAAAAGAGAAGACCAAGTTACACAAAATAAGCCATGACCAGTCTTTAACACTTGTAGATTTACAATATGATTCAACAATGTATTGCAAGCACCACTTGATATGTGGAAGGTTGTAGAAAAGTATTCAAAACGTTCCAACTGCAAAAAATAATCCAAAGTGAAAACAATTTTCAATTTATTTGTTCTGAATAAAACTTTCATAATTAACCTACATATATACTATGTAATTATCCAAACAAATGACAATTTAATACCTACTATTGATAACAATTTTAATATAAATAAAAAAATTATTTTAAAAAATCCGACTCAGAAAAATATTTCAAATCCAGAAAAAAATAATTTCACAGAAAAAATTGCAAGTTAAACCCATTAATTTTCTTAATTGTGTAATTCTTCCAGTCCTCTGTGACAGCAAGAAAGTAGTTGGTGTTAAATATTTTAATTCACAAAGATGATGAAACTTAATGCAAAGAAGTGATCATGCCAGGTATACATTGATGGGGCTAGGACCTCCTTAAAGCTCTAATTGAAGTTTTTAAATCAGTTTAAAAATGTCATAGCATAACCTAATTGTGATCAGCTTACCCATGGATCACTTGAATGGACATCACAAAACTTCAGCAGAGTTTCGGGGCTTATTCATGTACATTGTAGCTGTTTACCATGTATGATTTCTCATGTGCCATGTGTCACTGGGATAGTGCAGAAAAAACGTACAACTGTGAGAGTTGTCACAGAACTTGCCATGCTTGCCATATGTTGAATTGACAGCATCCAAAGTTAATGTTTTAGAATTAAAATTGAAGCGTGTTCTCAAAATTAAGTGCCTTGATTTTAAACAAGGATTTAAGGTTTTGGCTAAGGTTCTTGCTAAACTAACAGATTTATTATTATGGTATCAAAAATTCAAATCGTCGTTGGAAAAGGTTGATAATTTGGAACTGTGTTGGGTGCTCTAAAATGTCGTGTCAAAAAGACTATTGATTCGGATCAGTCTGAAATCCTTAGAAGAAAGAGAATCCGCAAGAAAATTACAATTTATAATTTAGCCGAAAATCTATCTCCTAATGCCAAACTCGATTCCTCCCGTGTTTCTGAAATTTTTGTATGGAATTTGCCACTTGGAAGCGAATGCTATGGTTAAATCGTATTGCTTCGGTGAATTAGATGGCATAGACAAACATCGTCAGGTTCGAACTGGCCCGCCGGCACGTGCGCCCTCGGAGGAGGCTAAGTGCGCCTTCTCTTAAATATACTGTATTAAAACTTCTAAAAAGTGAAGCGGAAGAAGAGATAAGTTGCCAAAAAGCGCTCAACGAAGGAGCTGATCAAAAAGAGAGAAGGCGTCACGAGCAGCGCCCCGAATGTCAACCACAACGTCGCATTGTTTCATGTTTGTTTGGGAAGTCAAAATCTGCCTCCCGATGGGGTGCAGCAGTGCGCTACAGTTGCGCGAGCATATGCAGTCGTGCCGCCCCAATGCACTCCAAGCGAAGCCGGACCGAGCGCTGTGACTGCGCCGCGCGTCGCAACCGCGCAGCATCTACGCCAACCGCCAAACTGCCCCACCGTGGCACTCCGACTATGTTTCCTGCATCTATTCCTCCTGACACGGTGACACCACTCGTCTCCGCTGGTCAATCCACTGCAGTCGCGGGTGCCCTTCCCCTGCTCCCCGCTTCAGCCCGGTGCTTTGGCAGCCAAGCGCGCAGCCACGCACAGAGAGCGGTAAACATCACCCCGCGTGCATGGAGGAATCAAACAGAATCGAACGCTGCTGACCTGCAACGGGCGACCGAGGACATGCCAGCAGCCACCGCAGCCTGCGGCGCTGAGACTACTACCTACCCGCCAGCTGCGAGCCCCCTCTCACAGCAATCTCAAAAAACGAGTGAGTTGGATGCACTGCAAGAACAGCTGAGGCGTCTCTATGGTGCAAGCCCCACCGAGCAATCGGCAGGTAAACTTGAGGAAGCATATGAAAAAATCATTAAGTGTTTCCAATCCTCGGTCCACTTGCCACCTGTGAGCGACGAGAGAAGAGCGGGCAAGCGCAGGAAAACTGATGACCCAGAGTATATGAGACGCCTCTACAAGCGTAATCCCCGCCGCGCTATGCGCGTCATCATGGGGGACGATGGCGCACGCTGCCTAGTGCCGCGCGAGCAAGTAGAGGCGCACTTCCGGGCCACTCACGAAGCGCCACCGCCAACCTCGAGGGACTGTACACGACAGTGCCGGACCGTCCTGCAGTAAACGATGGCCTTATCACGAGAGGAAATCGTGAAGCGGCTGAAGACGGCGACAAATTCGGCGCCCGGAGAGTCATCTCCGCTCCGTCAACCCCGATGGGTGGGTGTTTGCATCACTCTTCAATTGTGTTCGTCACCTGAGACGAGCACCGGCGGTTTNGGAGAAGCGAGCGACATGAACAACTGGCGGCCCATCGTTCTTATGTCAACGCTCGCTAAGCTGTACGCGGGCGTCTGGGCGTCGAGATTTTCAACCTGGGCCTCGCGCAACTCCGTCTTCTCCGCGGCGCAGAAGGGCTTTCGTCCCTTTGATGGCGAGCTGGAACACAATTTCATGCTCCAAAATTCCATTGGGCACGACAGACGACATCGGAGGGACTTCTACGTCGCGTTTCTGGACTTAGCAAACGCGTTCGACTCACTATCCCATTACACCATACTCGTTGCCGCGGCGGGCACCGGAGATGCGTTCCTGAAAATCGTCGGGGATCTGTACTCCGGCTACAGCACCACCGTCCTAGCGTGAGACGGGGCGACGACTCCAATCCCGATGAGTCGAGGCATCCAACAGGGCTGCCCACTATCGGCCCACCTCTTTTATTTTGTGGTCGATGCAGTCCTGCGAAGGATCGAAGTCGCGCCCCCGCAAAAACCTTCAGTGCTGGCGTACGCGGATGACATCGCTGTACTCGCCGACACCCCTGAGGAACTCCAGGACCGCAACAACACGCTGCCTAGCGTTCTTCAGCGCGTCGGCATACGGGCGAAACCATCGAAGTGTCGCTCCATCCACCTCGTCTTCGGTGGTCTACGGCGCACGGTGGCCTACTGAGTTTACGGTTGATGGACGGCCGATGGAGGCCCTTGACTTCGCCCTCGCCGCGCACTATCTAGGCAAGACGGTTGGCTGCCAGTTTGCCCCAACATGGGAAGACGTGCAGCGAGTTCAACATGCGGCGTACAGGATTGTGGACGCCGCTCCCCTTCACCCGTGGCAGCAGCTCTGTCCTCAAAACGTTCATTCTCCCCTCCCTATACTTCCAGGTCCGAGTGGGTGACTTTTCAAAGTCGCAAATGAGCCGTCTGGACCAGACCCCCGCCCCCCTCAAACACCTCCTAAATCTCCTCCAACGGGCAACATTCCACTATTTATATGGGTCCAGAGGCTGTGAGCTGCGGGCTTCCTGGAAATGGCGACTGGAACGGACATTAAGGCTGTAGACGTGGGGTTCAAGATTCTCACCAGCAGCGACCCCCATGTCCCCAACTCCGCCCTTGCTGAGGAAGCCCGTCACTTCCTTGCGGTGACCGATACCACGTCAGAATTGTTGGGCGCTTAGTCGTGAGGTGAGCGAACGCGGAGAACTCCAATCGTGGGAAACTCGTGGTCGAGGAAAGCCATCCGACGACTGGGCGTCACTAAGTGCTTCCTCGAAAATGAGGGGGGTAACCTTCCCTCCCTACTATTCTCCGATCCCAGAGAATTCCGGAGAGTACTCTCCGCCGTCGCCGAAGCAGGGCCAACCATCCCCCAACATGCCTCATGCTGCCACTCCTACCGACGTTTCAACAGACGCAGCCATGCTCGCCGCCATCACGTCACCGCCCTGGCTGACGCAGCGAGCCCAACTATGTTCGCTGTAGCAGAGCATGACGCCGCTGCTACCGTACACGCGCCGGCAGCCGCGGTAGCTCCACCAGCCGCAACCAACGATGCCATGTATATGGAAGCGACAGCAGCTGCTACCGTCGCCGATTGGGCCACTTCNCTGCAGGGCCGTCCGCCGCTCCCACGGTCACTACAACTTCTGTTACCGCTACCCCCGTCGCCCCAACCGCCGCCGCCCAGTAGTCATCGCTCCGAAGCAGCGGCGTGAGTTGTGAGGCGCCTCAGGAAGTCCTGCCAGCAGCTCCACAACATGAAGTGACTGCAATGCAATGACCAGGGTCGCCCTGCTGAAGCGCTGAGTCGAAGCGGCCGTAAAAGCAGCCACTTCATGGAAAGGGGCTGTAAATATAAAACCTGGTACTTCACGCATTGCGCGCGAGTAAATCTGCTGCGAGGGCTCCGCAACAAAGTGTACGACAACGCGGATTCCTCTGCAGCGGCTAGCCGCAATGGATGTTGCGATGCAACGGGGGCGCCAATGCGGGAAACCCTGGCACATGTGCTGAGCAACTTCCTGACTCACGAGACCCAGAGGATGCTGTGCCATAATAAGATTGTGGCAGTTCTCAAAGGCGCAGCGCTGGGTTCCAGTCATCATGTGCTGGGGTGTCCCGCACCTTCACGACTGAAGCCTGACTTGGTGGTCCGCAAGGGGAACAACGTTCTAATCTTCGAAGTCTCAGTCCCCTTCGCCGGCTGTGGGGTCCTAAACAGGGTGCGTGCGAATAAATTGAAAAAAAATATTTCGCGTGTACTTCTTATATCTGGGATACCTTCAGGCCGAAGTGGTCCCGGTCGTAAGAGGATCGCTGGACCAATGGACTCCGGAGAACAACGCCGCTCTCAAGAAAATCAGCAGCAACAAGCGGCGTCGCAGGGCCGTCTCTGAGAAGACGGCCCTTGATGCGTTCAACTCATTACGATCAATCATTTACAAGCACGTCGGGGACTAGGACCTTGCTGATTCGGAATTCCTTCGGCGTGGGCGCGGTGCTGCAACTTGTCGCGCTCCAGGACTACCAACAATCCAAGAAGGCGTCCTGGAGCGCTATGTGGCTGAGGATGCTCAAGAACTCCAAGAAGATAACGCGGAAGAAACGTGAAAATGACGAGGTTACTATTTGTTCATTAAAATGATGTGAGAACTTGGATCTTGTACACATATCTGATCGCGATGATGATTTTGTAGCTGCTGCGAGTCCACCTGAGATAGATACACTTCCCATTACATCAAACCTAGATAAAAGTAAAATAAGCCTTTCCACAAAACAATCATATGGTTTGAGGCATAAAAGGGGCGAAGAAAGACCCCATTCTGTGACTTCTATGATTGCTTTGCGCAAGCGTAGTATGTTTGGAACTCCTTGATTTTCCTTGGGAGACCGTTGCCGGATTACTGAAGGATATCTTCCAAATACAATGTCTGCAGTTCATTCGTACCAGAGTAAAGCATTTTGTGGAACCTATTCTCGTGATGGTAAACATTTTCTAAGTGCCTGCCAAGATCGATATCTAAGATTGTATCATACTCATCGCGGATAACTCCAACTTTCAAAGACTATCAGAGCCCGTGATACAGTATATTGGATACAGCTTTCAGTCCAGATGGCACTCATCTTGTATACTCCAGTTGATCAGAATGTTTACATTTCTGCCGCTTGGATGGTGACTCTGATAATCAAGAAGCATAACCACTTTGTCCACAAGAGCGCAGATTTTGTGCATTTTCTCTTGTGTTTTCAACTGATGGTAGAGAAATATTGGGAGGTGCAAATGATGGCTTTTTGTATGCTTATGACCGGGAATGTAACCAGCGTGCACTTAGAATTGATGGCAATGATGATGTCGTATACTGTTGCTTTTGCTGATAATACACACAATTATGTACAGTGATGGTGATGGATTCTGCAAGGTGTAGGATCGACTAACCCTTTGAGAATCTCACTCAAAACCTGTTCTACCTGTTCTAGTTGGAATTTTAGTTGGTTATATGGATGGGATTACATTTATTGATACTAAAGGAGATGGACGTCATTTCATTTCAAATTGCAATGATCAAAGTATAAAGCTCTGGACTTTTTTTCTCAGGACAGACAGCTTAAAACAACACTAGAAGTGCAATTTTAGATCAGAACTGGGAATATTGTTAGCAAATACCAAGAAAGCTTGCTAATCCTAAAAAAACTCTGGATAGAGATCCATCAGTAATGACATATCGTAGACATTCTGTTCCCTAAACTCTAGTGAGGTGTCACTTTTCTCCTTCATTTACTACTGGCCAACGATACATTTATACGGGATGTGCTGCCGGTCGCGTTGTCATTTAAGATGTACTGACGGGGAAAATAGTTTCTGATCTGAAAGATTGTGTACGTGATGTATCGTGGCACCCTTACAAACAAGAGCTTGTGAGCACATCGTCGGGTGGTAATGCTGGTGTATGGAATTATAAAGGTAATAATAAAATAGCAGCTGAAGAAGAAATTGGAGGTTGTCAACACAAGAGGTGTAGCAAGATCAAACCATTCGAAGATCGTGCAAGTTCATTTCATGATCAAACATGCAAGATACCCAGGATAATTCACTCAACGTTTCCGTTTGGTTTCTTCTTTCCCTGTCTTGGTGACGATATTCTGTCTCATGTTACGGTTCCCAGACGCACTGTAAAACTGATGAGAGCACAATTTTTCAAATGTAGGTTATAAAATATCGCAAGGCGCCTGGCTACCTCCTTCACTCTGACACCACTTTCCCGTTCCAAGATGCCTTGACCCAGTGATGCTCCCTGACACATCACCTATCACTCACAGTATACTTTATCTTGGCGGTCGGAATGATTCTCCTACTGGATAATCCTAACTGCAAATATTTTTTTGCCGTGCTACAATACGAAAAAGTCAGTTTAATTTTGGATTCTGTACAAAATTTCAAGAAAAATGATAGCGAACAACCATTTTTAAGCAACCCCTTTCCCTTTTTTTATACGGAGAAGATGAAACTGCTGTTGTCAGCATCAATATAGTAAGCAAAAAAGATACTTTTTTTCTTTGTAAAATTAGTTTTGTGTACTATATAGATAAGGGCCATAAAATGTATGAGAAAGCATGTTTTGTACACTGGTTTTAATATGAAGTTAGGGTAAATACGAGGGATAAAGTAATAAAATATTTCTAAATTTTTCCAAAATATGATTTGGAAGTGAATCAAAGCGAAGGGGTAATTTTTTTGGTAGGTGGTTCCGCAAATTTGAGGGTGGTCTGCGTCATAGGGTTGGGAGTGTGGGAAACCCTGGTGCATATGAATTAAAAATAGAGCGGTATATTGACTGCAAAAATATAGATAGCGGCATGTTGACTGCAAAGATGTATACGGGTGAAACGGACCCATTATTTTTTGTTGCCATACAATTATATTTTATTCGTGTAACTGACCTACTACTGGTTATTGGTCAGCATTCCTAGAAGTTCAAACTGTATCTTCTTTTGTAAATGTGATGGAAATAAATTATTCTTATTATTATATTATGTTTTTATAAGAATATAAACTATAAAGGTTTGAGTAGTATAAAGTATGCAGTTTGCTCTCGAAATTTAAAAACTATTTCTGGGCGTCAAAATAATTTAAATAACCAACGAGAATTCATAAAGAGTTGATAATTTTAACGCAATTTTTAAGATATAGAAATGCTTAAAATTTGAGTTTTGGACGTGATGAAAAAAGTTCTCAACCCTGCGGAAAAGTCTTACTATGCTATTAGATGGTGTGAGACAAGTCTCTTGGTTAGCGGTGGAACCGGTAATTTTGGGATGGATACTGATAATTTATTTTACGAGGGGGATTTGAGCAATGGATTTTACGAGGGGGAGTGAGCAGGGGTTTAAGAACATTTTAAAGTAGCTGAAGTCTTGACTATTCATATTTATGGAAATAATAACATAACTAGCAATTACAGACTGAATTCTTTCATGTCAAATTTTTGCTAAAATGTTTGAAAAACTCCTTCAGATCAAAATTTGAACAAGCCAGCTTCTCGCATCACTTCCTATAACCCACGCCGTGACCCCAAACCCAACAAACCCATGAACCTATAACATTCCCTAACGTCTGCATCTGACTTGACAAGCTACAAACCACCATCTATTCTACACCAAAACATACAATCATTTTTTTTAATTTGCTAGAGGTACAGATAGATACAACATTAAGGCATATATCAGTCCTATGTTTCACTGAACATTGCCTGATATACAAATTAACATGACATCATTACCAGGGTACTATCTAGCAGGATTTTATTGCCGTAACATAGATAAACATGACAAAAATAAGCATCACGCATATGGAGGTTCTTGTATTTACATAAAACTTTACATATAACAAACTATAGGCCAATATCACTTCTCACAGGTTTCTCAAAAATATTAGTAAAACTATTTAATAACAGATTAAAAAGCTTCTTAACGTGTAACAAAACTATTACAGACTCCCAATATGAATTTACAGAAAAAAGATCTACTGAAACTGCTTTATTTGCTTTTCTCAATGAAATTTTGGTTGCACTAGAGCAGAAAGAAATCAGTGTTTTATTATTATTAGATCTCACAAGAGCTTTTGATATAATTAATCATGAAATACTCCTCAGTAAACTAGATAATTACGGAATTCGGGGAATAGGATACAACTGACTAGAGTCATATTTATCTGAAAGACAATAAATAATACAAGTATCCCACCACCATAAAAATCAAATAAAACATCAACGGTCTCAGCCCTGCATGTCACTCACGGAATTCCACAGGGCTTCACCCTGGGACCCACACTATTTCTTCTAAATATTAATGACACGCCATCCACCATCAAAAACCACACAATTGTACTTTCTGCTGATGACAAAAACATCTTATTCCATGCAAAAACTGCTGAAAACTAACTTAATACTATCAAATCCTCTATCGCCACCCTAACGCAATGGTTCCAACAAAATAAACTCGTAATAAACATAGACAAAACTTGCATAGTTTCTCTCCATAATCCTCATTCATCTAAAGAGCACACACCTAACATAGAATTTAATGGTAACCACCTCATCTTTAAACAAACAACAGTTTCTGGGATTAACTATACAAGATAACATGAAATGGAACTGTCACCTACAAACACTGAATATGAAACTTGGCATAATAAACTATGTCATGAGAGTGCTAACAGTAAATTGCACAACGGGTATCATTCGAACAGTATACTATGCAAAAGTCCAGTCCATTCTAAAATATGGTATAATATTTTGGGGACAAGCGCCAGAAACAAAACAAACTTTTAGGTTACAGAAGAGAATAATATAAACAATTACCAACTCCAACAAACTTTCTTCATGTGAACCGTTATTTGAAAAGTTGAAAATACTTCCACTGCCATGCATGTACATTTTTGAAACTTTCAAACTTCGTAAAAAAGGATCTACTAGACAAGGGACCACTCTACAGATAAAATTCAACTCTTCTTGTTCAGAACACTAGACAGACCACAAATATCCATCAACAATAGATAACATCCACTCTTAGCCAAAAAAGCAATCATAATACAGGTGTATACTGCTCTACAGAATGTATCGGCGATGATGTTACAAACTCATGGATGAAGGAGGGCAAATGGATCAATTTGAGATAAGGAACCACATTCCGGAAACAAACAAGTCAAAAGTTATAAGCAAAATTCACTCATTTAATTCCGTTAACCATAGTCCGGAAACGATCGAGTCAAAAGTTAAAAACCACTGACCTCAGTGGGGTTTGAACCCGCTAACTTGAGATTAGTACAACAAAGTTGTAAATGAACAGCTCTTATAATAAGGATCTATTTCAAGCCAACTCCACGCTAGAAATCACGACCGGGAAGCAAATAGTTCCACTATGACGTCTGCTCGTTTCGCAGAAGGCCGTGCCTTCGTTCCGTTCGCAACTTCGACTTTCGTGAAAGTGTTATGGCTTTCGTGAAAACTGAATTCTTGGTCCACTTCTCTTTATAATTTATATAAATGACATTTTTTAAACCAGTTCTAAAATCGCATTACATTTGCTTACGCTAACTATACTATCTTGATATGCATGGCAATTGCCTCCAACTATTGTAGGAAGCCATGGCATTACTGGTACTCGGGAACAAGTTAGATATTTCTTCAAATGCAATTAGGAGATAAATGGCCCATTGATATTTTTTGTGACTGAACGTTGAGAAAAATATCTGCATTACTTTTGGTAATTGTATAGACAGTGTACCAATTTACAATAATTTTTCGTGGCACGCTCCTCCCAACCCCCATCTCTTGACATGTCGTGCACCTCATATGGTCTCAAGGGTACATGATATACTTGGAAATACCCGTATTAATCTCAGAATACACTAAAACCATGGTCTCGACCCTAATATTGGTCTTTTTACATTATTTTTACTTCTCGTTCTTGCCACCCCCAGCTCTAAAGACACCGTGCACCTCCGAGATCTCAACTTGAAAGTAACGACATTATTAGTTATGTGTTCTGAGAACATTGGTAGTTGAAACACCTCAATATCAAAATAATCCAGTAGGTGAATCATTCTGACCTCCAAAAGTAAGGGAACTGTGTTAGTAATAGGTGACATGTCAGAGAGCACATCTGAGTCAAGACGTCTCAGAACAAGAAAGTGGCGAAAGTCAGGGAGGTAGTCGGCCGCCTTCCGATACATTAGGCTGGTATTAAACAATCATATAATGTATCTATTTTCAAAGATAAGTGATCAAAGATATGACATAGGTTCTCTCAACGAGAACGTTTGTCATATGTATATGATTATAGTCAGAGGCGTAACTATCCCTGCCGGGGCCCCGGTTAATGGCCATATCAGGTGCTTCTCGCTGAAAAGCTTGACAAGCTTTTTCTTAAGAATTTAGGATTTTTTACAAATAAATTAATGTGCGACCGATTTTCTTCACAACTGAAACCATTTTACATTCAAACATATTATTAATTGTCGTTTAAATAGAACAATTTACATTCAAACAGAACGAGAAAAAATCGAAAAAAGTTGAATTAAAATTTTGAAAAATGAATATCGACAATGTTACTTTTATTTTAAATGACATAAACTATATTACATAGTAACTAATACAAAATTTTAAAATAAATATAAGTAAGGTTTTTAATTTAATTGTAGTATCTCAAAACCCCGTTGAAAATTATATATACTGTTTGGGAAACAACTGTTCGCGGAAAGATTTGTCAATATTGAGTTAAAACTCATGTCGTCGAAATACTCGTTATACCAAATTCATAAATGACACAACGTTCTTTTGAAACGAAACCAAAGAAAACTAACAAATTTCGTAAGGGAAGTAATTAAAAATCGTGAAAATAATTTTTTCATCCTTAAATAATCCGTACTGGGGGTCCCTTGCGCCTGGGGGCCCCAGGCAAAGGCACCGGGCGAACCGGCGGTGTTACGCCACTGAATATAGCTCAACTATTACCGAAGTTTGTGCATAACACGGACATATGTTTCATCTAAGCTATTTGATAATAGAGATATAACATATAAATATGATCGTGTAATACCAGCCTTACAAATTATAGTAAGTCATTTGGGTTTCGACATCTTGCTCAAGGGCTCATGACCAAGGCAGTTATATTCGTTAGTTTGTGAGTGATGAGTGTGGTATATGATACATTGCGTTTCAGTTCGGTAAAAGTGAGTTTTTTCATTCCTGTCATCGTTTGTGATAGGAGCTAGATATTTTCAGGTTTGTTGGTTCTTCTATTCTAGTTCTAGTGTAATTGTGTTTTTTTCTTGTTGCTTTACGTATGGCCGATGCACTACACTATTTGCAAAAAGAAGTGGCGTCTGACAGCTTAGGACACTTCCCCAAAAATCTGTTGATCCCTCCAATCCCTATGAGCTCACCGTTCGGCCTCTCCGGAAGTAAGGTCTTGGTCACCTACTGGACCAAAAAATTCACAATTTTACTTTTAATTCCGACAAAATTAAGGGTTTTGGTCAGGTTCTTTCTTTCGTTTGCGTTTCACTCTAACCTTTTTAAGTTTATTGTCTTTATATTGTATTCGGACACATTTTATACACATATTAATATAGAATGCAAATATTACATGGTGCAATGACCCATGTATGAACGTCTGGACAATTGTTCTCAATCTATGGTACATTTTGTATGGAGAAACGCTCAAAGTTAATTATATATTCACTCTTTAAAAGGATGTCAGATTTTCTTACAGAGTTTCTTGGTAGACTATTGCAATAATTCCTGCATATTGTTTTGACAACTTTTGTCATTAATAACGATAATTTGCACAACTCCATCAATTACTGGGTAAGGAGGTGTATTTTAAAAATGTGTCATAAGGTCGAAAATCTTTTGCAGTCATTTGCTGAAGTGTGACCCCAATTATCTTTACATTTGAAAGAAAATTACAAACATTATGAACTTTCTGGAGAAGACAACACAACAGGACAACCAAGACAATGACGAAGAAAATTTGTAAGACAAAGATAATGACCTTATCGAATGTGTGTCAAACGCACATATAAATTAATATACGAGTACAATTTGTACTCTGTAATGTTCCCCGAACTAAATAAAGTTTACAAGTACTTATTAACGATTCTATTAACTCAATTATGTTTGCGAGCGCACCTGTTCAAAATTAAATTACAATGCCACGCCACAAATGAATATGGTATATTTTGTTATCGTGTAAATTGAAAGAATAGCTGAGTGAAATGCACAATGAAGCGATAATTAACTTCATGAACAATGTGGCGTATGAACAATGTGACGTGTAAACAAAGTGAAGTGATGAAACGTTTATTGATCGTTTAGAAAAATTATGGGGTTTTTAATGGGGCTTTAGGGCTTGGTAACATCAAGGTCATTAGAGCCCTTGTAAATGTAAAAATTATAGGTATTAATAAATATTTTTTCAAAAAAAGACCAACTTTTAAATCACAAAAATGGTGGAAGTTTATTATGATTTGTAGTAAATTCTCCATAGTATTTTTTATTTCACTTTTATTTGTCACCGGACACTACAAAAAGATTTTTCACTTTTCTGGAGGTGTGATGAATTAATCACGAAACCGTTGCGTTCAGTCGCCATGTTTTTCATGCTCTTGTGCATTTCAAACAAGTCAAGTGAGTTCCTGAATATTGTTTATAGCATACTATTAATAAACTTTATTGTACACCACTAACTGATATTGTAATTAAATCATGTTTTTTTCCTCATTATGAATCATAATGTTGAGTTAAACACAAAAGTAAAACAATACTTCCGAGTGATATGACTAACTTGGAGCGCTAGTCCCAGCTAAAGATAGGACCACACACTTGCCAAACCTTGCCAAAGAGCCGTCGACAAACATTTGCGAACACAACTTTCAAAACATTTCAAACGAAACCTTTAAGTTACTTGTATCATGTCCGTAAATTTTTTTCATATTTAAAGTTGTTCGATCGAAAATCAAACATTTAAAAGGAGAAGCCGTTATTGTTACCTTCCCTTAAATTTATTATAAAATCCAAATTCATGGAACACGTATTTAACCTATAATTCTTGTTCAACAATGCCGGAACAATCTTCGGAGCTTCATTGTAATTAATATAGGTATTAATAATATACAGCTGTAGGTTCTATGTATTATATGCAACCTAATGTAACAACAATATTTCACAGCGACATTAATAGCTTAAACACACGCGGCATGCAGAGTTAAAACTAATGATGCAAAACCATTGCCCATACTTTCTCTTATATGCTTCTCCGTCAGCAGCACAGAATGGGAAAAAATTATGTAGTGAAAGGGTCATTTTTGGCGTGGTCCTCTATATTTTGGTCGACTTCCAGTGCTCTATTCATGCTCAAAGTCGCTAGATGAACTTATTACAGTCTTTTATTTGAAATTGGACAGTAAAATAAATATTCAGAATATTATTTCAAAACATAAAGCGACATATCAGTCATAATTATCGTAAAAGTGTTATGTAAATGTAATTTCGTTGTAGACAGAAATTGGTGTATTTTCGTATCTGCATTGCGTTTGCTGTCCTATGTATTTTATCATAGACACATCATTCATTTCAGTTTACGAAAAGTGTATTCTACGCCTGCTTGGTCCATTTACACTGCTAAATATTATTCAAGCTTCTTGAAACAATAAACTAATATGTAAATGTAGCAAACAGAAATTATTTTACTGTCTATACCAAACTTACAAGTGAAATACCGCTAATGTGGATGTAATGCATACTAATTGTACTTTACGTACAGAAAATTTTAGCAAAATCGTTGGAGCCGTTTTTGAGGAACATTCAAAAGAGTACTTTGACCTTCAGGTGAAGTACCGTTTGTTTTAAAGTAAAAAAATTAGAGCACGTGCATCGACAAAACGTAAATTCTACCGTAAATACGAAATGCGAATTAAATTGATCGATCCGTTTACACAGAATCGCTGCGTACAAACGGACGGACGTTATGCTAGAAAAAACTTTTTGAGAATTACGGATCGCCAAAACAGATATTTCCGTCGAAATCTCGCTTTCGAATTTTTTCACGATACAAAACTTTCTATATACTGTCACGAAACATTAATTTCGTCAATTTAAAATTTAAAGTATGACGCAAGAAAGTCACGAAACATTTCAAAAACAGGTCGTTGAGAAAGCGATGGCGACTAAGCGTGCCACAGCCTGCGCTACGCGCCGACAAAGAGCGCGGTCGCCGCCGTTGAGATGAGAAAGGCAAACATTTTTCAAAGGCTGTGAAGAGCATAATAAAAATGTATTTAAAGGGAGATGGTTACGCACAGTAGTCCGCGCGGCACCCGCAAATAACAAATATAGCTGGGAACAAAGTCAATATTAACCAGAGGCCGTTTTGTAAACTTTTAACAAAGGCGTGGGCGAGCAGCGAAATTCAAGAGAGAAGGTTCAGCGCAGTAGCCCGCACAGAACGAAAAAAACACGACGATCATAATAGGAAAAATAACCAAAATTAGTCAGGGGTCGCTTTCGTACGAATTTAACAGAGTGGAGGGTGGAGAAACGTTGAGGTCTAAGGGAGCGGTGTCTGGGACATCTCAAGGCGTGACCCAGAGCTGAAAAACAATATCGTAAAATTTGGGAGTTGAAGAGGATGAGAACTCAATTGATCAAAGCGAGACGGCGCGACACACGAACAGAGGACGACGCAGTATGTTTAACAAAAGGGGGCACGTTCGAGGCGCGAGTCACAAGGGATATGTGGGCAAGTTCAGACTCGCAGAACTAGGAGTTCTTTTGGTGGTCGGTCAACTGTCACTAGACAATAGAAGATGTGGCGTGAGAACTATAGACTGTTTGGCACAAGGCATCCACGTGGTCTCGGTGTGGTGTTGATAGAAAGCAACGAACGTTGGTGTTAAACAGAACACCGTGATTTGCCGAGAATACAACATACGTCACGAACCCTCAGCCAATTGAAGTGACTCCACATGGAGTACGCAAAATAAAATTATTGGCTCCTGAAATCACGTGGCATGAAGGGCGTAAACATTTTTCGAAATTCTGAGAGGGGATATTTATTATAAAATGAGGTGCGCGGAGGCGCAGAGAACATTCAGAAAAACATTCCGAGATTTTTCGTAGATGGAGAGACGAGTAACATTCAGAAATTCTTCTTAGATTCATTCAGAGAATGCGAGTATTTTCTTTGATTCAGAGAGACTAGCATTCAGAGTTCTTTTCGGAGATCATTCTTACTTCCATTCACTCAGAGATGTATTTACATAGAGTGCTCGATTGTACAGCCAATTGAGCTAGCACTTCGGTTCTTAATTATTTACGAGTGCGATCTCCTGTCAATCAGTTGTTTAGTGATTGAACTTTATTAATGAAATTATAAACTTTTGATTTTGTGATTTGCGACGTTAATCGCTTCAGATGGCTATCGAGTTATGATAGCCATCAATTAATGATATCTTGGGAAACATCTCGCGACGAGTTCGATTTGCGATCCGAAAGAGGGAGACTCGGATGTCATGGCCATGGGACTTCGGTGAGGTAACTGGTGGCATCTGTGAATGGGGTTACGAGAGGCGGCTGGTTCCATTCAGCGGGGAGACAGCAGGTAGTAGCAGCAGGAAGGTCAGAGGTCATCGAACCGAACTATAGCCCGGGACGACCCCAGTTTGGCAAGAGGCAGCTCAACCATTCAACCCATTGCTTGTAATCTAGGTAATTCCACATAGTTGGTTGCATTCAGCTTAGGTAGATGCGAGCAGTGCGTCTTTGCACGAAAATTAACGTGTACTTCATTTCATCGGACTTAATGGGAAAGTCAGTAATGTCTCCTCATTTAACAATGAACCAATTAGCTTTGTTTGTGTAGTAAATTAATGTTTAACGTAACTATAGGCTGAAAATGTGTTGGTGACTGGTCATTGAACCCACATCAATGTGAACCATTGTGTAACAAAGCGTGTGAATTTTGGGGGATAAATAAGGGGAATGTGTAAGCATGTGTAGGATAGTGATAGATTTAATAATGTAGTAGTTATTAAAAATCAATTTCATTTTGACGCTGCGCGTATTTAATACCAAAAGTGTGATTCTTTTAATAAATGGGCACGAATCCCGCCCGTCATAAACTCCATCATTTTTCTTTATTTATTAATTAATGTTGTTAGGGTTACCCACTACCCTATTATTTAGTTTTGCTATAATTGATGCATCAACGTGTGGGCTAGCAATATCTGCTACCTATTAATTAACGTGTGGCTAGCATTACCCATTAACATATTAAGTAATTTGTGATTAGAAATAAACCACTACCCTATTTTTTGTCCTATTACAATACTACGGATATGAGAAAGTAAAACAAAAAATTCTCTTAAATACATTATTAATGCATTGAATGTAATAAAGATAAAATCACAAAAACCATCAAATTTGTCAGAGGTGTCCTTAAAATTGTCGATGTTAAGGAGAAAGCTAAAAAATATAGTTAATCAATTGAATTATTTTCAAAATGCAAGAGATTTGAGAACAAAATTGAATGACTTGAAGTTTGACGTCGTCGTTCTTACTGAATCGTGGCTTGTCCCCGTAATTCTTATTTCGGAATTATTGATGCTAAACTTCAACATATACGGAAATGATAGAAACTTTCTAAACAGTCCTCGATTAATTATGTTATGTTGAATGAAAATGCGAGATGGAACCGAGATTTGAACTCGTTCAGGTTAACGCGCTAATGCGCTTACCGACAGCGCCACCCCGTTCGCTCTAGGCCCAGATTTCTGCATAAACATTGTACGAGTGACTGTGGCATGCTAATTGCCGTTAAAAAACTATAAAAGTATTCAACTCGATGTGTCTATTAACGGTCTATCTCATTCTACACCCATTCGTACATACGAGTATTCATGATCACAAACTCAATGTTATTGTCGGTGCTATTTATTTTCCACCGTATTCATCCGAATATATTATGCAATGCGATACATTAGAGACGCTTGGTCTCAACTATCCATACATTACTTGAATATTATTTCGAAATTCTAATCTCCCAAACGTGTCTTAAAATGTCGATGTTGGTAGTTTTCCGCCTTTTAATAATTCAAAATCTCGGGTTCGAAACTTAACTAACTCTCCGAATCTGTCCGTATTTTAAACCTCTTTTAATATACTACCAATCCCAACAGGTATGGTGCGGGTTTGGAACTAGTATTTTCGAATATTAGTGATATTTTTCGTTCCCTGGCGTGTGATTCTATTGTAGCAGAAGACTCACATCATCCGGCATTCCCTGTGGATACTTCATTGTCATGCTGTGATAATTATAATTACATTCAACCTGATTGAATATACGATTTGAATTCAGTGGATTTTAATCAGATTATTATTCATTTTGGTTCATTCTTTTCATTCATTTCTAATAAAAATCTTTCATTTGACGATTGTATAAAACATTTTATGATTTTAGGTACCACTGTATTGCATACAAAGTACCCTACAGTATTTTTTTTTGGTGGGGCTTTAGGGCTCGTCAACATCAAAGGTCATTAGAGCCCTTAAAACTTGTACAGGTAGGGAAAATGCAGTTACGCACTAGGGAGACCCAACATGACTCTCCCCGCGTGTGGGACTCGCCGAATGACTCAGCCATACCCACTAAAAACCCTCCTGATCTACAACACCAAAACATATCTCACAACATATCTCACGACTTTACTAAAACATTTTTTAAAAAAAGAAGAAGACGAAAAAGGAAAAGGAAAGAAACCCTAGCCCTAATAGCGTCGGGATCGAAAAGAACAAGAGGTGACCAAGGGAGGTCAGAAAAGAGAAAGGAAGGAGCATGGCACAAGTAAGTGGAAGTAATGCCAGACTCAGCTCGGGGCCCCGTGTTCGCCAAACACGTACTTACTAGATGTAAGTCCCCTGGGGGGCCAACAGTATTTAGGGTATATTAAATCCAAATATCCGTTTTGGTATGACGAACTCAAAACATCAATCATTCTAAAATTCAAATAAAATAAAGTATACATTGAGATGAACAAATAGTCCAACCAATTGTAACGACTTGTTTCTCCAAGTCGTTGTGGGAGAATTTTCAATACCACTGTGGAATACGCCAAGAGCTACTCCCCTCGAATTATGTGCTATTAAGTACACAATGTTTGAACTTTTAGTATAAGTCATCAGGCGTATCAAACTATTACAAGGAACATAACTACTGAAGAATTTATCAGTATATTAAATGTAATCTCAAACACAAAATAGGTTTACAACAAAAGCATAAAATGCAGAAACTATTTTGTAACAAGTTACTCCTCCAAGTCGTCACGGGGGTAATTTCAATATCACTGTAGCATACCATGAGCTACTCCCCTCGACTTCTCCTCGAGGCAGCATGAAACCTTCTCCTATATGGAGATAAACAGTCACGTACGAGCAACAAGTTCCTTTCACTTCTAAAAATAGTTCTACTGCAGCTCCGGCGACCGAAGCGTTACTTTCTCTTTTTAAAACAGATCAGTCTCACAAACAAAACAAAGGGCACTGGTACTACGTTACACCAATTAATTAGAGGACTTATTCGTATTACGCTCGATACATTTGAACAGCGCGCAGCAATAGTCGAGTGTTATGGAGAGAGCGGAGTGTCGCGTCTGCCTTGGACGATCCGTCGAGTTCTTCAAGTACGTCAGGAACCCCCAATCAGAGACAGACAACCCCTCCCTCCTCAACCTTGCACAGCGCAGCGCAACACAGCTGGCAGAGCTCTCTCCGGCGCTCACGAAGACAAGAAGTCTCCCTAACTTCATAGCAAAAGTACGCGCTTTTAAAACTTAGAGTAGGGCAAGTGTGCAAACGCTGTGAAAAGGACGTAGTGAAAAGAACATTGTTTGTTAAAGACTTTTACGGATAAGTGGAGGTATTCTCGAGCAAGCATTCAGCTTAAAAACTGAATTATGGCAAGCAATGCTGCTCGTAAAAAACACCTGTTTCAGTTATTACATGTCAGGAAATATTTTATTCCGGAATATTCCAAGTAAAATCACGTTCAATTTAGGAATTTATTTAATCTTTTAAAATTCATAGCAGTCAAATTGTAGAGGATCTAAGTACTAATAAAAGTGATTGGGATAGTAAAGGATTATGTCGGTAGAACTATTTTTAAACGTGCCACTTAGCCGGATGACTCAGATCCTGGAATAATAAATATTTTTGTTTGTATAATTTGAAATCCACCGACTTGTGTCAGTGTGGTCATTCTGGGAGTAATTATTTGCTGCCCAGTGCAAATCTTGTCGTTGCACCTTGATTATTCTCCAAGTTATCCTGAGCGTAATAGTATCAGTGGTAATCGTAGTTTGAATAATTTAATTGGGTACGGACTCTACGTATAGGGCCACGGGTAAGAAGGGGTGATCAAAGGGGCATCACAACAAACTGAATAATTCTGAATAATGATACTCTTAGTTTTCTGGATGGAGAATAGCAAGTCGCCTTCAAGAAGGGATTTTAATAATCACCGTACTGACCTTGAAAATTTATTTACAGAGAATTCCAAAACCTAGAGACAATAATTCTAAAAGATTTCATCAAAGACTGCCATTAGTTGTGCTGTACGCAACTTCCGGAACATACCCGATACAGTGCAATATAACGTAGCTAATGTTATGTCAAAATTCGGAGTTGTAGAGCACGTTAGAGTCGAGGTTAATTGTGCAATATTGTAATATGGAAAGATATTGAAATTTTTATGAATAAGTGAAGGACTCGTGTAATGACAGTGTTCAACACAGGATCCAATTAACGACAGTCCATTTGAAAGATCTTGTCTACTTCTCTTCTCCGATGGAAATTGTAGTTAGTACAGTCGCTGTTTTTAAGAGGGTCCATTACATTAGTTATATATGATTTCAGATGAATCAGAAACTTTTATGTCTAGTTTTTCATAAATGCATTTGTTCTGCATTACATGTTGAAAGGGCTCATTTACATGTTGGAAGTAATCATATAGTAAGGTTGATTGTACATGTATTCTGTATTTATTAAATAATAAAAAAGCAACGTAAATTTTGTGATTAGCTATTCTTGATTTCTGGGATTTTAAAATCTGATATTTTTTAAACATAAGGGAATATAAAGATATGCCAACTAGCATAAACATACATCAACCAAGTTTAAGGATTACGAAAGGATTTTATAGACACAGAAAATGGCATATGTAACCATCTTATTGCCACGCATTTACCTCTTTCCATTTCTTTTAATATATCCACCATTTTGTTAACACATGCAATTCTATAAATGTAATTTATGTACATTTTCAACTCAAATGTTGAACTTTCTAATACTGTTGCTATACTTTTTATGCATGTATAAGTTAATTTCTTTCATTTCCTTTATGTGTATATTTAGGGTATTTTATACGTGGCTTTCATAGACACCAACAAAGCTTTAGATTCGGTCAATAGAGGTTACGGAAAATCATGGCTCGTTTTGGTGCCCCCAGAAGTTTATTGCATTATATACGGATTGCATTACATGTAAAACATTATATACGGATTATTAGAACAAAAAGAATCGGGAAAACTACCCCTTTTCAGACACAAACAGGTGTGAGGGAATGGTGCGTGATTCCACCACTACTTTTTAACAAACATGGTGGCATAGTCCATCATTGTAGACATAAAACTCACTTAAAGAGGTATCAGCATCGGATGAAGATATGATGGTGGCCTTTTTAACTTCGCCTGAAATCGTCAACGAAAACTCGAATCCGGTTTATCACAAACTTACGTACGCGGACGATCGTGCATTGGTTTCATATTCTCGTGACAACTTCCAAGATATTCTGGACGCGTATGCATGGGTGTATAAGGTCCTTCGTCTTCGCCAGAATTTTGACAATACCAAAATCTTTACCATACCGTGATGCCAGGAACAAAGCGCTGAATGTGTAATGGAAACATTTTTTCCCTTTGGCTTCGGCTTCTTGGCCATCTAGTATTTAGCATAAGCAAAACAAGGCTTCTCATCTCTATTGATCTCTTCTTGTTCTTTCTCTTGTATCTGCATTTGCCACTATTGTGTTGTTGCCTGTCCCTAGCCCTGAGGTATGTATAACTCTTCTATCGTATCATTCTCTTTATTTCGGTTATCTTAAGTAATATTCATGAAAAATACCAAACTTCTCCTTGTTCTCAATTATGGTCATAACTCGTCCGTATTCAATACATCTATATTCCTATATTTTTAAGGTACATTGCTCGCTCTTGTGCAAACATCTCACAGTCCCGTAGGACATGCTGCGGTGTTTCTGTATATATTATTTTGGGTACACACACATTCAGTTTTTTCTTTTTTTCCCAAATCTACACATACGATATGAAGTCCCCAGGTTCAGTTAGAAACTGTATCAATGGTGCAGATAGCGTAAACCATTTTTTTACTTGCATTACTTTAGGTACATATCTGTATGTTTTTCGTCCTGTCGCACAACTATCCCACCTCTTCAGCAATCCGTCCAGTAGTGTTTTGGTTATCATTTTACGTGCTTCCTTTATATTGTCCATCTGCATAACATTTATTATCTTCCCCGATGATTTCTATATATTCCTGCTTCTGATCTCTTCAGCATACAAATCTATGAGCATTATACCAGTTAGGACATTAAACGCTTCAGTTGGTGGTGCTATAGCATCCACTTGTTTTAAACATGTTCGTTGTACAGCTCGCAGTTTCTTTTCATAATTCATATACACAAGTCTTTCTCCCCATACTGCACTCCCATAAACCATTTTCGGTCGTATTGCTCCCAAGTATAAGCTCTTTAAATCCGGTCGTTACATATTGAAATCATTTATTATCATTAATATGAAACGACCGGATTTTAAGATCTGAAACGTCTGAGAAGGAATCGGTAGTTGTAGGCGAAATGAGAGGAGTCACCATGACATTTTCGGTCCGTCAAACGTAATATCTGCTAAAAGCAGGAAATACGGGGTAGAAGTGGAGTCGCCGCCCACTGCTCCAAGCGCCAATAGTCCTGCAATGAGTTGTCATGGCAACGGTGCGTTCGATCATGTCTAGAGGTGGGTCGTTACAACTCGAACCACCTATGCAGCTAAATAGCTCCACTACGAACCGTTTCGATGTTGTTTCGTTGCAACAGTTTCGCTTGGAACAGTCTCGCTGTTACGTCGTTGCATCGGCGCTAAGACTTCTGTAAACACTAAGCAATTGTTCACAATTCCGTAAAGTATTCTTATAATCTGCCGAAAAAATATGAAATACGTGTATTCAGAAGTTCAGCGAATCACATTTGATGGTAATTTCATACCAAACCAAAGTTAGGCAAAACTCTGAAATCTTACGCGATAATCAACTCAAATTATAGTGTCAAATTTTAAATTAATACGCTACACGCAGAAAAACACACTTGTCGTAATTCGTTATATCGTTAAAATACAAATAATGACACTCGTTACTACGAAAGATTTCAGCGGAACCGAGTGCAACTGTCGCGACAGATTTCGTTACAACGGCTCCGCCACTACAACTGTCTGACACACCTCTAATCACGTCCTATCAAGACTTCTGGAAGAAACAATCGTTTATTTTCGCAATTACTGAGACAGTACTTCCGTCTCTCAACGAAAGAACTCATGGGAGGGTTATTGGGTTGAGGAAGTCGACTCCCGAAGCCTCCACACATCTCCCTGGCCTGTTCCAGTGAACCTACGCCACACCCCATACAAGGGATAAATTACCACAAGTGGCTCCCTATGCAGGAAGCACTTGTACCCGGTTTCCACATACCTGTGTCATACCTACCTTGGTAGTTGTGAATTAATAACTGCATCCGACACGTCGTCTGAATGTGACAACTGCTTCATACCATTTCGAACTTACCAACAAAGCGGGTCACCCTAATAGTTGAATCACCTTGAATTAGAGGAAAAATCTTACCTCAAAGTTTTCGCTGAGTTCTTGTGCAGCCTTCAACTTCAACTCATCGGTAGCCCCGGAGTCCGCAAGCATCATGACATGTTGACCGTAAGGCATCACTTGCGGCACCGGCTGCTCCGCTGGCGGCCTCTGTTGCTCCCCGCCCTGCGAGGGCGGCGACGGGCAGTAAAACCTACGATACAATTATCATTCCATTCGTCCATGAGCAAGCATCGCTAATAGGATTATTATTGAGGATATTATTTATACTGTTCTTTTTAGTTTTGCTCCGTCGTTATGTATTAAGGTTAATATTAACGTATTACGTATTAACGTGTGTACTATGAACATACACAAGAACCTGTGATGTTACAATTAAAATGCTACCGTACAGGTAATAACTGAGACCAACGTGTAGTTTAAGAAGTATGCTGAACGATACTAATAAATCAGAGTCCGAACAAGAAGGGTTATCGCACTTTCTATCAAACTACATTTCAGTAGCATTGGGCGGTAGATTGGACTGCGCACACTTAATGGCATGGCACTGCGATAGCAATCTTACCCACATTGCGATAACAGTTGGAGTCGGTTGAATTGGCAGAGACCACACGAACGTCAAAACTATATTTCTGTGAACATCTCGCTGTCAGGCATAAATAAAAGAAATATTTTCAGGTGCTTGGGGAGAAGAATGCTTTTTAGACGCTGGCCACGCCGTGCAAGTTCAAATTCATGCCAGAGTACGAAGATCTGCCGACTTGAAGCTAAACAGCACGGTTCCGTAGTTTCGACCGAATGCACAAAAACATTGGCAACACAGTACATTGTAGATGCATTCTGTCTTTTTGGATCAGTAGCGTTTTCTCATTTAAAAACCCTCATTAAAAATGTTGCGGTTCATCCCCACACGTTTCAATGTCAACAAAATGTTGAATAACTTTTCTTTCATGCCTGTAGCACCCCAACGAAGCAGAAGGGGCTCATACAAGTCATTCGTACCTCCCCCATGTCTGAAGAAGTGAACTATCAGCCCATAAGAGCTTCATAACTATTGAGTCGCGAAATGAAAGAATCCAACGTGGTATTGAATTTAAATCTGCGCATAAAACCAGCCTTTGCACATCTCATCTTGAAATATACAAAAATAAGCTTTTGTTCGTATTACTAATAATTACTAAGATATTGGAAACTAAGGGTTACAGATTTTCCCCTATAAGAAGAATTGTTATGCAACTTATCACACATACGTAAGATCTGATATACGACCACATGATAATACGCCTAACCTGAATATGGTACAACGATAGTTTATTTGCAACTGTCTTACTGTCCCTCAATTTTGAGATAGACGAAATGCTACTCGGTCAGGAAGCAAGGGAAACCCTATGTCACATTGCCTTGGAATTCGAACGAAACGCCGTGACCCAAATGACACAACTATTCTGTAGCCAACATAAGGTCCACCGCACATTGGACCCAGGTTTCGTGGCTTCACCACTCGAGTGCTCGAGAAAGCATAGATTCTTATGAGGAATTCTTACGGGGATCGCCTGCTTCCCACCAGCACTGCAGCACGGCAGTGCCGGTTCGTCTGTGAACGAAACAGATTTTCTTTCCCTGTGGCTTGCCAGAACGGATGTCCCTCGCTATCTGAGAGGATCGACCCCTCTCATCCGAAAGGTAGGTAGAGCAGGCCATATGTGGACTCACGTTTCCTTCCTAATAGAAATAATGATTTTATTTATATTTAAAGATATCGCATATATTGCGGAATTTTTTAAATCTACGTAAAAAATTAAGAACGATACCAAACGACATAATTACACTAAAGAATAAAGTACAAATTAACCATAAAATATGTAGCTTGACGTATTATTTATTCACTTAACATAGAGACTACAGTACATGCAGTGACAATATTTACACAAAACGTAAAAGAAGAGTCCTATTACAAAACTGGGGTCCAAGGGGGAGTGAAGTGACCCCATTAGTTGAATAATATAACCTCTCCTCTCCAAATATCAACCTCACCTTCACGTGGTGGACCCTGTTAACGCTAACGAGGCTCTGATGTTCGTGTATAGGCGGGATAACCTTAACATCTGCTGTGAAGGAAATGCCATATGTAGTAATAATGAAAGTGGTAGTCTGAGGCCCATAGGTGGCAGCCCCACCATCAGGATAGAGTACGGTAGGTTAACTCCCTGTCTACTCCGAATCTTAACAGTTTTCAGTAAGTCCACAAGAAATTCAAGCCGGCATTTTAACCTGTTGACAAAACAATGCTCACGATTACGGATGCGATTTGGACAGTGGAATATTAGAACGCTATACCAAAAAGGAAGTCTGGCTATGCTAAATAAGGAAATGGAGGCATATACACTTGCTTTTTGGGGGAGTTAGTGAGGTGAGGTAGACTGAATTGGAATGACCGTAACTACCAATGGCAATGTATTTACATACTCTGCTATGGCCGAGGAAGATGATCCCTATGTTCGAGGTGTAAGACTTCTCATAGACAAACATTAAAAATTGTCTACTGGAATGGAAACCAATATCAGGAGGATCATGGCCCGTTTCAAGACAAAACTGAGGAAAATGACAGTAGTGCAATGTTATGTTCCAACTGAAGGTGGTGAACTGGAACAAAGAAGACTTTTACAGTTTATTGGATAGCACTCTATCCAGTGTTAACAAAAGTGATATTATAGCACTAGCAAGTGATATTATAGGGGGACCTTAATGCTCAGGTAGGGAACGATAATCAAGACCTAGATATCATAATGGGCAAGCAAGGCATGCCAAATCGGAATGAAAATGGTGAACTATTTATTGAAATCTATGGAAGGCATGGGTTGAAGATTGGAGGTACAATCTCCCACACAAAGATTGCCATAAGGTCACTTGGGTGTCCCCAGATAAAGAAAAAGATCAAAACCAAATTGATAACATTTGTATTAGTCAAAACTGGGAAAGTGTGCTGTTAAGACGTCCGAAATAAACGAGGGGCGGATATGAGATCAGATCACGATTTAGGCATTCTGAGATTCAGAATGGAGAGAAGTAAGCCTAAACACAAGAGAAGTAAATATATTGTGAAAACAAGGGAGGCAGAGATCAGAAATGTTATTTCAGCAAAATTGGTGGATAAAGTGGAGCTCGTTCGGTCATCTCCAGATTTGGAGGGTATAGATAGAAAATGGGAGGATATGCGAGAGATGTTGAACAAGATGTGTGAGCAAACTCTGTGATACGAAGAACAAAAGAAGAAAAAATGCTGGATATCTGAAAACACCTGGGACATGATTGAAGAAAGGAAAAAGCTACACATCACACTATGCACTAAATCCGCACCACTCACAAGTAGACGGATAAAGTTGCAAGAAGAATATACTGAGCTGGATAAAAGAATTAAGAAAGAAGTCCGCAAAGATCATCGCCTTTTCACCGAAGGTGTAGCGGAAAAAGCACAGATTCCTGCAGACCAAGGTAAAGTGAAAGGTGTGTTTGATTCAGTGAAACGATTATGTAATACGTCAACTCACTCTTCTGTTTCTGTAAAAAATAAGGAAGGTAAACTTGTGTAGAGGGTCAACTAAAACGATGGGCTGAGTACTTCAGTGAAATTCTCAACTCGAAGACACCTACATGCTCTCAAGTTAAAGAACAAGAACAGGTTATCCCAGATCTACGGATAAGTGTCAGACCTCCCACGAAAAGAGAAATAGTGAACGCCATAAAGCCTGAAGAGTGGCAAAGCATCTGGTACTGATAATATAAGTGCAGAAGTATTAAAAATAAATCCGCATGCAACAGCTGACATACTTTTGCCCATGTTCCAAGAAATCTGGCAAAAGGAGCAGTTCCCTAAGGAGTGGAAAGAAGGTATTAATTGTTAAAATACCCCGCAAAAAAGATCTTGGAAATTGGAGAGCTATAACTCTGCTTGTGGTCATAAGTAAAATCTTCAACAAAATTATCTTAAATAGAATAATGATTACATTAAAAACAACATAAGAAATTAACAAGCTGGTTACAGACCCAACAAATCATGCACAAATCAAATTAACACACTACGAATAATAATAGAACAATCTGTTGTGTATCAGTCTCCTCTCTATATTCTATTTGTAGATATCAAAGAGCATTTGATTCGGTCGCACGTGATAATATATGGAAAGAATTGAAGTTAAGAGGTCTGCCCAGCAAGTATATCAACCTGATCAAAGAGGGATACAACAATTTTAGCTGTAGAGTACTATACAATGGTCAACTGTCTGAACCCTTCACTATATCAACAGGGGTAAGGCCTTCTGTCATCCCTTCTTTTTATACTAGTGTTAGAAAGAGTATTGAAAAGAACGATGCAGGGGGAAAACCGAGGAACTAAGTGGAAACTGAACCAACATCTCGAAGAACTAGTGTACGCAGATGACATATGTCTACTATCCCTTAAGTACTGTCATATGCAGGTAAAATTAAATAATCTCAGTAGAGAATCCAAAAAAATGGGACTTCAGATAAACTGCTCCAAAACAGAAGAAATGCGACTGAACCATAATTCGCAGAGGGCGATTACCATGGAAAGAAACGTTGTAAAGATTGTGTCCAACTTTTGTTATCTAGGAAGTATGGTATCAGAGGATGGACGAGCCACCCTAAACGTTTGCACAAGGATTCAGAAAGCAAGGGACACATTTGAAAGACAAAAGAAAACTTGGCTGTCCAACAACTTAAGCTTAAGTACGAAGATCAAAATATTTAATGCTCGTGTCAAATCTGTCCTGCTGGACGGTTGTGAAACTTGGTCACCACAGAAATAAAAAGGAAGATTCAAATTTTTATAAATAGATGTCTAAGACATCTTAAAAATACGGTGGCCACGCATTACTACTAATATAGATCTTTGGGGAAAAACTAGGACAAATGGATACCAATAAAGAAATCTGCAAGCGGAAATTTGGTTGGATTGGACACACACTTAGAAAAGATGAAGAACCATCGAAAAGTGCTCTGATGTGGAACCCTCAAGGATCCAGAAAACGGCGACGCCCAATGATGAGCTGGAGAAGATCCATCTTGAAAGAAAAGGATGTTGTTTCTCAGGGAAAACCATTTTCTCGAGTTTTTAATTGGACTTTAAATGGTACACTGAAGAAGTTAACGCGGTATGTTTTTTTCTAGAATCATAGTATTGTAAAATGAAAATAAAACGTCAATTTATGAATTATACTATCCATGTCTCTTTCTTGCAGTTTAATATATCCTGTCTTTTGCAGTTCAATATATCCTACGAATATACGATACATTTCATAAGATTATCAATTACGAATGTACGTTTACAGTAATATAAAGAAGACAAAATATAACATTTCAATATGATTTCGCTTTAAGTCTAATTATTCCTCTTGAAGTCTTTGAAGTAAAAAAAATCGTCCTACAGATGAAATAATCGCACAAACCGATATTATTGTAAATTTCTGTAACAGTAAGAAATTTCCTTATTAAACTATAGTATTGTTACGGTAATTGATCTCTTTCGATGGATTTCTAAGATGTAGTTTAAACCGCGGTTTCGAGACACGGTTTTAAAACCTCGGTTTGAGCCATGGCGCAAATTCGATTGCTAAGACGAGGTCTCAACGTGGTCTGAGAAGTCTGCATTTTCAAGCCGTCTTCGAAAATCACACTTGGCAACGTCGCGATTCGCAATTGTTTCCCACAGAAACGCATAGAATATACAAAAGGAACTTGATCAGCACGTGATGACTTGTTTACATTGTGTCGCAAGTCGATGCTTAAGATAATAGGAAGCACGGTACTGTTTTTATGATGATCAGTATCATCTATATTTATTACGTTTATTAAATATTTAAGATTATTTCAGACAATACATTTGTTTACAAGGGCTCTGTCAGTCAAGTCTGATTCTCACCTCCTAGTGGGGACCCCTGGGCAACACAACATGTGGCTCTCAGAACCTTAGCTTAAGATTCTGAGATGCTGGTGGCCATGGGTACCTTCTCGACTCTGCGCCATCTCATCGGAGATGGCAGCGGATGCGAGTCGGTTGCCTAAGCCAAATTGTGTTGTGGCTAACGAGAACAGGCGAAAGGCGAGTCTCCGGCGCCTTCAAACGGGAGCCATAGGCTAAGGGAAGGAAACCCTGACAGAAAACCAAGGGGGAGGGGGGCCTCTGTAGGTGTAGTGGAACCAACCGCCCTAGGGGAGTAAACCTCGACCAAAAATCATTGGTCCTCCGGATCTCAGGGGGTTAGGTTTAGGTTGACACCCTATCTCTGTAAAAAATGTTAAGGTTAGGAAAACTCAAAAGCCTCGGAAATGGAATCCCAAGTATGACGGAAATAGGCAATTGAATAAGGTAATGAATATTGGAACCTGGAACGTTAAAACATTATACAGAAAGGGGGCGGTAAAGGAACTAGAAAAGCAAATGACAGAGTTTAAAATGGATATATGTGCACTGCAAGAGATTAGGTGGATCGGGAAGGGTGTGGAATCTAAAGGAAAATACACAATTGTATATAGTGGGAAAGAAGAAGGAAAACATGAATTTGGCACAGGGTTCTATTTAAGTGGTAGGGTACAACACAGTTTGATAGATTATAGGTTAATAAATGAAAGAATTTGTCTCATTAGACTTAGGATGAAATTTTATAATGTTACATTTGTATCTGTACATGCTCCTACAGAGGAGAAGGAGGATGATGTAAAGGAGATTTTCTACGCTGAATTAGAGAGAGTCATCGACACTATACCATCATATGACATGAGAGTCATATTGGGGGATTTCAATGCCCAGGTGGGCAAGGAAAGTTATGTGCTACCAGCATGTGGACCGTATACCATACACGAAAATACTAACAATAACGGAAGAAGGTTAGTGGATCTAGCCAATGGTAAAAACCTTGCGGTCTCAGATACATGGTATCCACACAAAAGATGTCACAAGGGTACTTGGAGATCACCTGACGGCCGATATTTGAATCAGATAGATCATGTAGTGGTAGACAGGAGGCACTGTAAGAATATAAATGATGTAAGAAGTATGAGGGGAGCAAAGATAGAAACGGACCATTTTCTAGTAAGGGCCAAAGTTAATTTGAAAGTTAGTAAGACACCAAAAATAAAGAAAAGTGAAATGGGGAAATGGGATGTTAAAAAATTAGAAAATAAGGAATACAAGGAGAAATATTGTAAAGAGCTAGAAAATGCACTCCTGAAAATCAATGAGAATGATTCAAATGTAGAAAAGGTGTGGAAAAATGTAAGAGGAAGCATAGTAGAGATATCGGGGAAGGTGCTAGGGAAGGAGGGAAGACCGAAAAGAAATGAGTGGTTTGATGAAGAATGTGGAAAGGCTCTCCATGAAAGGAATATGGCGTGTGAAAAGTACAGGAGAAGACCGACAAGACAAAACGAACAAACATATAAAGGAAAAAGAAAGGAGTGTAACAAGCTGTATAGGAAGAAAAAGAGACAAATGTGGGATAGTAAGATGGAAAATATTAAGGAAAAGTACAATTGCGGAGAAGCTAGAGAATGGTACAGGGAAGTCAAATACATCAAGAATGGATTCAAACCTAGAGCAGTAATCATTAGAGCGCATAATGGAACAATTCTAACGGAGGGAAACAAAATTTCGAGTAGATGGGCAGAGTACTACGCGAATCATTTTCAGTACAAAGAGGATGGAAGTATGAGGGGATATGAGAAACATGGGGAATACCAAACAGCGGAACCAGACACCATCGGTACAAGAAATTAAAAAAGCTGTAGCAAGCTTGAATAGTGGTAAAGCGCCAGGATGCGATGGAATTCAGAGTGAATTGTATAAATGTGGTGGGGATGCGATGATGAAAGTTATGCACCAACTGATTACGAGAGTTTGGGAAATGGAAGTAATACCGAGGGAATGGAAATGTGGAATTATTAATCCAATACACAAAAAAGGGGATGAAACGTTGTGTGACAATTATAGAGCCATCACCTTACTCTGCACAGGCTACAAAGTGTTGTCTAAAATAGTGTGTTATAGACTCAAACCATATGTAGATGAGCTGATTGGAGAGTATCAGTGTGGATTTCGGTCGGATAGATCAACAATAGACCAGATATGTATTATGAGACAGACATT